>CAMZMU010000027.1:78030562-78342418 GCA_947311845.1 Poa pratensis | reverse complement strand
CCTCAGGCAACCTAGTTAGCAAAGCTAATTTTGTTCAGGGCTGACATATGATTCAGAAAAAAATGAGCTTGCTTAAGCACCGTCCTTCAAAAATGAAAAATGATGACAAGAGGCTGAAGCAAAGTAAAAAATATGCCATAGGAAATAGATCTAGCAAAGATTTTTTTTTCTTTTTTGCTCTTTGACAGGTATAGAGAGTGCTCAGTCAGAACCCTACAGGAAGAGCTCCAATCAGAGGACCAAAAGAAGACATATTGTACATCTAATTATACAGGGACATGGACGGGGGATTTATCAATGTAATGACGACGGAAAGACACACTCTGCTCAAAATAAACAGAAACACAGAATATCTTCCCGCTAAATTCTACATTGTAAAATTCAAAAAACAAAATCTACATTGTACAGAAGTTCTGTAAAAATAGGAAGACACCTAGATGGATCAGGCATATATTTTTTGCTAAGAAGTTTAATCATACTTCCAGCACAGCACCACTTCATGCTTCACTGGTTGGACAACATTGTTCCAAATATAGCCACACCATGCTTCTACAAATTATGCACACGGGAAAATTGTTACTCCGTATCAACGAGGTGCCACTGCATCCAAGAACGAGCTAACTTTCAGATATCTAATAACTAGCGCCCTGTACCAAATTAACCTCAATTCACCTACCTAACGACCATGTTCACATGTCCAGCACCAGCAGCGACCAAAGATATCCCCAGCTGTTCTCCGCCTAAGAGGCGCCTCACGCACAGCTCCACTCGCATCCTTGACGAAGTGGCTCTCCAAGGATCGACGAGGTCTTGCGCAGCGCGATCGACCCTGCCCTGTGTGGCCGGGCACAGCGGACCGGAGGAGCGAAAAATCCATGGCGCGAGCTCGACAGAATCGGCGATTTATCGCGAATCGGAGAGCGGGACCGTGACGAGTTGCCAAACGAACATCAGGGACAGAAGGCGAGCTGCCGGCGGCAAGAAATGGCGGCAGCAGTGGCGAGGCAGGGGAGGGGGCGACCAGGAGGCGGTCGGGCAGGGAGCTTGAGAGAGGGAGGGAGTGAGGGCCTGACCGCCTGGGGGCCCCGACCGCCTGAGGGGATGGTGCGTGTCGAATTGTCAGCGAGACAACCAAGCTCTGACCAAATTTCAGTAGCACTGATGTTTTTTTAACACTGATGCGATCTTGGCCTCCCAAGAAGATGGATAACGCCATCAACAAAGAAAAAAAGGATGGATAACGAGATTTTTTTACAGCAAACAGCGCACTTTATTCATTGCTTAATAATAAACTGTCTTTAAGTACATCTTCTACAGAGTAGGACTGATTGTGGAGGATCTCCATCACACGGAAAATTACAATCTGAATTATAGCTTAATCTAGATAAATTGCGCGCTGCTCTGTTAGCTTATCTCGGATAATGAGTTAATGACACAAAACAACACCAAACACTAAATTTTTAGAAAGATAATGGATAATGACTAGCGTAAAAAGGAAAAGACACACTACCATGCAAGCTAAGTATTACATCATGTCAACCTGCATCCTCAAAAATGACCCGTAAGACGCTAAAATTTGCCCATAACGGCATTCCAAGTACTCCCCCTAGCCAAATCGTGTCTGGCACCTCCGTAACGGCCCCAAGCTTGTAGGCTCTCTCGAGGGGGGGGGGGGGGAGGGGGGGGTGGACACCGACAGGTAGCCCCCACCGTCACACACACAACGCCGAAATGATTTGATTCATTCGCTCTCCACCCTCCTTCTTTTTTCTCTCGTCGGTGATTTGCACCATCATATCACTCTCGTCGTCACCTGCTTGATTTGCACCTCACGGGGCAAGCCGCAACGCATACGCAAGCCTGCTTGCCACCGTTCCCCGCCGGTCTCTGACCTCGTATTGCGCCGGCGCAGCCTTTTCAGCTCGGTTCGCCTCTTCCTCACTCTCGCCCCGCACGCAAGCTGTTTGACTATTTATTCATAGGCACATTTTATTGATTGTTCATTTGTGGCACCGTTTCATTGCTTTATTTTGTCCAATAGGCTATCGGCAACAACGAAAAGTTCATGTTTTTCCCAATGATGACGGAGGATGCCACTGATGCGGGGTGCCCGATCTTCACGGAGGATCTGCTTGATGATCGAATCAACGCCACCTGAAGGGTATGAAGGAAACCCTCGATCCCAGCCAATAACGTTGTCGGGTAAAGGAGAAGTAGTGCAACTTGACAAAACCGACGCTAACTATTGCAATGCAACAACCAGCAACAAGTATTCGCCCAAACACACTCTCAGTGTCCAATCCACACAACCACGCACGAAGTTGGAAGCACGAACTGGTCGCCGCCTCAACGGCTGCTGATGTAAATCACAAAGTGAGTTTACCCTCTCACAAGGCAAGTTTACAAGAGCTAAGGAGGAAGTGAACTCTCAAACAATATTCTGGTTGGACTTGGCTAACCTATGATGAAAACAAATTGCCAAAGAGTTTTGTTTGAAGTGGGGAAAGGGGTACTTATACTAGGAACAACCCTCCTAGCATAGGTGTGAAGCCAGCACGAAAATGAGGCTCAGATTCGTGGTATCTTGGGTGGTTGGGGAGCAGAAGTGTGGAGCCTCGCGCAGCAATAAATGTCTTGACAACTTTGCATTGGAAATCACATATGTTTTGACTTGGGTCTTCAAATGATGCACGGTTTCTTTTGCTGGAAAGTAGACATGATTTCCTGTCCAATGTGACCCTCCAAACGTGTTACACACATCCATGTTCATGTGTCATGGTCCAGCAAGATCAGTGACAAAAACTGGAGCTGCGCTTGCGATGTTTGTTGATTGGAACAACTTGCTGAATTCTTTTGTGTAACCCTCCAACTCCTTCTTGTCCCACCACCGGACCCATGGGGTGTAAGGTGAGGTCCTCAAGCAATGCACGCTGTTGATGAATGTGGCGCCCCGACCCGACTAGTATACAGTGATGCTGCGTGTCACCGGTTAAGCGATACAAGCGGAGGTTACGGGTTTACCAATCCCCGGCCAAAACCTTTGGCAGGCGTTGCTGGGTACACCTCACTCCAGACAACGCAACACCCCGATTGATGCCTTAACACAGGCACAACTATCAAAGCATAATAGTAAGATCAAGACTTGTGGAACAACTGGCACATCACAGACTCTACGACACAAAACCATATAATTCAACTCTTATAATAGAGAAAGATAGCAAATGACACCAGAGGTCACAGACCCAACATTACAACAAGCGGAAGCAAATAGGTTGTTCTAAACAACAAGATCCAACATATGGCCTAAGAGGCCTACAGATAAACATCACAACGCCAGCTGCTCCAGGATGTCCCAAGCTGCCACCTGGGAACCCCAGACTACTCGTCGATGTCCACAAAGAACCCACCTTCGAGGTCGGTGAAGTCCTCCTCTGAAACAAAAGCAAAGACGTTGAGTTCGACGAACTCGCAAGATTAAGAGCTAATATATGCTCGATGATTGGTTTTCAAGGTTTTATGGCTCTTTTGCATAAAGCTGATTTTATTTATGAAAAACATAACTCAAAGGCATCGACTATTCAGAGTATTTTCAAAAGAGGTAAGAAGTACTCTTTCTTTCGTCACCTTCCATCATCAACCACTGTACCTGTTTATCAAAGGCACCTCCCCGAATCACCCTCGAGGAAGCTCACCTTACAATCTTGAAGTGGTACCTCTAGTACCCAGTTTTTAGTCATTCCGTTAAAGTTATTCTATGATCTTATCGTCCTTTCCCAAGTTGTCCTTAACCGTGGACACGGCTTTTCGAAAAGATTTAACCCTGCAGGGGTGTACAATGTTTACCACGCGTACCGCCCGGCCCATTACCTGCGCATTAGCTCTCTTCCATGGAGAGCCGGCTGGGTGGGAACGGTGTCGACTTCTCCCTCGTTAAGGACTTTCCAGGATCATCAGTGGCGGTAGGACTGCCAGGATCACCACACCCCGCCCCACAGCCACTCATTTTCCTAACACCACCATCCTCATCCCTGTTCATACCACCATCATCACGCACGCGCAAATGGAAGCCCGAACTAGAGGACCCTGGCTAGCCCCGCTCGAGTTATTTAGTCTATGAGGGTTCCTGCACTGCGAATGCATAGGCCTCACGCATGGTTGCACGCTCAGTCTTGGTTCGGGAGGTAAAGAACTCGCACCTAGGCGGCGAGAACGAGACAAAGCACCACAACCACAGTGGCCTCTCATCCCCACCTTCTTAGCATCTTATTACCTGTTACCACAATTCTCCACCATCATCTGTACATTTCACACCTGTTTCCAACATGAGATATCCATCGGACGGACAACATTTGCCTAAGCATGGCTAAGCATCAACATAGCATAGTTTAGTAACCTAGGCCAACAATACAAACCTATGGATAGTAGGAGGGAAGCAGGTATTGGCATCGGAAACTTAATGCAACTATAGGATACTCTAATCCAACAAAATTGACATTTGGAACCGCATGCAATATATAGTGGAGAAAATAATTGCGGAAACATAGGATAAGATATGCTCAGAGGGGGGATTACGCTTGCCTTGTTGATACGGCTGGTAGTACGGATCGTCAGAAGACGGGGGTGGCACTTCACCTCCTTGATCTACCGATGCACAAACAACACCGGAAAAACAATCAACACATGGCAATTGTGTAAAGCATACAAGGATGATGATATGACATTTTAAATGCACCCTAGAAGCTTTAAACATGACCAACAAGTTAAATGGGGTCCCCGTTATATTTATTACATTATTTGGAATAAACCCCATATTTAAACTTAGCGATTATTATTACTACTAGAGCACATTATTGTAATTGGGGTCAATGATGCATGACGATGAAGATTTTGGATCACTTATGATTTTCTGAGCATTTTGACATAAGGAACACATTTTTCCGAGGCCCCGATCAAAAGTTATTAGTTTTAGAATTTCCTCCTTTTTAAATTACTCTTTTAATTAATTAATTCCAACGATGAAAATAATTTGAGTACCCGACTCGAGGGAGGGGAGGGTATACTGGAATCATCGGAGTTCGATACTCTACACGCGAGAGGGGGAAGCGGGGACATGTGCTATCGAGAGGGAAAAGAAAAAAAATAAACTTGCAACAATTTTCTGCACAGGCCGGAATTTCCGGTCCAAAAGTGCTCCTGGGCCGGAGTTTCCGGTCCAGCAAAAACTCAGCCCATTTCGGCAGCTACTGGACGCGGTCCGGAGTTGGGCCGGAGTTTCCGGTTGGAAAAGAACAACTCGAACAGAGAAAAAAGAGCAGCCACGCACGGGCACGGCGATGGACTCCGACGACGGTGGCGTGTGGCTACGGCGAGCTAGGGCTTGAGAGGGAGGGAGAAGGGCACGGAGAGGTGCAGGGACTCACCACGAGCGCGTACGGAGGCTCGGCGAGGCCGGAGGTGGCTCGACGGCGCCGGAATCAAGCGGCGGAGCGGCGGACGGCCGCGGCGAGGAGATGGACGGCGGCTGCGTTCTACGGCCTTAGGGCTCGATTCCTGCGGCGTGGACGGAGCTGGCGACGCGGCGGAGCCGCTGGTAGGCTTGGATTCGTCCGGGAGGCGCTCAGGCGACGGCGGCGACGGGCTCGGCGAGCTCGCGCTTGACGGCCATGGCGGGTACCGGAAAGGGCATCGAGGAGGGGAAACGGGGAGGGAAGCAAGTGGGGCTCGGGTGCGGCGTGCTCCTCGCAGGGGTGAGGCAGAGGAGGGGGCCCCGGCGTGGTCGTCGCGCGGCAGGGGCGTCGAGCTGGTGCGGCTCGGCCACGGCGACCTGGTCGCTACAGAGAGGAAGGAGAGAGACGACCAAAAATTACAAAGAGGTCCCTGGAACTTTGATCTCCACCACGGACAGGTCCTCCATTAATTACGAACAGGTCCTTATCAGTTCTGGAAAAAATTACAGCAGCTGTATTTGAAATATTTGAGGCATGTGAACTTATCCAAAAATTATGCCAATTTTTGGGGAGTGCCTTTACCTCAATGTGGAGCTTCCCTAATTTTTCCAGATTATTTGGAAATCATTTGATAGGAAGATAAAATAGAAATTGCTCACCGGCAATTTTGAGATACTCTCTTTTTATTTCATATCCAAATCAAAATAGTTTGCCCAATTTTAACTTTGGAACCTTTGGAACTTCCTGGACAAATATGGAGTTGAATTTGTAAACTTTGCTTAGCAACCCAGCATCATTTCCATTGCAAAGTTGTAACAATTCAGATGAACATGATTATGCATGGATGACATGATGCATTGAACACAAAAGTGAAAATTTGGTACTCAAATTTTGGGGCTGTTACAATTCTACCCTCCTTACAGGAATCTCGTCCCGAGATTCTAAGAGTGCGAAAAGAAGTCGGGATACTCCTCACGAAGACTAGATTCTCGTTCCCAAGTTGCTTCTTCCTCGGAATGGTGCGACCACTGAATCTTGAGAAACTTGGTAGTCTTGTTCCGGGTCTTTCTTTCAGCTTCATCCAAGATACGGATAGGATGCTCACGATAAGTGAGGTCTTCTTGTAGATCTAGCTCCTCATGATTAACTCCATGGATCGGATCCTTGAAACACCGGCGAAGTTGAGAGACATGAAACACATCATGTACATTTGGGAACTTGACCGGTAACTCCAATTGATACGAAAGATCTCCTCGCTTGCCCAAAACGGTGAAAGGACCAACATAGCGAGGTGCCAATTTCCCTTTGATTCCGAAGCGGCGAACGCCACGAAGGGGAGAGACGCGGAGATAAGCTTTATCACCAATTTCATAGTGAATTTCCTGATGATGCTTATCATAGTAGCTCTTCTGCCTAGACTGAGCAATCTTCAGATTCTCTCTTATGATTCGAACCTTCTCCTCAGCTTCATTGATCACATCAGGACCAAAGAGTGCTCTCTCTCCGGTTTCGGACCAATTTAGAGGAGTGCGGCATTTTCTTCCATATAGAGCCTCGAATGGAGCCATGCCCAGACTAGCTTGATAGCTATTGTTGTAGGAGAATTCCGCGAAAGGGAGATATTTTTCCCAACCCTTGCCAAAAGAGATCACACAGGCCCGAAGCATGTCTTCCAATACTTGGTTCACTCTTTCGGTCTGACCATCAGTTTGGGATGGTAAGCGGTACTGAAGTTGAGACGGGACCCCATAGCAGTTTGGAAACTCTGCCAAAACTTGGAGACAAAGATACTTCCACGGTCCGATATGATCCTCAGAGGGATCCCATGTAATGGAACAATACGAGCCAAATACAAGTCAGCAAGTTGGCTTGCCCGTATATCATCACGGACTGGTAGGAAGTGAGCAACCTTGGAAAGACGATCAATGATTACCCAAATAGCATTGTTGCCCTTTTGAGATCGGGGAAACCCGGTGATGAAGTCCATACCAATTTCATCCCATTTCCACTCGGGGACTGCAATAGGGCGAAGAGTGCCGGCAGGTCTTTGATGTTCAGCCTTTACCCGTCGACATGTGTCGCATTCGGCAACATACTTGGCAATTTCTCGTTTCATACGAGTCCACCAGAATAGTGGTCGAAGGTCTTGGTACATCTTGGTACTACCGGGATGAATAGAGAGAGGAGATTCATGAGCTTCTTGGAGGATCAGTCCTCTCAGTTTTTGCTTCTTTGGCACAACCAAGCGGTCACCAAAATAAACAACTCCGGATTCATTGACAGAAAAACATTTTGCCTTCCCGCTAGCAATGTTCTCTTTGATTTTCTGAATACCCTTGTCACGAGTTTGAGCCTCCTTAATCTGGTCTACAAGAGTAGATTTTATGTCCAGATTTGCAAGATAGCCGGAGGGCACCATTTCTAAGTTCAAACGAGAGAACTCTTCATAGAGGGCAGGTTGGGCTTCTTCAATCATAAGATTGTTGCAATAGGACTTCCGACTTAGCGCGTCAGCCACGACGTTTGCTTTGCCGGGTTGATAGTTCAGACTCACATTGTAGTCCGTGATTAACTCCAACCAACGCCTTTGCCTGAGATTTAAATCCGGCTGGGTGAAGAGGTACTTCAGACTCTTGTGATCCGAGAAGATCTCGCAACGGTTACCAAACATATGGTCTCCATTGCTTCAAAGCATAGACCACAGCGGCAAGCTCTAGATCATGAGTTGGGTAATTGAGCTCATGTGGCTTCAACTGACGAGAAGCATAGCCACAACATGGCCTCTTGCATTAGCACACAGCCCAAGCCTTGTAGAGAGGCGTCACAGAAGACGACGAAATCCTTGCTCGTGTCCGGCAGGACAAGCACAGGAGCGGACGTGAGCTTGGCTTTCAGTGTTTGGAAACTCTCTTCAGCTTCGGCGTCCATACGAACTTTCTATCCTTCTTGAGAAGGTCAGTCAATGCCTTGGCTATTTTGGAGAAAGCTTCGATGAATCGGCGGTAGTAACCCGCCAATCCGAGAAAGCTACGAATGTCCTTGACTGACATTGGAGTTTTCCAGTCTAGAATAGCTTGAATTTTGTCGGGGATGACTTCCACACCATTGGCAGATATTACATGTCCAAGGAAGACAAGTTTATCCAACCAAAACTCACACTTGGAGAACTTGGCATAGAGACGGTGTTCACGAAGCCGTGTCAGAACCAACCGAAGGTGTTCATCATGCTCTTCGTCGGTTTTAGAATAGATGAGGATGTCATCGATGTAAATGACGACAAACTTATCAAGATAATCCATGAAAATGGAATTCATGAGCCTCATGAAAGTAGCTGGAGCATTTGTGAGACCAAAGGACATGACGGTATACTCATATGAGCCATAGCGAGTAACAAATGCCGTCTTTGGGATATCCTCCTTTCTGATCTTTATTTGATGGTACCCTGACCTCAGATCCATCTTGGAGAATACTCTTGCACCAGCTAACTGATCCAACAGATCATTGATGCGAGGAATAGGATACTTGTTCTTGATTGTCACCGCATTCAACGGTCGATAGTCAGAGACTAGACGAGGCACGGTAGAATCCCTCTTCTTGACAAAGAGTACCGGACAACCCCAAGGTGAACTGCTAGGCTGGATGAACTCCTTAGCTAACAGCTGATCAATTTGCTCTTCAACAGAGCCAACTCTTCCACCGGCATGCGGTAGGGCTTCTTGGAAATTGGAGCAGTACCGGGAAGCAAGTCTATGACAAACTCCACACTTCGATCAGGTGGCATGCCAGGCAATTCTTCTGGGAACACATCCGGGAAGTCACACACCACGTGTATGTCCTGGATTTCAGGAGGGGACAAGCCTTCCATGAAACATAGGGTGATCTCCGGGGAGAGGGGATTGTCTGATGATGGAGGTCCTGAATATGTAGCCCAAAACTGCACATCGTAACCGGAAGGGTGGGTCACGGTGATGGACTTAGCAGCACAGTCGAGATTAGCATGGTATCTTGCTAACCAGTCCATGCCCAGTATGGCATCAAGGCCCTTCGACCTCAAGGCTATCAACGGGAAAGGGAAGGACAGGGATGCTATGATAATCTGGACCTCAGGGGTAACGCCATCGGTTTGCCATTTGGAGCCAGGGGTAGAGATCATCAAGGGACTGCTCATCTTCTCAAACGGTATTTGGTGATCTTTTGCAAACGCAATAGAGATGAATGAATGCGATGCTCCAGAATCAAACAAAACGGTAGCAAGATGGTTGTTGATTCGAAGCTCACCCATAAGGACGCCAGGATCCTCTTCAGCTTCTTCAGCAGAGACGTGGTTCAGGCGACCACGCACCAAGGTCCAGCCTTGCCAGTTGGAGTGGCAGGGGCTCGTGCAGGAGTTATAGCGAGAGGTGCCTTCTGGGGGCACTCCCTGGAGTAGTGACCAGCCTGGCCACAGGTGTAGCAAGTGAGTCCAGGTGGAGCAGGTAGCATAGGACGGTACCCACTTCCGCCTATCCCAAGTGTCGAGGTAGTGGGACGCGGAGGAGGTGGTCTATATCCTGTTGCCCTCGGCATGAAGGGAGCACGAGGTACGGCGCTGTAGGGAACAAAGACCCTGCGCTTCTTGCTCTCAGAACCCGAGGAACTCTGGTGGTCCCCATGTGCGGGCCTCTTGGAAGCCTCAAGTTCCTTTCTTCCTTGCTCAAGAGTGAAAGCCTGGTTGAACAACTCCTGATAGGTCTGGAACCTGAATGGCAGCAACTCATAGCGAAGCTGCGGAGTCAGACCCTTACGGAACAGCTCTTGCTTGTCAGCATCATTGGTCACGTCCCTTGGGGCGTAACGAGAAAGATGGTTGAACTCACGACCATAAGTGCGAGGTCCATCCGTCCCTGTTGCAAATCCAGGAACTCCCTCCTCTTCAAGTCCATGATTGGCTGGGGAATGTACTCAGCACGGAAGGCAGTGCGGAATTCAGCCCAGGTGAAGACATGGTTGGCTGGAAACAAAGCCACATGGCTTTCCCACCAACATCCAGCAGCACCAACCAAGAGATAGGTGGCAAAGTTGACTTGCTCCGCCAATGGAACATGAAGCGCGGAGAACTTGCGCTCCAAAGCACGAAGCCAATCATCAGCTTCCAGTGGCTCCTTAGCATCAGCAAAAGTGGGTGGCTGGGAACGCAGGAACTCGTGAGAGTGTTGCACTCGTTCCTCCGTGCATTTTGCTGCACCAACTGCTCAAGCAAGCGCTCATTGCGCCCACGGTTCTCCTCAATGGCCATCAAGACTTCAGCCATCGAGGGTGGTGGCGGCAGATCATCCTCATCATCATTGTGGTTACCGCGACCACCACAGCGTTCACGGCCTCCACGAGCCATTCTGGAGATTTGACAATGACACAGTTAGTATCTTTCTCCGAATGGTCGAACAATAGCATTAGCGTCTACACAAGTACACAGACTAGGGACGATAACACCTTGCGAGAAGGAAAACAACAAGCTAGGACTTGGGTCAAAGATCAGCATCATGTGCTACTAGTGAGAGTTAAGAAATCACAACTTAACACACTCTAGTGGACACAATCCGGGACCTTATGTTCGAGTCCTTGGTTCAAACCCAAAGAAAGGATCAAAATATTAAACTCGGTAGAAACATCTGAGTTGATTTGAGCTTGACAACGCAGCGGGAGCAACGTGACACATAACACTAAAGCTCGAACCCACCCCGTTTCTAATCATTTTGAAGTAACAGGTGAGAAGTAAAACCTTTAATTCAAATTGAGGTAAGATTGCTCCGAGATTAGAGCGTAACCAGATAAGGAGTAAAAAGAATCCTAAGATGGTTTTCACAACTCATTTTTAGGTTCAACATATTTTCACAAACACTAGACTCAACATCGACCAGTAGAAGGGTTTCCTACAGGCAGTACCGCTCTGATACCAACTTGTGGCGCCCCGACCCGACTAGTATACAGTGATGATGCATGTCACCGGTTAAGCGATACAAGCGGAGGTTACGGGTTTACCAATCCCCGGCCAAAACCTTTGGCAGGCGTTGCTGGGTACACCTCACTCCAGACAACGCAACACCCCGATTGATGCCTTAACACAGGCACAACTATCAAAGCATAATAGTAAGATCAAGACTTGTGGAACAACTGGCACATCATAGACTCTACGACACAAAACCATATAATTCAACTCTTATAATAGAGAAAGATAGCAAAAGACAACCAGAGGTCACTGACCCAACATTACAACAAGCGGAAGCAAATTAGGTTGTTCTAAACAACAAGATCCAACATATGGCCTAAGAGGCCTACAGATAAACATCACAACGCCAGCTGCTCCAGGATGTCCCAAGCTGCCACCTGGGAACCCCAGACTACTCGTCGACGTCCACAAAGAACCCACCTTCGAAGTCGGTGAAGTCCTCCTCTGAAACAAAAGCAAAGACGTTGAGTTCGACGAACTCGCAAGATTAAGAGCTAATATATGCTCGATGATTGGTTTTCAAGGTTTTATGGCTCTTTTGCATAAAGTTGATGTTATTTATGAAAAACATAACTCAAAGGCATCGACTATTCAGAGTATTTTCAAAGAGGCAAGAAGTACTCTTTCTTTCGTCACCTTCCATCATCAACCACTGTACCACGCGTACCGCCCGGCCCATTACCTGCGCATTAGCTCTCTTCCATGGAGAGCCGGCTGGGTGGAACGGTGTCAACTTCTCCCTCGTTAAGGACTTTCCAGGATCATCAGTGGCGGTAGGACTGCCAGGATCACCACACCCCGCCCCATAGCCACTCATTTTCCTAACACCACCATCCTCATCCCTGTTCATACCACCATCATCACGCACACGCAAATGGAAGCCCGAACTAGAGGACCCTGGCTAGCCCCGCTCGAGTTATTTAGTCTATGAGGGTTCCTGCACTGCGAATGCATAGGCCTCCCGCATGGTTGCACGCTCAGTCTTGGTTCGGGAGGTAAAGAACTCGCACCTAGGCGGCGAGAACGAGACAAAGCACCACAACCACAGTGGCCTCTCATCCCCACCTTCTTAGCATCTTATCACCTGTCACCACATTTCTCCACCATCATCTCAACATTTCACACCTGTTTCCAACAACACATATATCTCCATCGTACAGCTATGCATATAACTAGGCATGGCTAAGCATCACATAGCATTTATAAGTAACTCGGCCAACAACAAAAACCTATGGATAATAGGAGGGGAAACAGATAATGGCATAGGGAAATTAATGCAACTATAGGACACTCTAATCCGACAAAAGTTGACATTTAGAACCGCATGCAATATTATAGTGGAGAAAATATTTGCGGAAACATAGGATAAGATATGCTCAGAGGGGGGTTACGCTTGCCTTGTTGATACGGCTGGTAGTACGGATCGTCAGAAGACGGGGGTGGCACTTCACCTCCTTGATCTACCAATGCACAAACAACACCGGAAAAACAATCAACACATGGCAATTGTGTAAAGCATACAAGGATAATGATATGACATTTTAAATGCACCCTAGAAGCTTTAAACATGACCAACAAGTTAAATGGGGTCCCCGTTATATTTATTACATTATCTGGAATAAACCCCATATTTAAACTTAGCGATTATTATTACTACTAGAGCACATTATTGTAATTGGGGTCAATGATGCATGACGATGAAGATTTTGGATCACTTATGATTTTCTGAGCATTTTGACATAAGGAACACATTTTTCCGAGGCCCCGATCAAAAGTTATTAGTTTTAGAATTTCCTCCTTTTTAAATTACTCTTTTAATTAATTAATTCCAACGATGAAAATAATTTGAGTACCCGACTCGAGGGAGGGGAGGGTATACTGGAATCATCGGAGTTCGATACTCTACACGTGAGAGGGAGAAGCGGGGACATGTGCTATCGAGAGGGAAAAGAAAAAAAAAACTTGCAACAATTTTCTGCACAGGCCGGAATTTCCGGTCCAAAAGTGTTCCTGGGCCGGAGTTTCCGGTCCAGCAAAAACTCAGCCCATTTCGGCAGCTACTGGACGCGGTCCGGAGTTGGGCCGGAGTTTCCGGTTGGAAAAGAACAACTCGAACAGAGAAAAAAGAGCAGCCACGCACGGGCACGGCGATGGACTCCGACGACGGTGGCGTGTGGCTACGGCGAGCTAGGGCTTGAGAGGGAGGGAGAAGGGCACGGAGAGGTGCAGGGACTCACCACGAGCGCGTACGGAGGCTCGGCGAGGCCGGAGGTGGCTCGACGGCGCCGGAATCAAGCGGCGGAGCGGCGGACGGCCGCGGCGAGGAGATGGACGGCGGCTGCGTTCTACGGCCTTAGGGCTCGATTCCTGCGGCGTGGACGGAGCTGGCGACGCGGCGGAGCCGCTGGTAGGCTTGGATTCGTCCGGGAGGCGCTCAGGCGACGGCGGCGACGGGCTCGGCGAGCTCGCGCTTGACGGCCATGGCGGGTACCGGAAAGGGCATCGAGGAGGGGAAACGGGGAGGGAAGCAAGTGGGGCTCGGGTGCGGCGTGCTCCTCGCAGGGGTGAGGCAGAGGAGGGGGCCCGGCGTGGTCGTCGCGCGGGAGGGGCGTCGAGCTGGTGCGGCTCGGCCACGGCGACCTGGTCTCTACAGAGAAGAAGGAGAGAGACGACCAAAAATTACAAAGAGGTCCCTGGAACTTTGATCTCCACCACGGATAGGTCCTCCACTAATTACGAACAGGTCCTTATCAGTTCTGGAAAAAATTACAGCAGTTGTATTTGAAATATTTGAGGCATGTGAACTTATCCAAAAATTATGCCAATTTTTGGGGAGTGCCTTTACCTCAATGTGGAGCTTCCCTAATTTTTCCAGATTATTTGGAAATCATTTGATAGGAAGATAAAATAGAAATTGCTCACCGGCAATTTTGAGATACTCTCTTTTTATTTCATATCCAAATCAAAATAGTTTGCCCAATTTTAACTTTGGAACCTTTGGAACTTCCTGGACAAATATGGAGTTGAATTTGTAAACTTTGCTTAGCAACCCAGCATCATTTCCATTGCAAAGTTGTAACAATTCAGATGAACATGATTATGCATGGATGACATGATGCATTGAACACAAAAGTGAAAATTTGGTACTCAAATTTTGGGGCTGTTACAGCAGCCCCAAGGATGGCGGAGCCAGCCCAAGAATGCCGCCGTCAGCCCCCAGGATCTCTCCACCAGCTCTACCAAGGCGGCAATCCCTTGACTGTTCTACTGCAAAGGCAGCACAAAACACTGCGTTAATCTGTTAACGCGTAAAACTTATTTTGGGTTTGTAAATATTATGGGCCAACTTTTATGCTACACTTTGCGGTAGGCTTATTTAAGTGGCCCGCCTTAATATGTATCTCGCTTGCATGTTTAGCTTTTTCATATGTTGGCGGAACCTCATCTTAGTTACTTTAGCTGAGCCAACTAGTTGCAATACCAACTAATTTAGACTCAGAGACCAAAGCCAGCATGTTGGTGCCAACGACATACTACTAGGCGACCCACACACAACCAAACAGAAAGGCACATTAGGCGGTGCAAAGATTGTTTGCGTTTTAGCTGACATACGGCAAATGTCAAAAAGTTTGAACCTTAGCACGGGGCAAAAACTTATTTTGTTTGGTAACTTTTATGACAACAAATATATGATTGCGAGAAAAGACAAAAGATGGCATGATCCCAAAACTGAATGAGCAAACCACAGACTTTTATTTCATAATCATATAGTACTTATTACAATGTGGAAATTGCTAAGTGTAAAAAGGACGTAGCTGCTCAATGTTCCAAGGTCGCTTGGTTTCTTCATACTTGTCGTCAACCTTCCTTTTGCGCTTGCGACCTTGCTTCTTCTTGTATCCATCTCTTGCGTCTACCAAGTAATAAGAACCATTGAGCAACACCTTACTGACCACAAAAGGTCCTTCCCAAGGCGGGGATAACTTATGCAAGCCTTTCCTATCTTGGATTAAGCGGAGTACCAGGTCACCAACTCTAAAACTGTGTTGCCGTACTCTTCTGCTATGATAACGCCTCAAACTTTGCTGGTAGATGGCGGATCGTGCGAGTGCAACATCACGTTCTTCATCAAGTAGGTCAAGTCCATCCTGTCTTGCATCTTCTGCGTCTTCTTGGACATAGGCTTGAATTCTGGGAGAATCATACATCATGTCGGTCGGCAACACTGCTTCTGCGCCATAGACTAAGAAGAAAGGAGTAAACTTGGTTGATCTGTTTGGAGTTGTGCGTAAACTCCAAAGGACAGAGTATAAAAAGGATGTAGCAGCTCAATTTTCCAAGGTCGCTTGGTTTCTTCATACTTGTCGTCAACCTTCCTTTTGCGCTTGCGACCTCGCTTCTTCTTGTATCCGTCTCTTGCGTCTACCAAGTAATAAGAACCATTGAGCAACACCTTACTGACCACAAAAGGTCCTTCCCAAGGCGGGGATAACTTATGCAAGCCCTTCCTATCTTGGATTAGGCGGAGGACCAGGTCACCAACTCTAAAACTTCGTTGCCGTACCCTTCTGCTGTGATAACGCCTCAAACTTTGCTGATAGATGGCGGATCGTGCGAGGCAACATCTCGTTCTTCATCAAGTAGGTCAAGGCCATCCTGTCTTGCATCTTCTGCGTCTTCCTGGACGTAGGCTTGAATTCTGGGAGAATCGTACATCATGTCGGTCGGCAACACTGCTTCTGCGCCATAGACTAAGAAGAAAGGAGTAAACTTGGTTGATCTGTTTGGAGTTGTGCGTAAACTCCAAAGGACAGATTGCAACTCATCCACCCAAGCCCCAGCCGCTCTGTGCAATGGTACTTCGAGACGTGGTTTGATACCTTGTAGAACTAAACCATTTGTACGCTCTACTTGACCGTTTGCCTGCGGATGTGCTACTGAGGCTAGATCTAGGCGGATGCCATGCTTATAACAGTATTCCTCGACTTCGCCTTGCGACAAGTTAGTGCCGTTATCGGTGATGATGCTATGAGGCACCCCGAACCGAGAGATTATTCCCCACAGAAAGTTTGCGGCTGTGGCGCCGTCTAGCTTTTTGATAGGCTTAGCTTCAACCCATTTGGTGAACTTGTCTACAGCCACAAGTAAATGTGTGTAGCCACCAGGCGCCGTTTTAAACGGACCAACCATGTCCAAGCCCCAGACTGCGAAAGGCCATGTGATGGGTATTGTTTTAAGCTCTTGAGCCGGCATGTGTGATTGTCTGGCATAAAGTTGGCAGCCCCTGCATCTTTTGACAATGTCTTCTGCATCTTGCTTGGCTGTCAACCAGTAGAAACCTTGTCGGAAGGCTTTTGAAACAAGGGCGCGTGAGGAAGCATGATGTCCACATACGCCGGCATGTATCTCATCCAACAGTTCTCTGCCTTCTTCGGGCGAAATGCAACGTTGGTAAACACCAGTGGTGCTACGCTTGTACAATTCGCCTTTGATTATTGTGAATGCCTTGGCTCTTCTTATTATTTGCCTTTTCAAAACCTCATCATCCGGTAACTCCTGATTGATCAGGAAGTCCAAATATGGCGTCGTCCAATCCGGCTTTACCAGTAGACGGCATAGCTAGCATTGTCAACTGGTTCTGCCGATTCTGGGTCAAGGAGGTCTGCTCCTTTTATTGACGGCTTGTGTAGGTGTTCCAGGAAAACATCTTTTGGTACCTTTTTGCGTTCAGACCCCATTCTGGCAAGTGTATCTGCCGCCTCATTTTGAGCTCTTGGGATGTGGCGGACCTCGTAGCCTAGAAAACACTTGGCGAATTCGTCAACGGTAGCTCGATATGCCGCCATTGTCTCGCTCTTTGTGTCCCAAGTACCACGTATCTGTTGCGCCACCAAGTCTGAATCTCCGTAGCAGAGGACACGCTGGACGCCAAGTTCCTTGGCAATGTGTAAACCATGAAGGAGAGCTTCGTATTCAGCAACATTATTAGTTGCCTTGAAGTGAATTTGTAACACATAACTAAGCTTGTCTCCTTGAGGGTTTCTTAAAACAATGCCAGCCCCCGAGCCCTGAAGCATTTTTGATCCATCAAAGTGCATGATCCAGTATGCATCTTCAGGGAGAGGTACTTCGTCCATGGCCTCCGTCCAATCTGCTACAAAGTCTGCTAAGGCTTGAGACTTAATGGCCGTTCTGGGTTTATACATGATGTCGAAGGCGGCAAGTTCAATGCCCCATTTGGCAACGCGGCCTGTTGCATCTGTATTATTGATGATATCCCCCAGAGGTGCCTTGCTCACCACCGTTATTGAATGCTCCTGGAAATAGTGCCTTAACTTCCTGGCGGCGTAGAAAACACCGTAGACCAGCTTCTGGTAATGCGGATAACGCTGTTTTGAGGCGGAAAATACTTCACTGATGAAGTAAACCGGACGTTGTTCCGGCAAGTCTGAATTTTCCGTCTTGCGTTCCACAACCAGTACCACGCTAACAACCAAGTTAGTTGCCGCGATGTAAAGCAGCATTGGTTCCTGCGAACGAGGAGCTGCCAAAATTGGAGCAGACGTTAACGCGTCCTTGAGTTGCTGCAAGGCGGCGTCTGCTTCGTCTGTCCACTCAAAGTTGTCGGATTTCTTCAGAAGCCGGTAGAGAGGCAGTGCCTTCTCACCAAGACGGCTAATGAAACGACTGACGGCAGCCGCCGAGCCGGCAAGTCGCTGCACGTCCTTCAGGTCCTTGGGCCTGGATATGTTGAGGATCGCTTTGATTTTTTCTGGATTCACTTCTATCCCTCGTTCGGAAACGATAAAGCCAAGCAATTTGCCGGCAGGAACCCCGAAGACGCATTTTTTCGGGTTGAGTTTCATCCTATATACCCGGAGGCTATCAAAGGTTTCTCTCAAATCGTCAAGCAAATCTGCCTTCTTTCTTGACATGACGGCAATGTCGTCAACATAGACGTGAACATTGCGGCCAATTTGCTCGTGAAGGCATCTTTGCATACACCGCTGATACGTTGCGCCGGCATTTTTTAGACCGAAGGGCATCGTGATGTAGCAGAAGGTCCCGTAGGGCGTAGTGAACGCTGTTTTGATTTGGTCGGATTCTCGCATTTTGATTTGGTGGTACCCGGAGTACGCATCCAAAAAGCACAGCAGCTCGGAGCCGGCTGTGGAGTCTATGACCTGATCTATACGAGGCAAAGCAAAGTGGTCCTTAGGACAGCACTTGTTCAAACCGGTATAATCAATGCACATTCTCATTTCCTTATTAGGTTTTGGAACCATTACAGGATTTGCCAACCAATCAGTGTGTACTACCTCCCTAATGAACTTGGCTTCTTGCAACTTGATGATCTCCTTCCCTATTGCTGTCCGCTTCTTCTCACCGTAGCGCCTTATTCCTTGCTTCACTGGTTTGGCTCCTTCGTAGACGTTAAGAGAGTGCTCGGCAAGTTCCCTCGGGACACCTGGCATGTCGGCTGACGACCATGCAAAGATGTCCTGATTCTCACGGAGGAACCTGACGAGCGCGCTTTCCTATTTGTCGTCCAAGCCAGCCCCTATGGTGACTTGCTTGGAGCTGTCACCTGGGACCAGATCCGCCTTCTTTGTGTCTTCGGACGCCTTGAAAGTGTTCTTTTGCTCAGCGGTCTTTACATGCTCCGGCAACTGCGATGTATCCAGCTCTTTTTCAACATGGCTAATTCCTCTGCGTGGAGGACTGCCTCAGCGAAGGCGGCGTTGCCACGCTCGCACTCCTTTGCTTTCTTGAAGTTGCCACTGATGGTAATTGTACCATTGGGTCCCGGCATCTTCAGCTTGCTGTATATGTAACACGGGCGAGCCATGAACTTTGGCGAAAGCTGGCCGTCCAAAGATGGCGTGGTAGGCACTTTTGAAGGGGACTACTTCGAACCTGAGATACTCCGAGCGGTAGTTTGTCTCAGGTCCGAAAGTAACCTCCAATTGATGCTTCCCATTGACTTGGCTTGCTTTCCCGGAACGATGCCATGAAACTTGACTTTGCTGTAGTCAAGCTGGCTTTCCGACAAGTTCATGCGCTTCAGTGTCCGCGTAGATGATGTTGAGGCTGCTGCCGCCATCCATCAACACCTTGGTGAGCCTGAAGTTATCGACAATTGGGTCGACGACAAGGGCGTATTTGCCGGGGTGAGGTACGTGATCTGGGTGATCATCTCTATCCCAAGTTATTGGCTCCTCTGACCAGTCTAGATACTGGGGAACATCTGGTACTGTGGCGTTTAGCTCGCGCATCTCCGCCTTTTCTTCTTTGCCGAAGGAGTGCCCAGAAGCACACCAATTGGCCATGTACCTTGGGTATTTCTTTCTTTGCGCACCAGCTTGGGTTCCTCATCCTCGGACATGGAAATGCCCCATCATCATCTTCCTTCTTTGTCTTCTCAGCCTTTTTGCTCTTTTTTGACTTCCAGCCAACCTCGGGGTCCTTCTTGAAGTCCTCCATGAACCGGCATTCCCCTAATGTGTGGTTAACTTTGCCTAAGGACGCGTGGATTGGGCAGGGCAAGGCTTTTGCTGATCGTATGTCAGCGCTGCTTGCTGGAGCCGCCATCTTTACCCTTTCCTTTCCACTTGCGGTTGCCGCCTTTGCCTTCGAAGGCGGCGGCGACCTCGTTTGATGGTCCGGCTTTGTCGTCCTGGGGAGCCTTGCGTTTGTGACTTGCTCGCCTGTTTGGCGCCATATCATGTGCGCCATCTCCATCGCGTGCATCATCATCCGCCTGTGCGTACATGGCTGCTACTTCGAGCATGACTCCGAGATCCTTGACTTGCATGCGTACGAGCTTATGTCTGAGACTTGAGCCCTTCAGGAGGCCTGTGGTGAAGGCATGGATTGCTTGATTGTCGTCTACGTTCTCGCAGCTTGCCTTTGTTTGAATCCACCTTGCCAAGAAGCTTGTAGCTGTTTCATCTGGCTTTTGCACGCAACGAACCAAATCTGTGTATGTATTGGGTCGCTTGTACGTGCCTTGGAAGTGCTGCGTGAACACCTTTTCCATGTCATGCCAACTATGAATGCTTTTCTCCGGCAAGTTTTCGATCCAGCTTCGGGCTGTCCCCTCCAGCATGAGGGGAAGGAAGCGTGCGGCGACGAGGCCATTGCCTCCGGCAATTTCAACTGCCAGCGCGTAGTCCGACAACCATGAGTTTGGCTTGTCCGCTCCATTGTACCTTTGATGAGTTTTTGACACTGATGTCATGTCTCGGGTACTTGAACGTTGCGGATGGCTGGGCCAAAGCACTCAGGTCCTAGATAGGCATCTTGCTTTCCAGCCTTGATGTCATTGAGACGATGTCTCGCGTCTTGCGGACTGAGCTGTTTGCCAGATCTATCGGCATGAGGCTCGTCCTGCGCTGCCCGGCTGTGCCTAGGCTCGTTGTTGTGTCCCCGGCTTCCGCCTTCGTGCCTGGGCACTGGTGGTGGGGACTGTGTGCGGTCCCTGCTTCTTCTTGGCGGCGGGGCGTTGTCGCGATTGCCGCCACTCCTTGGCGGCTGCTTGCTGCCCCTGCTTCCGCCTTCATCCCGCCTAGGCGGAGGGGTGAGGCCTTGCGCCTGTTGCCGGTTCTGGACGCCTCGTCACGCTGCCTTTTGGGAGGTGGTGATTTGCGTGGGTCTTTCCTTGTCCTTCCCTTTTCCGTGGCTACTGGAGCCGGACGGATCTTCGGGTTGCCACCGGCCGCAGCTTTGCAAGCGTTGGATTTGATTCCAACTTTCCTCCCCTTGCGTCCGCCATGTCGGCGCGAGAATCAGCACGGGCCTGCTGCTCTAGAGCTTTGTGAGCAAGGATCGATGCGTAGTAGATCTTCTCGTCCTTGTCATAGTCATCATTGTTGAGGATGTCTAAGGCGGCTGCAGTGTTGAGGACAGGGGTTGCGAGGATGACGTCCCCGTTCTTGTCCTTACGCTGCGGCGCTGTAGCCCACTCGAAACCAAGCTTTTGGGCAGGGGATTTGAAGGTGTCAGGATCCCTGCCTTTCTTTTCTTCTCTCCCCACGTCCTGCCGGCTTGGGCAATGGGTGGTGGTGAAAAGATTGCGCTTGGGGTCACACTTGGCGGTTATCTTGGCGTTTTCCTCCTTGGCTTCGTCGAGGAGGCTCTGGACCTCTGCTTGCTTGCTTTTGAGGTACTCAGTTTGCTCCACCAAGGTGTTTCGAAGTTTCTCCAAATCAGCCGGGTTGGTTTTGTCGTCACCGGTGTGTGCAGAACTTCCGCCAGGCCGCCATGTTCCTATCTTGCTGGGCTCGCCCTTCTCCAGAATCTTCTTCTTTGGAGCCCCAGGAGGCTCTGGAAACTGTGGATCGGTTGCCGGGGTCCCCAGGTTGGCGGCGTCAGTTGCCGCCTTCTCTGAGGCTGCACCGGTGACATCCGCCACAAAAACCTGCTGCATGTTGACGGAGAGCCCGTAGCCGCCTCAGAAGGCGGAGGATCAGGTGTAACAAAACACTGCTTGACCCGTTGCTCGAACATGCTGGCAGAATCTTCTTCGGAATCAGAATCTACGTTGACGTGAACGGTAGATCTGGATCCGGCATCCGACATCGCATCATCCTGGAGCGCAGGAAGAATAGATTCGGGATCTTGACTGTTGGGCTGGGAGTCTGATCCCAGTCCCGTCATGCCGACAAAGTGTAGATCTGAATCTGCGGACTCCTCAGGGAGGCAAACTCAGATCCGTCTTGATTGTAGGGCGGGTGGGATGGCGAATAAATTCGCGGCAACCCATACGCCTCAGAAGTGTAGCCGATGAACACATCGACGCCGCCAAACGGCACAACTCCGCATCCGACAATGTAGTCGTCTGCGGGGATGTAGGACTCGTCGCAGCTGATGTAGTGGTTGTCGCCGTAGCGAACAGCGCGGCCGACGGCGATTGTTTCGCCGATGCCGCCAAGGTTCCCGCCTGGAACGTGACGCCTGACGCCTTAGGCCCCACGGTGGGCGCCAACTGTCGTCGTATCGGCATCTTGGATAGGAGACGGGGTCCTGCTAGCCGAGGGTGAACGTAGGGCAAGAAGGTGGACGTCGTCGAGGTCGGGATTGTACACGGCGTTTACCCAGCTTCAGGCACCACGGCGGTGGCGGTGCCCTACGTGCTGCTATAACTCACTATAAGGCAATATCGCCGTGAACAGGTTACAATGAGTTGGTTGTGTTGATTGGATGCCCTAAAGGCGTCCCGAGGTCCAGCTTATATAGGCGGCTGGACCTAGGGTTACAAGGTGATTACGTATCCAGCAAGTATACGGAGTCCTAAACCTAGCCGGCAAGTATGCCGCCTTCCGTCTTGGTCTTGGTGGCTTCATGGGCTTCAGTCTTGGGCCTCCTCCTTGCCGGCATCCGCCTTCCTTGGTCGTCAGCTATCTGGGCCGCCCGGTAGGCAAAGCCTTCACCACCACTGCGGGCCACCCTGGACTAGCCGGATTGATCCATGCTGGTGATACCCCTAGTAGGTATATCCCCAACATTGCTTGAGGACAAGCAATAAACTAAGCTTGGGGGGAGTTGATACGCCCAAAACGTATCTACTTTCCCGAACACTTTTGCTGTTGTTTTACCTCTAATTTGTGTGTTTTGAATGCAACTAACACGGACTAACGCTGTTTTCAGCAGAATTGCCCTGGTGTCTTATTTTTGTGCAGAAAGTCAAGTTTCGGGAAAATCCCCGAAAAATATCCTGAAGTTCCTATTTTTCCAGAAGACACACTGTAAGGACCCCTCAGATTTACCAGTCTGAGGTGCCCACGTTATGTAAACAGACCACGATCCCAATGATCAGTGTATCGCGATCACATAACCAACATGGTATGCAGAGTTACATCATCCAACTCGATTAATACAAGACTTACATACATGGTGGTCACACGACCAAACCTGCGACCATCGTCACGCAGGACGGAGTTAACTACGATATAGCGGAAGCTTTCGGCTAGCGCCGGCCCTCGTCACAACCAGACGCATTCCCACAGAGCAGTTGACCAGTGACACTCAGTTGGCATAGTCGTCGGCGTACTCCTCATCTTCGTCGTAGGTCTTCTCGTTGAAAATCTGGACATTGGAATATCTAGGGACACAACCATGAGTACAATTACGTACTCGCAAGACCACCACCAGGCTTAAGTTTTCATGGTAATGCAACAAAAGCATTTTCGAAAACTGGGATAGCTGCTATATATGACTATAGGGCTTAATTTTCGCAAAACGATGCTTTTAGACATAGAGAATACGACATCTCTATATCTTTGTTAAAAGAAACATTTAGAGATAGAATTCTCTTATGTAGAGATCGCCGGAACTATCTCCACCTCTTTGTAAAACACTTTGCAAAACTTTTCAAGGACTCTAGGATGGGGAAACCCCTTTTTCTTTCCACGAGATCCGACTGATTGTCTCCCGAGATCAACCATCTTTTCTCAAATTCCCGTACCTCCCAGGTACCTTTCTGATCCTTCTTTTAGTCCAAAACAGAAAACAACTTTTCTTCTTTCACCAGTCGCCCAGTGTGGCCTTTGCAACCGTCCATGACCGCGGACATGGCTATTCGAATAGATTTACACTCTGCAGAGGTGGTACACTTTCACCACAAGATTCGGATGGTCTGCCGTGGATCAACCACGGACTGTACAGAGACAGCATGCACACATCAGACAACCTATCCTAACTTCCACTATGTCAGTGCTAGTATAAGAATATCCTCTTCGAGTGGGTTTGTTCTCCCCGGCACCGAGTGATCTAGCCGTATCGATCCGGTTCCCCCTAGTCTCACACCGCCATGACAGGAGACCCACCGTTGCTTCCCGGTGGCACACGCAGTCCACACTTTGTATGCCCATTCCCTTGCAGCCTTCGGTTCCGGGGACTCTAACCCCTTCTAGCCAATTGAGGAGTATTCGAATACTAACACCAACAAGCTTCCTCTAAGCCTCGTGCCCATTTTGAGGTAATGTGGTTGTACGGGTTAATTGTTCGGGCGGCAGCAGGGACTTCGTAAACAAACCTCCATCTCCGACTGCTCCCAGCAGATCGGGTTTTCGTAAACTCACCGAGTGCTCCCAGCACTTCACGTTTTCATAAACATCTCCATTTGCTTCCAGCAACATGGGTTTTTATAAAGCACTTTCTCGCCGATCGCTCCCAGCGACTCGGGTTTTATTTCAAAAACATTTCATCAAATCCAGGCTCCCATCCTAAAGTTTTGAGGTAAGAGTATAAGGATATACTACTAGAAAATATAATTTTCTTGATAGCGCCTTCAGTAGAAGGCTTCTCAAGTAAATACTTATTTTTATAAAACCTATTATATACTGGTAGATATATCTTTGGCCAAACAATAATTTGTAAAATAATTTTTGGGTGGAAAAATGCCACAAAAGAAATAAAACATGCATTATTTTATTTTGAAAACAAAACATGCTTTGTACAAATAATAGGAGTTCAATAGGGTGTTGAGGTGGCTTGCCTGGCTGGGTAATATGTCCTTGGTCTTGATCTTGAGGTTCCTCAGGTTCACTCCTCACTTCCAGTTCCTTCTCGATCGTATCTAACGTCGTAAACAGAGAAAGGAACAACACTCAAGGTACAAGACAATGACACAAGGACATAACAAACAGCAAGCATTGCACAAGACACTAAGCTCACAACCAAAAGCAAGCAATTTACTTAGTTATACAACAATAAGCATCAAGTCCATACAGCTAAGACAAACAACAAGCACACCTAAGAAAGTATACACAACAACCCTAAAATAGATAGTTCTAACTAAACACTAAAGCAGAACTCCACTTAGGGTGATTAGGTCACTTAACAAGGGCTGCTACTGTAGTTTAGGAAATACTTCAGACAAAAGTACCTCTTTAGTTTTCAGGAAATACTTCAGACAAAAGCTGAGTTACTAATTATTTTCTATTAATAACTTATTTCACCAAGCTAAGATAGAGACAATAACAAACTACTCATGCTAGTATTAAACTTAAAGACTACCAAGTTTAACTAACAAGGCAAACATATTAAATCACACAAACATGTTTGGCAACTACAATACAATTTATTATTTAATTACAAATAGGGTTAAGGTGATAATTAGATAACCTTTTTGGATCAATTTCAACTTGTAACACTAAGCATCACTAATAAACTTAAACAACCAGTAGCTACATTTTTTTAGTTGGGAGAGGTTATTTAGCTCATAAAAGTTTTCTGACAAACAAGCATAATCAAACAATGGTTAAAGTTTTCAATCACCACTTAACAACACAAGCTTAGCACACAAACACATCTAACTTAAACCACTAACATTACTAATATACTAGAAGTAACTTTATTTGGTGAGCTACAGCACCAAAACAAATCACAACAACAATAACAACATCTTCATAAAAGACCAAAAAAATTGTTTTATCATTTTTAAAATGCAGAAAACACCATTTTAAGAGTTTATTGATTCCAGGGTGTTCTGCTCATCCAAATTTTATGAAAAGCTAGATTTAGTTTCTTTGTATGAATTAGAAACTACTGCAATTGGATTTACCCAAAAATCTTATTGACAGAAAATCAGATAAATGCTAGAAAACCCTACTGGTCCAAACATCAAACACAAGCAATTTTAAAACTAAGCATCACAAACATATCAGGTTAATTTCTGCAGAAAGCTACACTCACAAGCTTTCCAAAATAATTGGATTCACAAAATTTGGATTCATAAAACTCCAGATATTAAGGATTTAGTGAAAAGTAACTTTTTTACAAGATTAGATCTAGCACACACATAAAACATATTTTTGTAAACGGCCAGTGCCATATGGTTAAGAAAACTCATATGAACGCTACAAAATTTGAATCACACAAAAAACATGCTCGAGGAATAAATGGTCGATTTAAACCTAGGGGACAGTTTCTGCCTACACAGGAAAAGATTAAAATCCTGAAACAAAAACAGAAACGGGCCAGATTTGCTCGCTGGCAGAGCACTACAGGGGTGGGCTGGCCCAAGTGTGAGATGAAGGGGTAAGTTACGGTGGACGGCCGGGATTAGACCAGATTGACGGTGCTGGTTCTTCTCCTACCTCTAGACGCACGGGAGGGAGAGAAAGTGCCCAGATTCGACCAAGGTCTTGGATAGCTCACCTAGGGCTTGCTTTGGAGGGTGGGGAGGGTCCGAGGTGACCGAGGGTTTGCGAGAGGGTCATGGGTAGTCTTCAAGCTTGCATGCACGGGCGGTGTCTTCGTCGGCGTCGAGCTCCGTTTCCTTGGGCCGTTAATGGAGGCGGCGTGCTCGGGGTATCCCTGGGCCAAAGAAGGGGGCGGAGTTAGCCCTTGCAGAGGGGAACTCGGCAGGCCAAAAATGGCGAGAGGAGAGGGAGAGAAACGACGACAAAAGCCGCTCTAAGCCGGCGGCTGCCGGAACGAAACCTTCGTCTCCTGAGATGCAGAGGGCTCGAGCTCGGGCTGGGCTTCTAGAGGGGAGAGAGGTCGTGTGTGTGCGTGGTCTGAGAGGGGAATGGAGCAAAAGGGTGGACGGGGGAGACAGGGATGGTCGGGTCCGGTTTTTGTGCTTCACGGGTGGTGGGGGAGAGAGGGGGAGCTTCGAGCTCTTCCACTGGCTCGAGTGGGCGGTGGAGAGGGGGACAGAGAGGGTTTGGTCGGGGGTGACGTGCTCTGACCAGTAGGAGAGGAGGAGTGAGCTCCGGTTGGTTGTCTTCGGAAAAGGAGAGAAATGAGTGGAGGAGAGGGTGCTTGGGGGATGACAGGTGGGCCAGGGTCGAGGTGCTGGTCTCCCTCTTTGTTTCCAGCAGAGAGAGAGTCGTTGGAGAGATGATAGATTAGGTTTTTAGTTGTTTTAGGTGATTAGGGGAGAGTGTGCAGAATTAAATTGGTACCATGTTCAACACTAAAAATTAAGCAAGCAGGGGCTCAAGGATAGATCAAAAGAATTTTTCTAGCAAGCACAGGTGATAGAGAAGGGAGGGGTGCAGGTGCATTGCCAAAGGGGTCCTGGTTTGCTTAGGGAGAGAAGTGCAAAAGTGTAACCAACACAAGTCAAAAGGTCACTGATTTGACTAGCCTTCTAACCCTAGGTGGTTTAGTGATCAAACAAGGTTTCAACATTTAACCAAAAACAGGTTTTGAAAATAAAGGTGACAAAGACCATCTTGGTTGATTTGCATGCCAAAAATTGATTATGGTTTGCTTAATGAGGAGCCCTAGATTTGCTATGTTTTAACAAACATGAAGATCACCAAATCTAATTGAATCTAGCAAAACTTGTATTTGTTTTACCACCAAATCATACCACCAAGCTAAAAGTTCAAGCAAAGCAATGAGCTCACACAACCACACCACAAGCATATGTTGACACATTCATTTGCAAGCTCAATGTCTAGGCACATAAATCAACTATAAGCAAAAAGGTTCAAACAGACAAGGAATTGAAGAAATAACCAAACTTTATGATAATACAAATTTACTTATCGAGGTGATGATTAATATGATTATGACAAGATTTTGAAGAAAGAGGCTTAAACGACTTCTCAGTAATATTTTTCAAAGAACATTAAAACAAGAGTTTTGAATTGTTTGTTGAAAATAAAATAGGAGAAGATATATGGATTATTTTACTTGCCAATACATTGAACACAAAGGTCATGTCAAAACTTGGTTTTTTTTTTTGAAGGGTAGTTATTTTGAGGTCAACAATACAAACAATAAGTTACACCAAGCCAAACTAGGCAATCAAAAGAAAAGCCCATCCAAAAGCTAGAGGTTTGAAAAAGTTTTTGTTGGTTCCAAATTTTGGGTCACTAATAACAAAGTTTTTCTTCCTTCCAAAATTTGGGGCGTTACAGACCTTCCTCCCTTAAAAGAATCTTGTCCCGAGATTCCTAGGCGGGTACTAAGAGAGTGCAAGGTTAGGGGGTTTGATGCTCCTTCCTCTCCCGAGGTTGTTGCTTCTCGACTGAGAATTCCTTGTTGATAAGGTGTCTGATTTCTTCCAGAAGACTTCGGTTTGCTGGAGATATTGCCGTGTTGGTAGATGCTGATCCGCTTCTTGTCGGGTTGACTTCAAATACTCCAGGGTTAGGGCGTAGAGGATAGTTTGCCAAAACTCCCTAATAAAACTAGCGTATGTCTTCCCCCCTTAAAAAGGGGCTTTGAAGGGTAGCTGTTGAAGGTATAAGTTGTTGCCGACTTCAATATGTTGTTGTTCTTGGGTATCACGGCGATCTTTGTCTTGGTCGTAGCTCCTTGGCGCTTGCAGTTGATGTAGACATTTGTCCAGATATTGCCGTCTTGAGGGGTTAGCAGTTAAATATCCGCCAACAGTTTTCAAGCCTCACAGGGGTGTCAGGTCCATAGACTTGACTCTCTCCGGTTTTTCCTAAAAGTCAAAGGGTGCTACAAGCTACTAAAGGTGTCTAACTTGCTTAGTGTGCTGTCAACAGCAACATTTTTCGGGCCTTTCGTCGTTCTTGGCGTCTTGTTGGATATGATGTCTTCTATTGTGCCCACCTTCGGTTTAGCTGACGAACAAAGTTGATGAAGACTTCCTTGGTTCGTTGACTTCATGACGCCACACACTATCCTTCAGAGGTCGGTTATATCTTAGTTAGCCTAGAAGATTAGTTAAGATACTGATTGCTATCAGTCTCAAGTCGGGCAAGTCGAGTTAATAAGGTTGGCACATAGAAGGTACTTATGACTCTTGCTTCGGGTACATCTTGATGTAGACGATCTTCAGTGCTGGTTGTCTTCGTTGTTGCTGATGTTGATCTTCTTTGTGTGCCACGGCTTGAGGGCTTCACAAAATCTTCAAAAAGTAGTGGCTCTTGCCGATCTTTGACTCCTTCTTGTTGCCATTTGTAGGTCTCGAGGAGGTTAGCTAGTAACAAGTCACTGGTGTTAGATGTTACTCTAAAGTTAGATACGCAAAATTAGTGATGGTATACTGGTAATTCGAAAAGTTAATTAAACTCGGGAAGGCTCGTCGCATCACGGGGATGGGCTTTCTCGGGGTGGTCTTCTGTATCAGGTGCGGTTAAAAGCTCTCATATGCCAAAATTTAGATCAGAGGCAAAACATTAAAGAGAGGTTTTCTAAACAAGTTTTGAAATGCATCACGATGCATCTAATGCTAAAAGGGCCAAAAAGGTATTTTGTGAAGAGGCAAAAAGATGTTTAAACAAAAGGGAAGTATGTGCCTAATATGTGTAGCCGACAAGGCGTGCTTGTGAAACATACCAGAAAACAACACACCAACAACAAACACACAAACAAGACACACACAAGCAAAAAGCATACTAGCAAAACAGCACACGAAACACCTATAGTACCAAAAGGGCACTCAACAATCATGATAGTCGGGTAATCCAACCAAGGGTCATATCCTACTTCATCCTATGGGGTTTGGTGTCACATGGTTACTCAAGTCCTCATTTGATCACCCTGGGTTCTTGTCGAAAGGTTTGAGATTGTCCAGTTTGCTGATGGAGTAACATTGTTGGGGTTGAGTCGAGGGAGCGAAGGTGATTTTGCATTCTTGTCCTGCATTATGCACATCCGAGGTATTTGGAGGTCCTGGCTTTGCTGTCATCGACGATTTTGGTCTTGTGGACTATGCATCTGAGGACTCTTGTCTCCATCTTGGCTCTAGCTACTTAGGTCTTATTTGGGTTCATCGTCAAGCCTATACAAGTTTGAATAGGGACAAGAGAGTAGAGAAAACTCTTTTTTTTAATACCTGAAATTAGAGAGCTAAGATCAAGAAATTTTTGAGGATAGGTGAGGAGTGGAAACCAAACTAGGCTTACCTTGAAGAAAATAGATTTCTGTAGAAATAAGTTTTAGCAAAATATTTCCTTCCTAAGCTAACGACCATGCTAACTAAGGTCTCCTAAGGTCAACGATGGCTCTGATACCAAGTCTGTAAGGACCCCTCAGATTTACCAGTCTGAGGTGCCCACATTATGTAAACAGACCACGATCCCAATGATCAGTGCATCGCGATCACATAACCAACATGGTATACAGAGTTACATCATCCAACTCGATTAATACAAGACTTACATACATGCTGGTCACACGACCAAACCTGCGACCATCGTCATGCGGGATGGAGTTAACTACGATATAGCGGAAGCTTTCGGCTAGCGTCGGCCCTCGTCACAACCGGATGCATTCCCACAGAGCAGTTGACCGGTGACACTCAGTTGGCGTAGTCGTCGGCGTACTCCTCATCTTCGGCGTAGGTCGTTGAAAATCTGGACATTGGAATATCCAGAGACACGGCCATTAGTACAATTACGTACTCGCAAGACCACCACCAGGATTAAGTTTTCATGGTAATGCAACAAAAGCGTTTTCGAAAACTGGGATAGCTGCTATATATGACTATAGGGCTTAATTTTCGCAAAACGATGCTTTTAGACATAGAGAATACGACATCTCTATATCTTTGTTAAAAAGAAACATTTAGAGATAGAATTCTCTTATGTAGAGATCGCCAGAACTATCTCCACCTCTTTGTAAAACACTTTGCAAAACTTTTGAAGGACTCTAGTATGGGGATACCCCTTTTTCTTTCCACGAGATCCGATTGATTGTCTCCCCGAGATCAACCATCTTTTCTCAAATTCCCGTACCTCCCAGGTACCTTTCTGATCCTTCTTTTAGTCCAAAATAGAAAACAACTTTTCTTCTTTCACCAGTCGCCCAGTGTGGCCTTTGCAATCGTCCATGACCGCGGACACGGCTATTCGAATAGATTTACACTCTGCAGAGGTGGTACACTTTCACCACAAGATTCGGATGGTCTGTCGTGGATCAACCACAGACTGTACAGAGACAGCATGCACACATCAGACGGCCGATCCTAACTTCCACTATGTCAGTGCTAGTATAAGAATATCCTCTTCGAGTGGGTTTGTTCTCCCCGGCACCGAGTGAGCTAGCCGTATCGATCCGGTTCCCCTAGTCTCACACCGCCATGACAGGAGACCCACCGTTGCTTCCCGGTGGCACACGCAGTCCACACTTTGTATGCCCATTCCCTTGCAGCATTCAGTTTCGGGGACTCTAACCCCTTCTAGCCAATTGAGGAGTATTCGAATACTAACACCAACAAGCTTCCGCTAAGCCTCGTGCCCATTTTGAGGTAATGTGGTTGTACGGGTTAATTGTTCGGGCGGCAGCAGGGACTTCGTAAACAAACCTCCATCTCCGACTGCTCCCAGCAGCTCGGGTTTTCGTAAACTCACTGAGTGCTCCCAGCACTTCAGGTTTTCATAAACATCTCCATTTGCTCCCAGCAACATGGGTTTTTATAAAGCACTTTCTCGCCGATCGCTCCCAGCGACTCGGGTTTTCTTTCAAAAACATTTCATCAAATCCAGGCTCCCATCCTAAAGTTTTGAGGTAAGAGTATAAGGATATACTACTTGAAAATATAATTTTCTTGATAGCGCCTTCAGTAGAAGGCTTCTCAAGTAAAGACTTATTTTTATAAAACCTATTATATACTACTAGATATATCTTTGGCCAAACAATAATTTTGTAAAATAGTTTTTGGGTGGCAAAATGCCACAAAAGAAATAAAACATGCATTATTTTATTTTGAAAACAAAACATGCTTTGTACAAATAATAGGAGTTCAATAGGGTGTTGAGGTGGCTTGCCTGGCTGGGTAATATGTCATTGGTCTTGATCTTGAGGTTCCTCAGGTTCACTCCTCACTTCCAGTTCCTTCCCGATCGTATCTAACGTCGTAAACAGAGAAAGGAACAACACTCAAGATACAAGACAATGACACAAGGACATAACAAACAACAAGCATTGCACAAGACACTAAGCTCACAACCAAAAGCAAGCAATTTACTTAGTTATACAACAATAAGCATCAAGTCCATACAGCTAAGACAAACAACAAGCACACCTAAGAAAGTATACACAACAACCCTAATAGTTAAATATGTAGTTCTAACTAAACACTAAAGCAGAACTCCACTTAGGGTGATTAGGTCACTTAACAAGGGCTGCTACTGTAGTTTAGGAAATACTTCAGACAAAAGTACCTCTTTAGTTTTCAGGAAATACTTCAGACAAAAGCTGAGTTACTAATTATTTTCTATTAATAACTTATTTCACCAAGCTAAGATAGAGACAATAACAAACTACTCATGCTAGTATTAAACTTAAAGACTACCAAGTTTAACTAACAAGGCAAACATATTAAATCACACAAACATGTTTGCAACTACAATACAATTTATTATTTAATTACAAATAGGGTTAAGGTGATAATTAGATAACCTTTTTGGATCAATTTCAACTTGTAACACTAAGCATCACTAATAAACTTAAACAACCAGTGGCTACATTTTTTTAGTTGGGAGAGGTTATTTAGCTCATAAAAGTTTTCTGACAAACAAGCATAATCAAACAATGGTTAAAGTTTTCAATCACCACTTAACAACACAAGCTTAGCACACAAACACATCTAACTTAAACCACTAACATTACTAACATACTAGAATTAACTTTATTTGGTGAGCTACAGCACCAAAACAAATCACAACAATAACAACATCTTCATAAAAGACCAAAAAAATTGTTTTATCATTTTTAAAAGGCAGAAAACACCATTTTAAGAGTTTATTGATTCCAGGGTGTTCTGTTCAGCCAAATTTTATGAAAAGCTAGATTTATGTTCTTTGTATGAATTAGAAACTACTGCAATTGGATTTACCCAAAAATCTTATTGACAGTAAATCAGATAAATGCTAGAAAACCCTACTGGTCCAAACTTCAAACACAAGCAATTTTAAAACTAAGCATCACAAACATATGAGGTTAATTTCTACAGAAAGCTACACTCACAGGCTTTCCAAAACAGTTGGATTCACAAAATTTGGATTCATAAAACTCCAGATATTAAGGATTTAGTGAAAAAAGAAACTTTTTACAAGATTAGATCTAGCACACACATAAAAACATATTTTTGTAAACGGCCAGTGCCATATGGTTAAGAAAACTCATATGAACGCTGCAAAATTTGAATCACACAAAAATCATGCTGGAGGAATAAATGGTCGATTTAAACCTAAGGGACAGTTTCTGCCTACACAGGAAAAGATTAAAATCCTGAAACAAAAACAGAAATGGGCCAGATTTGCTCGCTGGCAGAGCACTACAGGGGTGGGCCGGCCCAAGTGTGAGATGAAGGGGTAAGTTACGGTGGACGGCCGGGATTAGACCAGATCGACGGTGCTGGTTCTTCTCCTACCTCTAGACGCACGAGAGGGAGAGGAAGTGCCCAGATTCGGCCAAGGTCTTGGATAGCTCACCTAGGGCTTGCTCCGGAGGGTGGGGAGGGTCCGAGGTGACCGAGGGGTTCGCGGGAGGGTCATGGGTAGTCTTCAAGCTTGCATGCACGGGCGGTGTCTTGGTCGGCGTCGAGCTCCGTTTCCTTGGGCCGTTAATGGAGGCGGCGTGCACGGGCTGTCCCTGGGCCAAATAAGAGGAGGCGGAGTTAGCCCTTGCAGAGGGGAACTCGGAAGGACAAAAATGGCGAGAGGAGAGGGAGAGAAACGACGGCAAAAGCCGCTCTACGCCGGCGGCTGCCGGGACGAAACCTTTGTCTCCTGAGATGCAGAGGGCTCGAGCTCGGGCTGGGCTTCTAGAGGGGAGAGAGGTGGTGTGTGTGCGTGGTCTGAGAGGGGAATGGAGCAAAGGGGTGGACGGGGGAGACAGGGATGGTCGGGTCTGGTTTTTGTGCTTCACGGGTGGTGGGGGAGAGAGGGGGAGCTTCGAGCTCTTCCACTGGCTCGAGTGGGCGGTGGAGAGGGGGACAGAGAGGGTTTGGTCGGGGGTGACGTGCTCTGACCAGTAGGAGAGGAGGGAGTGAGCTCCGGTTGGTTGTCTTCGGAAAAGGAGAGAGATGAGTGGAGGAGAGGGTGCTTGGGGGGGGGGATGACAGGTGGGCCAGGGTCGAGGTGCTGGTCTCCCTCTTTGTTTCCAGCAGAGAGGGAGTCGTTGGAGAGATGATAGATTAGGTTTTTAGTTGTTTTAGGTGATTAGGGGAGAGTGTGCAGAATTAAATGGTACCATGTTCAACACTAAAAATTAATCAAGCAGGGGCTCAAGGATAGATCAAAAGAATTTTTCTAGCAAGCACAGGTGATAGAGAAGAGAGGGGTGCAGGTGCATTGCCCAAAGGGGTCCTGGTTTGCTTAGGGAGAGAAGTGCAAAAGTGTAACCAACACAAGTCAAAAGGTCATTGATTTGACTAGCCTTCTAACCCTAGGTGGTTTAGTGATCAAACAAGGTGTCAACATTTAACCAAAAATAGGTTTTGAAAATAAGGATGACAAATACCATCTTGGTTGATTTGCATGCCAAAAATTGATTATGGTTTGCTTAATGAGGAGCCCTAGATTTGCTATGTTTTAACAAACATGAAGATCACCAAATCTAATTGAATCTAGCAAAACTTGTATTTGTTTTACCACCAAATCATACCACCAAGCTAAAAGTTCAAGCAAAGCAATGAGCTCACACAACCACACCACAAGCATATGTTGACACATTCATTTGCAAGCTCAATGTCTAGGCACATAAATCAACTATAAGCAAAATGGTTCAAACAGACAAGGAATTGAACAAATAACCAAACTTTATGATAATGTAAATTTACTTATCGAGGTGATGATCAATATGATTATGACAAGATTTTGAAGAAAGAGGCTTAAACCACTTCTTAGTAATATTTTTCAAAGAACGTTAAAACAAGAGTTTTGATATGTTTATTGAAAATAAAATAGGAGAATATATATGGATTATTTTACTTGCCAATACATTGAACACAAAGGTCATGTCAAAACTTGGTTTTTTTAAAGGGTAGTTATTTTGAGGTCAACAATACAAACAATAAGTTACACCAATCCAAACTAGGCAATCAAAAGAAAAACCCATCCAAAAGCTAGAGGTTTGAAAAAGTTTTTGTTGGTTCCAAATTTTGGGTCACTAATAACAAAGTTTTTCTTCCTTCCAAAATTTGGGGCGTTACACACACGGTGCCAGAAGACGAGACGGAGGTGGGCCACGAGTGCCCCACACCATGGGCCCGCGCGGCCAGGCCTGAACCGCGCCGGGGGGTGGTGTGGCCGCCTCGGGCACCACCTCGCGTCCCCCTTTCGTGTACTTAACCCTCTTGACCTAAAAACCTGAGGGGGATCGACGCTTTTTCCAGAAACACTCCAGAGCTCTGTCGCCACCGAAAACCCTATTTTGGGGATCAGAAACTCCGTTCTGGCACCCTGCCGGGACGGGGAATTGGAGGAGATCATCGCCATCATCATCACCGACGCTTCTCCATCAACCATCCATGATTCCCCCATCCATGTGTGAGTAATCCCCGCTGTAGGCTGAAGGGGATGGTAGGGATTGGATGAGATCATTCATGTAATAGATATCAGATTGTTAGGGCATGGTGCCTAGTATCCGTTGTTAGTACTTTATGTCATTGTTGCAACTTGTTATGCTTAATGCTTGACACTAGGGCCCGAGTGCCATGATTTCAAATCTGAACATGTTATTGAATCATGAGGATAATTATTGTTTTAGATCATATCTGCAAGTTGTTTACACAATTGGGATAACTGGAGGGGATGGCTGTAATGTGAGGATCACATGTGTTCACGGAGTGTTAATGCTTTGCTCCGGTTCTTTATTAAAAGGAGCACCTTAATTACCAGTAGTTTCCCTTGAGGCCCCGCTGCAAACGGGCTGGTAGGACAGAAGATGTTGTGCAAGTTTCTCATTGCGAGCACGTATGACTAAATACGGAACACATGCCTATGATTGATTATTACCTGGATACTTTATTATTATCTATCTGCAAATGCCCTACGCTTGACTATTATATGAATTACCTTATCCATGCAACGCCCGTTCATCCATCCCTATGCCTACAGTGTTTTAATCCTGCTGTCTACTTCAATTATTACTGCTGCTTTTATTTTACTGCTGCTATTATTTCACTACTACTATTGCTATAAAACTGTTGCTACTGATAAACTGCGTCGAGCAAGTCTATTTCCAGGTGCAGCTGAACTGACAATTCATCTGTTAAGGCTTATAAATATTCTTTGGCTCCCCTTGTGTCGAATCAATAAATTTGGGTTTTACTTCTCTCGAAGACTGTTGCGATCCCCTATACTTGTGGGTCATCAATACTCTGTATGGAAGCGGAACCCATTCACATCATACTTCTCATACTTCATGACAGTACGGTTAAAACCTTGGGAAACACATCTCAACTCATCCAACGTTGGGATCAGCTCCCTACAAGTACGGTTCAAAATGTTTTGTGCATTAGTTACGTGTAATAAGAGGGACAAGTCACAGATTGCAAGGTAAGAGGGACAGGTTAGAAATTACTTTTTTCATCAACCAGGACACAAAAAAATTTCCTCCGTGAGCACCCTCTTTCAGAAGAGTGTCCAGCTCCGCGGGAGAGGGATCCGCCGTTCCCGACCACTGTTCATCTTGGAATTGGCTAAGAGGAGGAAATACGTATTAGACCGAAACCGAGTTACTAGTTGCAAAGTAATTTGTTCACCATTTTACCTGATGAAACCGACTACTTCCGTCATGTTCGTAAGCACATAGAGCATTATGCAATCCTTCTCTTCCTTGGTCAAGTTAAATTTTACACCGCGACCGGCCTTGCCACCGGGACATTGGAAGAGGAGGAGCTTGGGGTCATGCTTGGGCTCGTCGATATTGTACCAACAGACCAGGTTATGCATAGTGGGAACTTCATAGGGATAGTACAATGTCACGGCGTCTGCCATCTACCGGAGTATTGTTGCATTAGCTATGCATGCTTCGATCTTAGCTTTGTTTCCAGTTATGTTTCGAATATACTTAAACTCTCTCTCAATACAAAACTGTCAGCGAAACTGCACCGGTCCACCCAAGAGTGCATCCTTCGCGAGATGCACAACGAGATGTGCCATCGGAACAAAGAAGCCTGGCGGAAAGATCATCTCTAACTTGCATAGCAACTCCGGCACAAGATCACGTAGCTTCCCAATAATCACGGGACATATCTGCTTCGCACAGAGCGTGCGGAAAAATGGCTCAACTCCGGAAGCACTCGCCAGACACGATCGGGGAGATACCCTCGAAGCATCACCGGCATCAACCGCTCAATCCATATATGATAGTCGTGACTCTTGAGCCCAGTAACTTTTCCCGATCCAAGATTGACTCCATTACTTATATTGGAACAATAACCATCAGGGAACATCACGGCGTGTTTGAGCCACTTGAATGCCTCCTTCTTTTGGATACTATCAAGGCAGTAGTCGGTATTCAGCTTGAACCAATTTTTTCGATGGCGGTCAGGAGGCTGGATGTGTAATCTCTCCCTATCACAGAGTTTCTCAACATCGACTCTAGCCTTGACATTGTCCTTTGACTTCCCAGGAATGTTCAGGACTGTGTGAAAGAGCATCTCTCCAACATTCTTTTCGGTGTGTATCATATCGATGTTATGGGGAAGTTCGAGGTCCTTGTAATACTCTAGCTGCGTTAAGCCTGCCACGTGAGTCCAGTTGTACGTTTCACCATATCCCACAAATTTTGGGCCAGGTCCCAGAGCAGGCATGAGAGCACGTAGCTCGGCATCAACATTTGCACCATCGAACTTCGGTATCTCTTTTTCTTCACGCACAAGTATGCCCTTCGTGAAGTTTTTTTTTGTCTTCTAGGTAAGGATGCCTTCTTTTGAGGAACGGTCGATGCTTGTCAAACGCGACATACTGATGGCCCTTGACGTAATTACCTGCGTCAAAAGAATATAGGTTAGGTTGAGACTCCAAGTGCAGAGTGTATAGTATAGGAAAGACGGTTTTCCCCACGAGGGGTGACTCGAGGGTTTAATATCGAACTCTCGGGGAATCAGTTGTGAAAGATTTATCTTCTTATCCTTCTCTTGAAAACCTATAAAACAAAGTAAATTGTTTGTGCCCTCAACCTCACCTAGTGGTTGTCAAGCACAAGGTGTGAGAATGATATGAAAAGATAATAAATGCAAAACAGTAAATAAATATGCAATGATGATAAATAAATATGCAAGGATGGTGGAAACAATGATGGATGATATTTTTGGGTTTTGTATTGTGAATGCAAGATGTAAAAGTGTTTTTGTATTTTCGGATTTTTAAATGGCAGAAAAAGTAAAGTGGATAAAAGTTGTTGGAAAGGTGTTTCTTATGATTAAAAATGGACCGGGGTTCATGGTTTCACAAATGCACTCTCTCTTTAATAAAGTGGTAGACAATGGAACACTAGAATTGACATATGAGATTGCAACAAAAAGGTTTCATGACAAGTTACTAATTATATGGGCATCACGTCCTAACATAGAGATCTTTTGTTTATTAATCTCTCTTATACTCCACCAAGATGCGAACTAAATCATAACACCTTAATAATTAAGATAAATCAGAGCATAGCATTAAGTTTCATGACATGAAGTTAAAATAAGAACATGCTAGATCTAGTCATGGAGTAGTGGCAATGGTCACACCCACATCTCCGGTAGCAAGGTATTTTTCTTTATCCCTAGTGAGGCAACAAAGTAAGGTAAACACCCAAGTGGATCGCGGAACTTTCTCTCATGTTCACCGCACTAGCCACCCCCGTTACTCCAACTAATGCACACGTTCCCCCTCACATGCTTGATCATAACAAGTACAAAAGAACGGGGTACATAATATGCATCTACTTTCATAACTGAAACAAAACTATTGCAATCTCAAACATATATTAACTCATAAAAAAGATCCACCACAAAGGTATTACATAGATGACCGTAATCATGTTCAGCAGCTCATACGGTACTAATTAGTGAGGCTCAAGAGAGGAGAGATACATAAGTTACTTTCACAAACCCATAGTCCAGGAGTGGACTACTCCCTCTTCATCATGGAGACGGTGGAGAAGTCGTTGGAGAAGATGGAGACCACGCCGGCAGCGCCCCGCCGGAGTTTTCCCCCTCCAATCTGCAACTCCAGGTCTTTGTTTCGTGGTTTCTGTGTTTCGGCGGCGCTCCTTTCCGAAGGGCGTCGGGGACTATTTTTATAGTCATTTTTAGGTCAAGACGGAGGCTCGGGAAAAAAGATCGATGGCAACGGAGCTCCGAGGCCAGGGGATCTGGCCACGTGGGCCACCCTCTTCTGGCCCTCGGGCCTCCGTTTGTTCGCTTCCTTCACTCCCACGCTTCGTTCCTTCCAAAAACTGATCCCCGTAAATTATTAGGTCATTTGGACGTCGTTTGGGTCCCTGAAACATCAAAATATAGAAAATAGGGTTTTCTGCCTGTGCAGGGTTGATTCCAGAAAAATAGGAAAACAATGAAATATTCCCAAAATCAATATAAAACAATGATATAACCCTTATATGATGCAAATATGATTGAAATATAAGTAATATAATGCAAAGTTCATGTATGCATTTTACATGCATCACATACTTGCGACCTGACTTTAGCCAAATGAATTCAAGTCGGTTCCTGCACACTGGGCATGGCCACTTACCAGCTGTACACCATCTGCAGAATAGGGCATACCCGAGTAGGTCGTGCATGGAATAGTGGTACCAAATTCTCATCAAGAAGTTTTGCTTTGATGCTCGGTCATATGTCCACGTCCCATTGTGCCATGAGTGGTGCAAATCATCCACAAGCGGTTGCATGTAGACACTCAAATTCTTCCCCGGGTATTCGGGCCCTGGAATGATCAGCGACAGAAACATGAACTTCCTTTGCATTAGGACCCCGGGAGGGAGATTGAGCGGAATAACAAACACGGGCCAGCAGCTGTACGAGTTAGTCGACATACCATATGGATTGAATCCATCTGTTGCTATCGCAATTCGGACATTCCGAACATCTGCTTTCTTATTGGGGTGTTTCTCATCAAATTTCTCCCATGCCTTACCATCAGATGGATGTCCCATCTTTTTCCGTCCGAACTCGTCGACGTATCTCTTCCCCTTCTTGTGCCAAGTCATCTGTGTGGCAGTCTCCTCAGAAAAGTAAAGCCACTGGATTCTTTTTATGAATAGGAGGTACCGAAGAATCTTCACAGCGACTTTTCCCTGCGTCTTCTAACCATTGGGCCCCATTTTCTCATGATACCTAGAGGCCCCACAAAGGCTACAGTACTTGTCATATGCATACTGTTTCTAGAACAGAAGGCAACCTTTTGGACAACGATCTATCTTTTCATAATCCATGCTGAGCGATCCCAATAGTTTCCTCGTTTCATGCATGGTTTTTGGCAGACAATGCCCTTCGGGCAACATGTTACCAAATGTTTTTAGATTAGCTTCAAAGCCTGCACGGGTGGTGGAGTACTGGCACTTGTCACTTAGTACTTGAGCTATGGCATCGAGCTGAGAAATGTTTGCACCCTCGTATAAAGGTTTCTTAGCCGAGGCCATTATATCAAGGAAAGCCTTCGTGGTTGGCTCCAGTTCACCCGGTTCCTCCGGTTCCTCCTTTTCCTCCTGTGGAGGTGGCGAATCCGGCATGTCAGCATCGCGGAGATCATCTAGCAAGTTTCTCACCCCATCGTACTCATTGCCATTGATCCGCTGCCGCATCACCTCAACTCTGCCACGTTCGACCTGAGCAAAGTCGACCTGCGTGACGTAGTTAGGCATATACCCAGACAACCAAAGATGTTTAGTCATTTCATCCTTTCCCTGACGGGCACGATTCTTGCAATTAATGCAAGGGCACCTTGGACGAACTCATGTTGCCTTTGAACCACGCTCTAACTCCTTCACTAACATATTGGTCTTCCATTCCCACTCCTCTGTTCTTTTAATCTTACTGATACGGCCACTGTACATCCACCCATTATCAGCCATCCTCTACTTTATTGGGAGCCAAACAACAACGCATTTCATAATATGCACCAAGTAATAATAAATTTATTCAGTGTCACCAGATTAATTACGGCCAAATTTTAACTTTTACAACATGCAAGGGTTCACCTACATTCCTAATAGTTAGGGCCTATCCCACCCGAGTACATGTAGATCGAGTCGTGTTCCATGTTCTACCCCAACCCGAGACGGAAATGTGCATCCGAAGAACAACGGGGAGGTGCTGCCGAAATTCCGTCGCAGGAAGGGGTAGAACATGGAACACGACTCGATCTACACGTACTCGGGCTATCCAAAAACGTGGACAATCCGGAAGAGGTACGGTTATAAATATAAAAAGATGGGCAATCCTGCATATTTATAAATTTGTAACTCTTCCGGATAGGATGACTCGGGTTATGCGACTGACTTGGTGATCTAGACCAAAATAAACCTATGAGGCAAGAGAGGCAAAATATTTATACCCTTGAAGCGTGAGCAATCGCCGAAAAAGGTCGAGGACGCTTCTCAGCTGAAGAAGTAGCCCCGCGACGATGAGACCGGCGGTGGCGGCTGGCAAACTACCGCATCTGAACAACACAAAAACAACATGTAAATATTCATGGAAATGCCTAGAACTAACCTAAAACTAAAACTATAACAAACAGTAGCACTAACCTACAATAATTAACACTAAACTATCACTAGAACTAACCTAAAACTAACACTAGCACTAAACTACACTAATTAACACTAGCACTAACCTACACTAACTAACACCAGCACTAACCATGGAGGAGCCAGAGGAGCTGCGGTACGGTGGTGGTGGAGGGGGCCGGAGGAGAACTGCGGTGGTGGAGAGGCCGGAGGAGCTGCGGTGGTGGTGGAGGGGGCGATGGTCGAAGAGTTGAGGTAGGGGCGGCCGGGGGCGCAGGGGCGGGCGGCCGATGGAGAGGATGGCGTGGGGCGGCCGGGCGCAGAGGACTGGACGGCGAGGGGTGGCCTAAGAGGAGAGGAAGGGTGGCCTGGGGCGAGGGGTGGGCGGCGAACGGAGAGGACAGTGAGGGGCGGTCGGGGGCGGAGAGGAGGGGCGTGGTGGAGGGGCGGCCGGAGAGGAGAGGGAGGGTAGGCCGGAGGGGTGTGACGGCCGGAGAGGGCGACGGACGGCGAGGGGCGGCTAGATTGAGACGAGAGCGGCGACGCGGGTGGGGATTTGAGACGGGAGCGGCGGCGTGGGTGTGAGCGAGCTGCGGGAGGGAGACGCACGCGGGTGGGGATAGAATATTTTAGGACCTAGGCATAGGTTTTTTTTTCATTTTTCATATTATTTACTATTAATATTTTAAACCATTATAATTTATTTCATTACTAATTATATAGTTTTATTATAATTTATTTTACTATATAGTATGACCACAGGTAAATTTTCGAGTGATTCCAGCGCTTCGGTATCCTTTTTTTATCGAAACCCTAGACCCGCTGGAAAAAAGTCAAAGTTCCCGTCTACCCCCTTGAACGGAGTCGAAAGGGGGTAGCCCAGTGGAATTTTTTGCTTGTTTGGGTTAGGTTAGGTTAGGACATGGGAACATGGGAAACCAACTTTTGTCACAAATCAACACAAGATTGCCCCCGGTTCGCCGAAACGGGAGTTTTCACCTCTAAGTGCAGAAACTCACTAGAGAGAAAGTGTGGCCGGTGAAGCCGTTCACACACCAGAGTAGATTCTTCGACATTAGAAACACCCAACACAATTGTGTACATATGGTATGGAAACACCTAGATTTTGGTGGGTTTCCGACGCTCCGGAGCCCCGCTTCGGCGAAACCCTAGACCCGCTGGAAAAAGTCAAAGTTCCCGTCTACCCCCTTGAACGGAGTCGAAAGGGGGTGGCCCAGTGAAATTTTTTGCTTGGTTGTGTTAGGTTAGGCCATGGGAACATGGGAAACCAACTTTTATCACAAATCAACACAAGATTGCCCCCGGTTCGCCCGAAACGGGAGTTTCACCACTAAGTGCAGAAACTCACTAGAGAGAAAGTGTGGTCGGTGAAGCCGGTCATACCCGGAGTAGGATCTTGGACATTTACAACACACAACACACTTTTACACATATGGTATGGCACAACCTAGGTTTGGGTGGGTTTCTGATGCTCCGGGGCCCCGCTTCGGCGAAACCCTAGACCCGCTGGAAAAAAGTTAATGTTCCCGTCTACCCCCTTGACCGAAGTCGAAAGGGGATATGCCAGTGGACTTTTTTGCTTGGTTGTGTTAGGTTAGGACATAGGTACATGGAAAACCAACTTTTATAACAAATAAACACAAGATTGCCCCCGTTTCGCCCGAAACAGGAGTTTTCACCTCTAAGTGCGGAAACTCGCTAGAGAGAAAGTGCGGCCGGTGAAGCCGGTCACACACCAGAGTAGATTCTTGGACATTTGAAACACCCAACACACTTGTGTACATATGGTATGGAACCACCTAGATTTTGGTGGGTTTCCGATGCTCCGGAGCCCCGCTTCGGCGAAACTCTAGACCCGCTGGAAAAAAGTCAAATTTTCTGTCTACCCCCGTTGAACGGAGTCGAAAGGGGGTAGTCTAGTGGACTTTTTTGCTTGGTTGTGTTATTTTAGGACATAAGAATATGGGAAACCAACTTTTATAACAAATCAACACAAGATTGCCCCCGGTTCGCCCGAAACGGGAGTTTTCACCTCTAAGTGCAGAAACTCAGTAGAGAGAAAGTGCGGTCGGTGAGGCCGGTCATACCCCGGAGTAGGATCTTGGACATTTACAACACACAACACACTTGTATACATATGGTATGGCACAACCTAGGTTTGGGTGGGTTTCCGACGCTCCGAGGCCCCGCTTCGGCGAAACCCTAGATCCGCTGAAAAACCCTAACGTTTTCGTCTACCCCCTTGAACGACGTCTAAAGGGGGTAGGCCAGTGGACTTTTTTGCTTGGTTGTGTTAGGTTAGGCCATGGGAACATGGGAAACCAACTTTTATCACAAATCAACACAAGATTGCCCCCGGTTCGCCCGAAACGGGAGTTTTCACCTCTAAGTGCAGAAACTCACTAGAGAGAAAGTGCGGTCGGTGAAGCCGGTCATACCCGGAGTATGATCTTGGACATTTACAACACACAACACACTTGTATACATATGGTATGGCACAACCGAGGTTTGGGTGGGTTTCCAACGCTCTGGGGCCCCGCTTCGGCGAAACCCTAGACCCGCTGGAAAAAATGAAAGTTCCCGTCTACCCCCTTGACCGAAGTCGAAAGGGGATAGGCCAGTGGACTTTTTTGTTTGATTGTGTTAGGTTAGGACATAGGTACATGGAAAAACCAACTTTTATCACAAATCAACACAAGATTGCCCCGTTTCGCCCGAAACGGGAGTTTTCACCTCTAAGTGTAGAAACTCGCTAGAGAGAAAGTGCGGCCGGTGACAAGATTCGCGACGTCATTTTATGTGGGTGGAGACCGCTATTCGGCGTAGCTATATACATAGAAAATGAATAAAAACATATTAAACTTAATTGAGAGTAATACATAAAAATGAAGATTAGGGTAAAAAACATGATGACAAATTTAATTAAGAGTTATAATTAATACATAAAAATGAAGATAAAAAAACTGGAAAGGAGACCTATGCCGACGGTTGTATGTGTCCCGACGGCAGCCGTCAGGTTAGGATGGTTATGCCGACGGCCGTGTCTATGCCGACGGCCAGGGTGACGGGTCGACCTCGTCGGACCCTGTGTCGACGACCCCGACAAAAAACCGTCGGCATAGGTATTGGCCGTCGGCACAGAAGAGCATTCCTGTAGTGCATGCATGCAAAGCTTGAGTTGTCCTGTAAGGATGTCTCCAAAGCTGATTGTATCCGTTTGCGTCATATTTCGGCCGGCGGACAGGGGCGGACACGACGCATCCGGACAGTGCCCCCAACGCGCTGCTACCCATTTGAGAATTTGTCCGGGTCTTCTTCCTCCTACCGACACTGCACAGCTCAGCCGGATCAATTGACATTTTCCTACTACATATAACATATTTCGTGGATCAATAGGGATGAACAGCGGCACAAAAAAACCATCTAGTACTAGTTTAATTCGTAGCCAATTAAATTTCACACACACACATACTAGTTTAACTAGTTATTATTACTAATAAGTACTAGCAAAATGACCGTGCGTTGCAACGGGAGAGAAACTTCTGCATCGCGAAGGCGCACAAGGCTTTCTCAAGTTTTTTAATAGTTCACGAGCTTAGAAAGAAGTATCCACATAATATCTGGAAAAGCTAAGGTTCTAATTTGTTTAATTGAAATGTAATTAATTCAAAAACTATAATGAACTTACGTGCGGGTATTTCAAATCTCAGCCCTTTTGTTCAATAGTTTATTCAAAGGAAAATGAAAGGATATTATTAATATAATTAAAGAATAAACGCAGAAGTGCAAAGCTTGATCAAGGAAATCGTTGAGTAAATTCAGTCAAGTTTAGCTAATCTTCTAGCATTAATCAAATCTATCAGTACTGTTTCTTGCAGCTACGTACACGTGTACATTCAGTATACATGACACTTTCGTCCTAAAATAAGTATTACAATACACACATGCAAGAATGACATGTACACATTTTGTGAATCGAAGAACAGTTCGGCTGGCTGTTTTTTTGTGTCCCTGAGCGGTCAGTTTAGCGTGCGATGGTTGTATGGGATGGTTCATGTTAGAACTGTGTTTGGTTATCAAATAGGAGGATGGAACCAACCGCTGCAGACCCAATCCATACCTCAAAATCGGCCCAATCGTTTGGCCCTCTTTTTAATCCTCGCTAATCTCTTGTCGCCCAGCTCCACGCGACGCCGTCCCCCACTCCATGCCGCCCCGCCCTGGTTCGGGACGTCGCCCCTGGTTCGGGCTTGTATGTAGAGGCTTCAGCAACCGGGGGAGTATGACCCAGCCCAAGTTCACCCTTCTACTGTGCAACCCCTCAAGTAGGTTTGGAAGATCATGTGTATGTTGTATGTGAGTTGTCAGATTTCCCTTCTCAATATATTATTGAATAAAGCATCAGTTTATAGGGTTCACTCACCTTTTTGGTGATATACTAAGAGAAAAAGGGTATTTGAGGGAGAGAAATTGTGCTTCGGGCATGCACTCTCAAGTCTTTCAGCACAATGGGAGGGAGAGAAAGAGGAATGTGAAGTACAAATGTCTCCTTCAGATTGCAGCGGTGAAGAGCATGCCATGTATTCTGAGCACCCAAAGTGCAGTCCCTTTTTGAATGGTCTTCAAACCGACAAATATTGATATTTTTGATTGCTTACCCGGACTGCAGGTGGTACTGATAAATGTTGATTAAAAAGTGTTTGTGTTTGCATCTTAAGTCATTGGCAATATTCATATGCGCTATTTTCACATGTGTCATGGGCACAAAGTTTTGGATCCGTTGCAACGCACGGGCATTTAACTAGTAGTATAGATATGAAAGACAAGCGATGCTGCGCTCTATCCGCGCTCCGGTCACTGTAGATGCTACATTGTTGAACATTGACCGCGGCATTTTTGCAAAAAAATCCCTCCACTTTCCAGAAATTACGATTCGGTCCTTCTGTATATTAGGTCAACCCCTAACCCTAGATCCCAATCGCTCTCATTTCCCCACCCGTCTTTCTGTCCCGAGCAGCCAGGGACGGGCGCCACGCAGCCACCGCCTTGACGCCGTCGCCGCCTCGAACTCTCCTGCCAGCTCCAGCCTGAGCCGCTACTCCTCCGGCGGCAGGGAGGCGGCTCGGCCTCCGCATCGACAACGACATCGCGCCACGCCACCGCCGATTGGAGACGCCGGCGGCCGCGCCCCGCCTGTTCCTGTTCTCGGCATCCCGCAATCCGACCTCCAGCTCGCAAGGACGGCGCCGCGTCGCTGGATTTCCCTTCCGCTGGTATATGCAATGGAAGAGCTCAATCCCTAATAGTCTCACGCAACTCAATCTCTCGGGGACGCTTTCGATCCGGCCGCCGTCCCTCGACTTGCCCCACCTATGCTGATACGTCGTGGATACCCGCCTCTGCTGCAGCCTCTCTGCATCATATTGATCGTGCGTGTGGGAGGCAGCGTCGCAGCATCCTCTGCACTAAGATGGTGCAGGCGACCGGCCGGCCGGCCGGCCGGCTTTTTCAACGTATCAACTCCAGTAATGAACCCTCTCTGCACTTTCCTGTCAGATCGGCTTTTTCTTCCATATGGAAACTAACCAGAAAATTATTCTTTTGATACACAAAAATATTGATTTAACAATGATTAGCTTGCCATTTGGATTGGTAAAAATTTAGCATTGTTTAGGCGTTGATGTTTGCTCCTAGAGTAAACACGTATGCATGTGTTTTGTGAAATACACATGAGAATAATCATTTATACTCACATGCAGGTACCTCACATGTGGTTTTTTTCTTGCATACGACAAACTGCTTCAGATAAATGTTTGGTGGTTCTACAAATGTCTCAGCACTATTTTGGCGGTGGAATTCCTCTAATATATGCAATGGAAGAGCTCAATGGTATTGGTATTACTGCACAATTCCTCTAATATATACAATGGAAGAGCTCAATGGTATTGGTATTACTGCACAACGCATGTGTTTTGTTTTATCAATGTTTACTTTCTTCACACAACCGGAGACTGAATAAAATGTAAATATGTTTTCCTTACCATGAAGTAGTAACTAACATATTCTTATTCTCCATATCCTAAACTATTGTTGAATAAAAGTAACAGTAGCTTCTGTTGTGTGCAGTTTTTCTTTTCCTGGAGATGTTGTATGCAAATTTGTATCTCTTCAAGTGATTCTTCTGAATTATGACACTGAAAGGTTAGTGATTCGAGTTTACTATCTAATGTTATATTTTCCGATATGGACCATATGAGCTTAGATATAAACCGAATATTTTCAATTTAGGATTTACAAGTTTGATCCTTAATGCATTTTTGGAGTACATTCATGGTATTTGCACGAATGCGTATTATCATTTTTTCAGTTGACCTGAATGCTGAAGAACCATATATAATATGTTGATGGGAAACTCACATTGATAAAGAACCAAGAAGGCCATAGAGAAAATGTAGTATGGTAAGGAATCACATTGCTTGCGTATTTGGCTTTAATCTATCTAATGCAGCATTTCCTTTTTAAACCTTCATTAAGTATGCACTTTCAATGTTTCACCTGTGTTCTGGAGCAGAATTGAGCCATCCGCCTCTACTTACAGAAATTTGTTAATGGTCTACGGAAGTGCATGATGAGAATGCTCTTAGAAATATCACATCTAGCGTTTAGATACTATAACTTGAAAGTATTGCCTCCTCTTCTTCATTCCTTGAAACTCTGAGATGTGCAGTTAACGACTTAGATTGCAGATTTTTCCCACATTCGACTCAAGTAACAAGTTTCAAATCTTGAGATATGTTGGTAATATCTCCACTAATTTTGTACTGAGATCAAATTGCGGTGTAGCGTCTACACTTTTATGTGCTTTCAGATTATTAAGGAACTTTCTGACATTGCTAACATTCTGTGCTTAATTCACCTCCTTTTCTTTTCTACATTGTATTTTCAGAATCTCGGAATGCATATATTTCGTGTTGCACTGCCAGTAATCTTTGTTCGTAGAGATTTTCGTTTTCTAAGACACACAAGGTTAGTGTCAGCAATTCTTGATATATATATATATATTTCACATTGATATTTTTCCTTCTCACTTCTCCTTAGCCTCAAAATGTTGGTATTTTTTCCATCTACTTGATTATTCGTTACTTATCACTTGGAAAAATTAGGGGCTGTTTCGTTGCCACCCTGAGCAACATGCCTGAGTAGAGAGTAAAGCATGTGTTTGTTTGCGAAATTTCCTTATAGTCAAAACCGTGCTTTGGTTGACACCCAGGAACCATGCTTTAATGGATACAAGATTCTGGCAATGTTCGGTCGTTAGTTGCTTAGGTTTGCCTGCGGTTACATTCAATAATTTTCATGCATGATAATATATAGCAGTAATACACAAATAGTGCCGCTGTTCCGGAATATGAGATGTTTTACCTTTTTTCTGATTATTACGTTAACTGATCCCTGCTCTCTTATCGTAGCTGGAAGGAGTCAGCATACTGCCTCAGTAACTTGGTAAAAAACATTCTGTCTGTCAATTGTCATTAAATTATGCTATAATATTCTCACCATACTGTAAGTAGAGAAATAGAAATGTATCCCCTATTCAGTGAAATTCTGATTAGTTTTTCAGGGTTGCCATCATGTGAAAGGTGCGAGACTGCTATAACAATACATGCCGCAACACCCAGAAGCATATAGTTCCTATGCTTCCAAGAGACTTGAAACGATGAAAATCTGTACTCCTACAAATATTTTGGTAACTTGGTGTGTGTGTCTTCATCTTCAACATGCATTATATATAGTGATCTATCTCACGACCAAGTGTTAATCTTAATATAATCTATCTACAAGCTTGCATGTGTTTCGCTGCTTAATATTCCTTTTCCGGATGGTTTAATAGTTCGGTTTTTGAATTGGTTGTCTACTTTAATTATTGCATTTTTCTGATTATTCCATAAAAATACAAAATGTATGTGATATTAATTATTGCACCTTCAGCAGTTAGTGAAATAGATGGCACGGTAGATCATTTTGATACATTGTTACATAAAAGAATAAAACAATTCTATATACATGGTTAACCACTTTGGCAATACAGTTGCATTATCCATGATCCGAATGGAATAGCGTTTTACTCTAATTCATTCTTCTGTGATCTGTTTATAAACCCTACTATTAACATACAGGTGGAAGAAAAGAAAAAAATGACCACAACTAGCCCGTGCAGTGCGACTGCATATAAACCAAGAGACACGCACAATGGATGATCTATCTGGATACAGTTGTATAGCATGGTGTCAACGCACACTAGAAATACCTGATGAGCTGACTATCATGGTTCCTCAAGAAATAGCTCCAAGATCAGTTATGCCAGAAACAACCATTGCATCAATGCCATTATACAAATACACTGTCTACACGGATAAGTTTGAATATTTGCATGGAATCACTGCAAGATGTGAGTATGAAAGCGCTCCAATGGTATCTACAGGTCACATTGTATACCCTGCACAATGCTACATTCTACCCAAACTATTGGACACAGCATCTCTGAAAACACAGTAGAAAATTATTCCTGGGAGTTTACGATTGCTTTGTTGATGCTCTGTATACATGGCATGCCCAGCTATTTATTTGATTTGGTTGTACGAATAGATTCTAAGTCAGCCATTGTATTTATCCCGGCTGTTCATTTGATTTGGTTGTATGAATAGGTTCTAAGTCAGCCATTGTATTTATAGGATCGGATTTGAGCATACGCATGCCTGGATGTCTAGGTAGTAGGTAAAAAGAGTAAAAGACTGATGATGAACTCTTTAACTAGATAGTGCAAATTGTAAAGGATTGCCAAAAAGTCGTTAACGTCGAGCTTAGGGTTGCATATGGATGTATCTATACAGCATGCTATTATTTTGGTTGTTGCAATTAAATAAATCTTTAAAATGTCTTTTTCCTGCTATAATGTTAATGTCGAGGTTGTTAACAATGCTTCCATATCTGCTGAAGATGATGGCTGTTATTTCCTCCTAATTACAATACTAGAAACTAAAGCTCATAGCACACATGTTCTTCCCGGTGAGCTGATGGTTAAGGTAGTAGATTCATCTGTTTTTACATTCCTTTGCTCCCCCTGAAAATAGTCTGCTATTTTGTGGCGCCCCGACCTGACTGCTATACAGCGATACTGTGTCCCCGGTTATCCGATACCACCGGACACATTATCAAAGCATAATAGAGAGATCAAGACTGTGGAACAACTGGCACATCACAGACTCTACGACACAAATCATATAGTTCAACTCTTATATAGAGAAAGATAGCAAATGACAACCAGAGGTCACAGACCCAACAATACATCATGCGGAAGCGAAGTGTGTTGTTCTAAACAACAAGAACCAAATTATGGCCTAAGAGGACTGCAAATAAACATCACAGCGCCAGCTGTTCCGGGATGTCCCAAGCTGCCACCTGGGAACCCCAGACTACTCGTCGACGTCCACAAAGAACCCACCTTCGAGGTCGGTGAAGTCCTCCTCTGAAACAAAACAAACGACGTTGAGTTCGACGAACTCGCAAGATTAAGAGCTAATATATGCTCGATGAGGCTTTCAAAGTTATATGGCTGTTTTGCATAAAGCTGATTTTATTTATGAAAAACATAACTCAATGGCATCGACTAATCAGAATATTTTCAAAAAAAAGGTAAGAAGTAACTCTTTTCTCTTGAGATCACTTTCTCAACAACAACCGCCATCATCAATGTACCTGTTCAATCAAAGGCACCTCCCCGAATCACCCTCGAGGAAGTCAACCTTGCATTCGTGAAATTGATACCTCTAGTACCCAAGTTTTAATCATTCCGTTAACGTTATTCTATGATCAGCGTCCATTCCCAAGTCGTCCGTAACCGTGGACACGGCTTTTCGAAAAGATTAACCCTGCAGGGGTGCACTGTGTTTACCTTCGGTACCGCCCGGCTCATTGCCTACACGTAGCTCTCTTCCGGGGAAAGCCGGCTGAGTGGGAACGGTTACAACCTTTACCTTGTTAAGGACTAACCCAGGATCATCAGTGGGGACAGGGCTGCCAGGATCACACACCCCGCCCTGTGGCCACTCATTTTCCTAAACACCACCATCCTCGTCTCAGTCTTGGCCACCATCTCAACGCACACGCAAATGGAAAGCCAAACTAGAGGACCCTGGCTAGTCCCGCTCAAGTTAGTCGGTCGACGAGGGCTCCATATACCCCACCGAAAGGAAGCGCGCTCAGTCTTGGTTCAGGAGGTCCAGAACTCGCACCTAGGCGGTGAGAACGAGACAAAACACCACCATACCGAAGTGGCCTCTCATCCCCACCTTTAAGCATCTTATTACCTGTCACCACAATTCCTCCACCATCCACACCGCTGTCACAAGTCAACACCTGTTTCCAGCATGTACCACCATAGTACCACTAGGCAATTCACTAAGCATGGCTAAGCACTTGCATAGCATAATAATTATATCAGGCCAACAATGCAAACCTATGGTAATAGGAGGGGAAAACAGGCATTGGCATCGGAATCTTAATGCATTCTATAGGATACTCTAATCCAAGCAAAAAGACATTTAGAACCGCATGCAATATTATAGTGGAGAAAATATTTGCGGAAAATAGGATAAGACATGCTCAGGGGGGGATTACGCTTGCCTTGTTCAGGGTACTGGTAGTACGGATCGTCGGGGTATTGTGGAGTAACCCCGGCTGCTTGATCTATCGAGGCATAGCAACGGAAGAACAATCAATCACCACACAAACTTTAGCAAATGCAATGCACAAACACATGATGACATGTCAATTTAAATCCCCGAGAGGAGGATGATTCAACTATTCAATTTAAACGGAGTTTGGGTGCGTAGTGGGGACACACCTCGAATTCACCGTGGAGTTAAGTAAGGAATCATCTTTACTTGTTGATTAACGTAGTTGAGACCCTAGGATTTAACTTGTAGATGATATGACATGATCATGTGAGAGATGCAATGTTTAGGTGGTTAACATTCTTGCAACAATTATAAGGCAACGGAAAAAGAATTGGTGTTAAAACAAGTTTCAGAGAGCATCCGGTTTGAAATCCGGAATTTTCTGGGATGATTCCGGGTTTTGTACCGGGTCATTCCGGGTTTTATACCGGGTCTGGCACCGGGTTTAATTCTGGGTCATTTCCGGGTATGATCCGGGCGAAAATGGTCGAGTCCAGTACCGTTTTTCTTAATCCGGTATAGATTCCGGACAATTCCGGGTCTGGCACCGGGTGATTCCGGGTTCAGTTCCGGAAATTTCCGGGTTGGACACCGGATTTGTCAACGCGACCAAAACGAAATAGAGCTACGGGGATTCGGTGAACTAGGGGGAAAAGGAGGAAATGTAGAGGTCCATTTGGAGGGTTTGCTCACCCTGAACTCGTGGGGGTGCTTGGAAGGACCGGAGATGGACGGAGATGGCCGGAATCGTCCGGGAAAGCTTCCGGCGGTGGTTGGCGAAGAACTTGGCGGCACGGTTGGTTCGAGGCGTCCCGGCTCGATTCCTTCGGTGGAGTGGTAGAGGACGACGAGGCGGAGCTATTGGTGGTCTTCGTTTCGCTCGGGGACTCCTCAATCAACGGCGGCGAGCTCGGCCATGGGAGTTAGCTTTTGGAGCTCTTGGGGAGAGGAAAAATATGGAGAAGAGAGTGAGGGAGAGGGAGTGGGCTGGTTGTGGGTTTTCTCCTTTTTCTTTATTTTCCAACTTACACAAAACCCCCTGCACTTTTGTTTCCAACATGGATAGGTCCTTTCCCCTTTTAAAAGAAAGTTAGTAGCTCCTTTCTAGATTTAATTAAGGCACTAACTTATTTTAGAGAAATATGACAAAATTTGGGGAGGCTCCCCTTAGCTTGTAGAAGCTCCACGAATTTTGGTGTGACAAAATAAAAGGTTTTGAACCACGTTTGTTCATATAGGTTTGGATTAGGGCATTTTGCTAAATTCAAAATGTTGCTCCTTTGGTAAATTAGAGCAAGTGCAAAATATTACCTGGAAGTTTGTTGAAACAAGTTTGCATTGTGGTTTTCAAATGGTGCTAAACCATTTAGTGTGTTGCCCATCAATTTAATATGGATGCCATGATGCAATTAAACACAAAGCGAAAATTTTAAACAGGTTTTCAGGTTCTCAAGTTTGGGCTGTTACAATTCTACCCTCCTTACAGGAATCTCGCCCCGAGATTCTAAGATTGTGGAAAGAAGTCGGGATACTCCTCACGTAGACTAGACTCTCGTTCCCAAGTCGTTTCTTCCTCGGAATGGTGAGACCACTGAATCTTGAGAAACTTGGTAGTCTTGTTCCGGGTCTTTCTTTCAGCTTCATCCAAGACACGGATAGGATGCTCACGATAAGTGAGGTCTTCTTGTAGATCTAGCTCCTCATGATTAACTCCATGGATAGGATCCTTGAAACAACGGCGAAGTTGGGAGACATGAAACACATCATGCACATTTGGGAATTTGACCGGTAACTCCAACTTATAAGAAAGATCTCCTCGCTTTTCCAGAACGGTGAAAGGACCAACATAGCGAGGGGCCAATTTCCCTTTGATTCCGAAGCGGCGAACGCCACGAAGGGGAGAGACGCGGAGATAAGCTTTATCACCAATTTCATAGTGGATTTCCTGATGGTGCTTATCATAGTAGCTCTTCTGCCTAGACTGAGCAATCTTCAGATTTTCCCGTATGATTCGAACCTTCTCCTCAGCTTCATTGATCACATCCGGACCAAAGAGTGCTCTCTCTCCGGTCTCGGACCAATTTAGAGGAGTGCGGCATTTTCTTCCATAAAGAGCCTCAAAGGGAGCCATGCCCAGACTAGCTTGATAGCTGTTGTTGTAGGAGAACTCCGCGAAAGGGAGATACTTTTCCCAACTCTGGCCAAAAGAGATCACACATGCCCTAAGCATGTCTTCCAACACTTGGTTCACTCTTTCGGTCTGACCATCAGTTTGGGGATGGTAAGCGGTACTGAAGTTGAGACGGGACCCCATAGCAGTTTGGAAACTCTGCCAGAACTTGGAGACAAAGATGCTTCCACGGTCAGAATGATCCTCAAAGGGACCCCGTGCAATGGAACAATACGAGCCAAGTATAAGTCCGCGAGTTGACTAGCACGAATCTCATCACGGACGGGTAGGAAGTGAGCAACCTTGGAAAGACGATCAATGATTACCCAGATTGCATTGTTGCCCTTTTGGGATCGGGGAAACCCGGTGATGAAGTCCATACCAATTTCATCCCATTTCCATTCCGGGACAGCAATAGGGCGGAGAGTGCCGGCAGGTCTTTGATGTTCAGCTTTTACCCGTCGACATGTGTCACATTCAGCCACATACTTGGCGATTTCTCGCTTCATCCGAGTCCACCAGAATTGTGGCCGAAGGTCTTGGTACATTTTGGTACTACCGGGATGGATAGAGAGAGGTGATTCATGAGCTTCTTGGAGAATGAGCTCCCTCAAATTCCGGTTCTTTGGCACCACTAGACGGTCACCAAAATAAACAACTCCGGATTCATCTTCTGAGAAACAGTTTGCCTTGCCACTAGCAATGTTCCTCTTGATGTTCAGAATACCCTCATCCAGCTTCTGAGCATCCTTAATCTGGTCTACAAGAGTAGCTTTGATCTCCAGATTTGCAAGGTAGCCGGAGGGAACAATTTCCAGTTCAAACGGGCAAACTCTTCATGAAGAGCGGGTTGGGCTTTCTCAATCATCAGATTGTTGCAATAGGACTTCCGACTTAGCGCGTCAGCCACGACGTTTGCTTTGCCGGGTTGATAGTTCAGACTCACATTGTAGTCCGTGATTAACTCCAACCAACGCCTTTGCCTGAGATTTAAATCCGGCTGGGTGAAGAGGTATTTCAGACTCTTGTGATCCGAGAAGATCTCACAACGGTTACCAAACAGTATGGTCTCCATTGCTTCAAAGCATAGACCACAGCGGCAAGTTCTAGATCATGAGTTGGGTAGTTGAGCTCATGCGGCTTCAACTGGCGAGAAGCATACGCCACCACATGGCCATCTTGCATCAATACACAACCCAAGCCTTGTAGAGAGGCGTCACAGAAGACGACGAAATCCTTGCTGTGTCCGGCAGGACAAGCACAGGAGCGGACGTGAGCTTGGCTTTCAGTGTTTGGAAACTCTCTTCAGCTTCGGCCGACCATACAAACTTTTTATCCTTCTTGAGAAGGTCAGTCAGTGCCTTGGCTATTTTGGAGAAAGCTTCGATGAATCGGCGGTAGTAACCCGCCAATCCGAGAAAGCTACGAATGTCCTTGACTGACATTGGAGTTTTCCAGTCTAGAATAGCTTGAATTTTGTCGGGGATGACTTCCACACCATTGGCAGATATTACATGTCCAAGGAAGACAAGTTTATCCAACCAAAACTCACACTTGGAGAACTTGGCATAAAGACGGTGTTCACGAAGCCGTGTCAGAACCAACCGAAGGTGTTCATCATGCTCTTCGTCGGTTTTAGAATAGATGAGGATGTCATCGATGTAAATGACGACAAACTTATCAAGATAATCCATGAAAATGGAATTCATGAGCCTCATGAAAGTAGCTGGAGCATTTGTGAGACCAAAGGACATGACGGTATACTCATATGAGCCATAGCGAGTAACAAATGCCGTCTTTGGGATATCCTCCTTTCTGATCTTTATTTGATGGTACCCTGACCTCAGATCCATCTTGGAGAATACTCTTGCACCAGCTAACTGATCCAACAGATCATTGATGCGAGGAATAGGATACTTGTTCTTGATTGTCACCGCATTCAACGGTCTATAGTCAGAGACAAGACGAGGCACGGTAGAATCCCTCTTCTTGACAAAGAGTACCGGACAACCCCATGGTGAACTGCTAGGCTGGATGAACTCCTTAGCTAACAGCTGATCAATTTGCTCCTTCAACAGAGCCAACTCTTCCACCGGCATGCGGTAGGGCTTCTTGGAAATTGGAGCAGTACCGGGAAGCAGTCTATGACAAACTCCACACTTCGATCAGGAGGCATGCCAGGTAACTCTTCCGGGAACACATCCGGGAAGTCACACACCACGTGTATGTCCTGGATTTCAGGAGGGGACAAGCCTTCCATGAAACATAGGGTGATCTCCGGGGAGAGGGGATTGTCTGATGATGGAGGTCCTGAATATGTAGCCCAAAACTGCACATCGTAACCGGAAGGGTGGGTCACGGTGATGGACTTAGCAGCACAGTCGAGATTAGCATGGTATCTTGCTAACCAGTCCATGCCCAGTATGGCATCAAGGCCCTTCGACCTCAAGGCTATCAACGGGAAAGGGAAGGACAGGGATGCTATGATAATCTGGACCTCAGGAGTAACGCCATCGGTTTGCCATTTAGCGCCAGGAGTGGAGATCTCCAAAGGTCGTCTCATTTTCTCGAACGGTATTTTGTGCTCTTTTGCAAACGCAATGGATATGAATGAATGCGATGCTCCAGAGTCAAACAAACCGTAGCTGTATTGCCGTTGATTCGTAACTCACCCATGAGAACGCCGGGATCCTCTTCAGCTTCTTCAATAGAGACGTGGTTCAGGCGACCACGCACCATAGGTCCAGCCTTGCCAGTTGGAGTGGCAGGGGCTCGTGCAGGAGTTATCGCGAGAGGGCCTTCTGGGGGCACTCCCTGGAGTAGTGACCAGCCTGGCCACATGTGTAGCAAGTGACTCCAGGTGGAGCAGGTAGCATAGGACGGTACCCACTTCCGCCTATCCCAAGTGTCGAAGTAGTGGGGTGCGGAGGAGGTGGCCTATATCCTGCTGCCCTCGGCATGAAGGGAGCACGAGGTACGGCGCTGTAGGGAACAAAGACCCTGCGCTTCTTGCTCTCAGAACCCGAGGAACTCTGGTGATCCCCATGTGCGGGCCTCTTGGAAGCTTCAAGTTCCTTTCTTCCTTGCTCAAGAGTGAAAGCCTGATTGAACAGCTCCTGATAGGTCTGGAACCTGAAGGGCAATAGCTCATAGCGGAGCTGCGGATTCAGACCCTTGCGGAACAGCTCTTGCTTGTCAGCATCATTGGTCACGTCCCTTGGGGCGTAACGAGAAAGATGGTTGAACTCACGACCATAAGTGCGGAGGTCCATCCGTCCCTGTTGCAAATCCAGGAACTCCCTCCTCTTCAGATCCATGATGGCTGGGGAATGTACTCCGCACGGAAGGCAGTACGGAATTCCTCCCAGTGAAGACATGGTTGGCTGGAAACAAAGCCACATGGCTTTCCCACCAACAGCCAGCAGCACCAACCAAGAGATAGGTGGCAAAGTTGACTTGCTCAGCCACTGGGACATGCAGCGCGGAGAACTTGCGCTCCAAAGCACGAAGCCAATCATCAGCTTCCAGTGGCTCCTTAGCATCAGCAAAGGTGGGTGGCTGCGACGCAGGAACTCGGTGAGAGTGTTGCACTCGTTCCTCCGTGCATTCTGCTGCACCAACTGCTCAAGCAAACGCTCATTGCGCCCACGGTTCTCCTCAATGGCCATCAAGACTTGAGCCATTGTGGGTGGTGGCGGCAGATCATCCTCATCATCATTGTGGTTACCGCGACCACCACGGCCTCCTCGAGCCATTCTGGAGATTTGACAATGACACGGTTAGTCTCCTTCTCCGAATGGTCGAACAATAGCATTAGCGTCTACACAAGTACACAGACTAGGGACGATAATACTTTGCGAGAAGGAAAACAACAAGATAGAACTTGGGTCAAAGATCAGCATCATGTGCTACTAGTGAGAGTTAAGAAATCACAACTTAACACACTCTAGTTGGCACAATCCGGGACCTTATGTTCAAGTCCGTGGGTTAAACCCAAAGAAAGGATCAATTGATTGATTCGGTAGAAACACTGAGTTGATTTGGGATTGACAACGCAGCGGGAGCAACGTGACACATAACACTCAAGGTCGAACCCACCCACGTTTCTCCTAATTTTGAAGTAACAGGTGAGAAGCAAAACTTTTAAACTCAAATCGAGGTAAGATTGCTCCGAGATTAGAGGGTAACCAGTAAGGAGTAAAAAGAATCCTAAGATGGTTTTCACAACTCATTTTTAGGTTAAAATATTTTCACAAACACTAGACTCAACATCGACCAGTAGAAGGGTTTCCTACAGGCAGTACTGCTCTGATACCAACTTGTGGCGCCCCGACCTGACTGCTATACAGTGATACTGTGTCCCCGGTTATCCGATACCACCGGACACATTATCAAAGCATAATAGAGAGATCAAGACTGTGGAACAACTGGCACATCACAGACTCTACGACACAAATCATATAGTTCAACTCTTATATAGAGAAAGATAGCAAATGACAACCAGAGGTCACAGACCCAACATTACATCATGCGGAAGCGAAGTGTGTTGTTCTAAACAACAAGAACCAAATTATGGCCTAAGAGGCCTGCAAATAAACATCACAGCGCCAGCTGTTCCGGGATGTCCCAAGCTGCCACCTGGGAACCCCAGACTACTCGTCGACGTCCACAAAGAACCCACCTTCGAGGTCGGTGAAGTCCTCCTCTGAAACAAAAGCAAACGACGTTGAGTTCGACGAACTCGCAAGATTAAGAGCTAATATATGCTCGATGAGGCTTTCAAAGTTTATGGCTGTTTTGCATAAAGCTGATTTTATTTATGAAAAACATAACTCAATGGCATCGACTAATCAGAATATTTTCAAAAAGAGGTAAGAAGTAACTCTTTTCTCTTGATCACTTTCTCACACAACCACCATCATCATGTACCTGTTCATCAAAGGCACCTCCCCGAATCACCCTCGAGGAAGTCAACCTTGCATTCGTGAAATTGGTACCTCTAGTACCCAAGTTTTAATCATTCCGTTAACGTTATTCTATGATCAGCGTCCATTCCCAAGTCGTCCGTAACCGTGGACACGGCTTTTCGAAAAGATTAACCCTGCAGGGGTGCACTGTGTTTACCTTCGGTACCGCCCGGCTCATTGCCTACACGTAGCTCTCTTCCGGGGAAAGCCGGCTGAGTGGGAACGGTTACAACCTTTACCTTGTTAAGGACTAACCCAGGATCATCAGTGGGGACAGGGCTGCCAGGATCACACACCCCGCCCTGTGGCCACTCATTTTCCTAAACACCACCATCCTCGTCTCAGTCTTGGCCACCATCTCAACGCACACGCAAATGGAAAGCCAAACTAGAGGACCCTGGCTAGTCCCGCTCAAGTTAGTCGGTCGACGAGGGCTCCATATACCCCACCGAAAGGAAGCGCGCTCAGTCTTGGTTCAGGAGGTCCAGAACTCGCACCTAGGCGGTGAGAACGAGACAAAACACCACCATACCGAAGTGGCCTCTCATCCCCACCTTTAGCATTTATTACCTGTCACCACAATTTCTCCACCATCCACGCTGTCACAAGTCAACACCTGTTTCCAGCATGTACCACCATAGTACCACTAGGCAATTCACTAAGCATGGCTAAGCACTTGCATAGCATAATAATTATATCAGGCCAACAATGCAAACCTATGGTAATAGGAGGGGAAAACAGGCATTGGCATCGGAATCTTAATGCATTCTATAGGATACTCTAATCCAAGCAAAAAGACATTTAGAACCGCATGCAATATTATAGTGGAGAAAATATTTGCGGAAAATAGGATAAGACATGCTCAGAGGGGGGATTACGCTTGCCTTGTTCAGGGTACTGGTAGTACGGATCGTCGGGGTATTGTGGAGTAACCCCGGCTGCTTGATCTATCGAGGCATAGCAACGGAAGAACAATCAATCACCACACAAACTTTAGCAAATGCAATGCACAAACACATGATGACATGTCAATTTAAATCCCCGAGAGGAGGATGATTCAACTATTCAATTTAAACGGAGTTTGGGTGCGTAGTGGGGACACACCTCGAATCACCGTGGAGTTAAGTAAGGAATCATCTTTACTTGTTGATTAACGTAGTTGAGACCCTAGGATTTAACTTGTAGATGATATGACATGATCATGTGAGAGATGCAATGTTTAGGTGGTTAACATTCTTGCAACAATTATAAGGCAACGGAAAAAGAATTGGTGTTAAAACAAGTTTCAGAGAGCATCCGGTTTGAAATCCGGAATTTTCTGGGATGATTCCGGGTTTTGTACCGGGTCATTCCGGGTTTTATACCGGGTCTGGCACCGGGTTTAATTCCGGGTCATTTCCGGGTATGATTCGGGCGAAAATGGTCGAGTCCAGTACCGTTTTTCTTAATCCGGTATAGATTCCGGACAATTCCGGGTCTGGTACCGGGTGATTCCGGGTTCAGTTCCGGAAATTTCCGGGTTGGACACCGGATTTGTCAACGCGACCAAAACGAAATAGAGCTACGGGGATTCGGTGAACTAGGGGAAAAGGAGGAAATGTAGAGGTCCATTTGGAGGGTTTGCTCACCCTGAACTCGTGGGGGTGCTTGGAAGGACCGGAGATGGACGGAGATGGCCGGAATCGTCCGGGAAAGCTTCCGGCGGTGGTTGGCGAAGAACTTGGCGGCACAGTTGGTTCAAGGCGTCCCGGCTCGATTCCTTCGGTGGAGTGGTAGAGGACGACGAGGCGGAGCTATTGGTGGTCTTCGTTTCGCTCGGGGACTCCTCAATCAACGGCGGCGAGCTCGGCCATGGGAGTTAGCTTTTGGAGCTCTTGGGGAGAGGAAAAATATGGAGAAGAGAGTGAGGGAGAGGGAGTGGGCTGGTTGTGGGTTTTCTCCTTTTTCTTTATTTTCCAACTTACACAAAACCCCCTGCACTTTTGTTTCCAACATGGATAGGTCCTTTCCCCTTTTAAAAGAAAGTTAGTAGCTCCTTTCTAGATTTAATTAAGGCACTAACTTATTTTAGAGAAATATGACAAAATTTGGGGAGGCTCCCCTTAGCTTGTAGAAGCTCCACGAATTTTGGTGTGACAAAATAAAAGGTTTTGAACCACGTTTGTTCATATAGGTTTGGATTAGGGCATTTTGCTAAATTCAAAATGTTGCTCCTTTGGTAAATTAGAGCAAGTGCAAAATATTACCTGGAAGTTTGTTGAAACAAGTTTGCATTGTGGTTTTTAAATGGTGCTAAACCATTTAGTGTGTTGCCCATCAATTTAATATGGATGCCATGATGCAATTAAACACCAAAGCGAAAATTTTAAACAGGTTTTCAGGTTCTCAAGTTTGGGCTGTTACATATTTCCGCAACCAATGCACAGATTCACCGTTCACAACACATGTAAATGGATAGGCTTTGGACCATTGTCTTGCTCAATTGAGTCGTTCGTTCAATTTTTCATGATTCAACAATTCAGTGTATTATCCTACTTCTACAGTTCTCTTAATACGTTTTCCTGCTGTCCTTTAATTGTCAGCCAACTGTTAGTCTGTTCAGTTCCAAAATAATATGGTAAGTGTTTCTATTGTTTACATGGAACTCAGTTATTCTCCTTGGTCAAGTTGTGTTTTGCATATTTAGCTGACCAAAGTTTTTTTTAACTAGGTAAGAATTCTCTCACCATAATATTGTTTCAACAGGGAGAGGACTAGGTACAGGTAAGAATGTTCTCCCCATAATCAATCCACACTTCCTCATTACTTCTGATACTTCCTTCATATCAATGATTGTTTGACCTGTATAGAGAAGATAAATTGTTAACGTTTTAAGTCTATTAGATATCTAAACTTCCTGTCTTGCTCATTGGTTGTCAGTTCTTTGCAGTTTATCTTTTCAACACACTCAAGGCTACTGCATTATATCCTGCCTGAAGCTGCCAATGAAAAAACAAAACCTTTAATTTCTTAAATAAAAAAGATGTTGTGCATGCATTTCTAATGTAAACCTACTACAGGTAATGACATGTAGGTTATGTTATCATTTCGCCTTGGATGCGATAAGTAATATTGAATAACCTCCACATTGTATGTATCAGATATAAGTGCTTCGTCGATGGATATTACTTATTGTTCTTTTGGTTTCACGAGCACTTGAGGGTGTTTACTCAATTGAGAAGATGTGCTCCACCGTAACGACCACGTGCGGAGCCTGTGTTGGACCTGAGAGCACCAGTATGGCCAGTCGGTTGGACGCAGTTCAAGCACTCGGGGATAAAGAGATGGAACCTGCTGGCTCTCCATGTCGCCATTCGATCTGGAGCTCCATCTTTTTTCCATTTTTTTTGTCATGACAATTGGTATTGCAGATGATAAAAAAATGATGACTTAGTGTTAAATGATTCATCTTTGGGGGTAACTAAAAGAGCCACGGTTGCCCCAATGTGTACATGGTATGATTTACCTTTGTTTTTACTTTCAATTCTGCTACTTCGTTCATTCACAAGCATCCATGATATTGTGGATTACAGGTTTGCTAACGTGTAGTCAGTTTGTCTTAATTATGGTTCGTGTGTATTACTTCTCACTTATGTATCATTAGCAATGTTGAATTTTTACTGTGGTAAACATGGTGTGTTTGATCTATAGCTGTCATATCAAGTCAATTAAATATGCACCACGTCCTCTTTCAGGTTTCCTGGGTAATTACAGATCATCAAGTGAGATTGTCGTGGAAGAAATATTTTACACCAAAGGCGCTAAATTCACCTAGTACTATATGAGCAGCAACACGCCGCGCAGCGCAGAAGCAGGCAGCTAGCTCCAGTCCAGCGCCACCATGGTCGTCGGGCACAGAAGCAGCTGCTCATCGGGCGCACCTTGACATCCTGCTCGGCGTGCTCCTGCAGCAGGGCACAGCCGGAGTACCCACGCATCGAGCAGTCACGTGGAGGCAGTGGGCGGCGCCACGTGTGGATGCCACACGGCGCGTGGCTCATCGTCAGCGCCTGCGCCTCGGCGTTCCGCCAGCGCTGCCAGGCCGCCGCCGACCTCTACGACGCCACACGCTACCTCGGCCACCACCGAGGATTTGGGGCCAGAGCAGAGACAGGGGAATTTTTGACGTATGAGACAACTTGGCCCCCTCCGAGTCAAAATGACAGAAATATCGTGGCGGCCTCCTGGCAAAGCGCACGTGGCGAAGGCCACCGTGGGCGACGACGGCATCCTACGAAGGCCGCCGTCGTCCACGGCGGCCTCTGCCACATGTCGCTTGGCTAGGAGGCCGCCACGGTATTTTTGCCAATTTGATTCAGAGGTGGTCCTTTCTAGCATTTCACTCACCCAGGTGGTCCCTTGTGTCAAAAATTCGAGACGGGGAGGCGGTCCGCTTGTCGCCGACGAACACCTCTGCAGCACTACGCTCATCGACGGTGGCGGCGAGGTCGACGCCATCTCGCCCAGCAGGAGGCGGCACGAGGCTGCGCACGGCGGCGGCACTACGAGGCAGCTCCGGCCGAGCATGCGAGGTGAGGTGGGGATTTTTCAGAGAGAGAATCAGGGGTAGCTGGGAGAAGGAGGAGAGAGGGAATTTCTTTGCCTGCCATGTGGGGTAGCACGCGGACAAGGGAGGACACGCGATGGACACAACGGACGTTTTTTCTATCCCTTTTTGTCCGCCCACGACCCAAACCGGGGCCAAATTTAGTTCAGGAATACGTCGAGCCAGACACAAAAAGGACACAAAACGGACCACCGGACTGGATGCGTCTGCGCGTTGGGAGTTGATTTTTCTCATCCGGACACAAACGGACTCGATGCGTCGGCCCGTTGGAGTCATCCTAAAATAGCAGTTCTCTGGCTTCACATCATGTCCGAGTCGATGATTTGTACATGTTTGTTAGTGAGAGAAATGTTAATACCTCCCTTAGTTCTAAATTATAAGATGTTTTTCCTCCCCATTAGCAATATTTGTGTCATTTCTGAAAAAATTCAAATAAATGGTCTTCATGTAGCTTTCAAAGCAGAAACACACTTATGTAGTGATAGAAAGAAAAAGTGCATATGAAATTCCATGTCAAAAAACATTTTATGAGATATACCTCACCAAAAATGCTTTCGCATGGAGATTTATTTGATCTCGTTTTACTAGGTTTAAAGGAAACAAAAACTATATCACATCAGCTGTTCGCGAGAGCTGAACGAAGGCGTACATGACAATATATTTCACTGGTTTCATAACCATGATACACAAAATTGAACTGAAAAAAGTACGTGAACAGAAAACAAATTTGAAAGATTTCAAACCAGAGATATAACAAATTTAAAGAAAATAGTAGGTGAACGTAAAACAGATTTGAACGATATCAACTCAGGTGCAATAAATTTTACAAAAAAGTAGGTGGACATAAAAATAAATTTAAACGATTTCAAATTATGCATACGGAAAATTTAATGAAAAATAATAGGTGAACATAAAATAAATTTGAATGATTTCGAACCTAAAAAAATTGAAAGTATATAAGTTGAACACAAACTACATTTTGAACAGAAATTAGGTTTGAACGATTTCAAAAATTGGGATACAAACATTGAACGAAAATAGTAGGTTAAAAAAAAAGGTTGACCGATTATTTGAAATTTATTATATCCTAGGTCTATTTATTTTCAAAAATAAGTTTCACGTAAAAGTTAAAAGAAAAATATGTAGGGGAATAGGAAATAGGCTTAAATGATTTCAAATCGGGGATACAAGAAAACAGTTGTGATTTTCTTTGGTGAAAATAGGATTGGACGATTTAAAATTGAGATACAAATTTGAAGAGAAATAGGAGGTGAACATAAAATATATATTTGAACGATTTGAAACCAGGATACGAAAAAATTGAACTAGAAATTACTAGGTGAACATAAAATAGATTTGAACGATTTCAATCCAGGGATAAAACAAATTTAACAAAAAATTGTAGGTGAAGCAATAAAATAGATTTGAAGGATTACAAACCTTTGATGCAATAAATTTTACGAAAAGAAATAGGTGAGCATAACAATAGATTTAAGCGATTCGAAATCTATGATACATCGAATTTACGAATAATAATAGGTGGACATACAATAATTTGAACGATTTCGCACCTCGAAACAAAAATATTGAAAATATATAAGGTAAACATAAACTATGTTTGAACAGAAAATGGGTTTGAATGATTTCAAATCGGAATGCAAAATTTGAACAGTATTGAAACTATATAAGTTCAAAAACTACATTATTTTGAACACAAAATAGGTTTGAATAATTTCCAAAATCACGATACAAAAATAATAATGGAAATAGTAGGTGAAAGAAAATAGGTTGAACGATTATTTGAAATATATTACATCCGAGGACTACTTTCAGAAATAGATTTTATAAAAGAATTGAAAAGAAAAACTAGATGAATAGAAAATAGGTTTAAATGATTTCAAATCTAGGATACAATAAAAACTAACGAAAAACTTAAGTGAACATAAAATATATTTGAACGATTTCGAAATGAGTATAATGCAACGCTAGTCCTATAAGTTTGCTCGGTGTGCCATGCGGATCCTATTTCTTTCAAATTGCGTAGCAACAGTCCTAATTCTCAATAAGTTGTTCATGGCAGGTCCCAAACCGGTTTCAACGCTCGTTGACCGGTGCCACGTAGGCACGACCGGTGCAACATAATATAGATTTAAACAATTTAAACTTTGGATACAAGAAATTTTATGAAAAAAGGTGAACATAAAATAAATTTTAATTATTTCGTACCTTGAAACAAAAAATTGAAAACAATGTAAGGTAAAAAAAATTATATTGGAACATAAATAGTTTTGAACGATTTCATATCGGGATGTAATTTGCAAAGAATTGAAAGTATATAAAGTAAACAAAAATTACATTTGAACAGAAAATATAGATTTAAACGATTTCAAAAATCAGGATACAAAACATTAAACGGAAATAGTAGGTGAACGAAAAATAGGTTTAATGAAACTGGGATACAAAAGAAATTACCATGAACGTATCCTCTGAAATTTGTTGGCATCCATACATGTGACTTATTTTAAACTCGTGAACCAGTTTTTGAGTCGTGAGCATTTATGCCGTAACCCATAAACATCTTTTCTGAGATTTAGAATCATTATTTAATTATATGTTTACATGTATAAAAGGGTCGTGTATCCATAACATAAATGAAAAAGTAAAATTAAAAGAAAATAAAAAAAGGAATACTGAAAAGAAAAGAAAAAGAAGCAAAAAAATACCTGAAAAAGAAAAGACACATAAAAACTTAAAAAGAAACATCGTGCTCTCTCGTGGAACCCGTTTTATTTTTGTTTTCTTACGCGTACATTATTTTCTGGAGGGAGGAAGGAAGCTCCTATATATCACTCTCCGCAAGTCGGTACGCTTGACTCTCCCGCACGATCCCCGCTACAGTCTGTGCTACTCGGACAAATTTGAGGCCCAATTCAGGTGTCAATATGTTTTATTTTATATGTTTAATCTTTTCATTCTCTATTTTAAGGATAAAATTATGAAAATTGTTTAACACAAGAAAAAAACCGTGAACATGGTGTGAAAAAATGTTCATGGGTATGAAGAATAATGTTCATGTGCACCATAAACTGTTCATGGGGTATGAGAAATGGTCATGTGGCTCATAAAAATGTTCATGGGCTATACAAAAATTCACATGGCTCATGGAAATGTTCATGGGGTATGAACAAAATGTTCACGTGGATCATGCAAATGTGGATGGGTCTGAAAAATGTTCATGGGTCTGGAAATAATTCGTATGAAAAAAATCTTCATGGGGTCGGGAAAAAAAGTTCACGGGGTATTAAAAAATGTTCACGTGGCTCATAAAAATGTTCATGGGTCTCACTAATTGTTTAACACATGAAAAATGTTCATGGGGTCTGAAATAAAATGTTCACATGGCTGAGGAAAAATGTTCACATAGTTAAAAAATGTTATTGATTTCAAAAAAAAAATGAATGTCACCAATTTCTAGTAATGTTTGCGGTTTTAAGAAAATGTTCATCAGTTTCGAAAAAATGTTACGGAGCTTAAAAAATGTTCACATAGTTACAAAAATGTTCATGATTCAATAAATCTAATAATATCCATGATTTCAAAAATATTTGCGGTTCCGAAAAAATGTTCACTGATTTCAAGAAAATGTTCATCGGTTTAAACAAAGGAAAAATTAAAATTAAAATAAAACGAAAAAAGAAACTGAATAAACGAAAAATAAACCAAAAAATGAGGAAAAACGAAAAGACACAAAGATAGGCGGGCTCATTGGATGATCCCGCGTGGAAGCCGTACATAGCAACAAAATGAACAGATCCTGTGTTAGATGGGCCTGGCCCAGAAGCGTGAGGGAGACGAGGACCTAGCTTAGACTTAGGAAAATAGATTTCACCCTGAAATCTATCCTTTGGTACACATTTCAGCCCCAAACTTTAAAACCGGGTAATTTGTAAAAGTACAAACCGGACAAATCACACCCTGGAGTGGTTTTGCACCGATTTGGATGGTTTTGAATCAATTTTGACATTTTCTTGGGATGACGTGGTGCTGACGTGGCGCAAACACACAAAAAAACTCCAAGGGATGCCACCGTCGCCCTGCTTCCTCGCCGCCCGCCGCCGAGCTGCCTCCCGGCGCCAACCGCCGCTGCTGGTTCTCCGTCTCCGGTGACTCCGGCAGGGACCCTCGAGCGCCGCTAGGCTGCCGTCGCCGACCAGCGCCGCCCCTCCTCCACTCAGCCTGAGCAGGAGCGCCTCAAAGAGGTCCTGGAGGCCGAGCAGGGCCTCGTCGAGCAGGCCCTCAAAGCGCATCGCTTCGGCCTCCGCCTCGTACGCGGCGCGCAGTGCAGACTATAATATTGCGGAATCCTATTGATAATTGGATCGGTGATTACAATGAGCCTCCTGGGTTGTTTATATAGAAGTACAAGACTTGGGGGGCAAGAAGCCAAATAGAGATAGAATTGGACTAAACTTAAACTACCAAAATAAACCTAGCCGTAATATACTCCACCCCCCCCCCCCACCCCCGCAGTCGGATCGGTAGTGACGCGAACAGCAGGAGCGTCGCGGACGGTCTGACTGGAACATAATCCGAAGTCACGACTGGAGAGGATACCGGTGGATGCCGATGTCGATGTAGCCGGAGTGCGGCGCTGTAGTCGTGTTCGATAGTGCCGTTGGTGATGTAGTCGCCGCTGATGAAGTCGAAGAGGTTGCTGTTGTCGTGGTGTTGTGGTCGATGTCGTTGTTGAGCCTCGAAGAAATTCGCCGTACGAAGTAATGTAGTAGAAGTTGTTGGAGTCGGAGTAGTCGAGGTAGGCGACACGCATTTCCGAGCTTGCCGGACTCGGGGGCGCGCCGGGGACGAAGGCACGCGTCGGTGGTGCCAATACCGGACGTGCGAAGACAGGGACCATCATCAGCCATGTGAACCAGAGTTGGAGGGATCAGCAAGGAAATTCTCCGTGACCGGTCGGTGCGAATAAGTTGTCTGCCGTTGACGCCGGAGTAGACGAAATAGTTGCAAGAAGAAAATTGTTAAAGTAAAAATAAAAATAGACTGCAACTCTGGCGGTGAGGTCGTGGTGGATGAAGACGACAAGTAGTTGTTGGTGGAGATTGAATTGTAGCGGTAGTTGGGTTCGGGGATTAGACCCGTGTTTTCCGCTTGTATTCAGTGCGGCGTCGCTGTTGGAGAAGAGGAAGATTTTGTTGGCGTTGACGATGTCCACGATCGGTGGTGACGGCGACTAAGCGGTGAGGTTGGTGTAGATGGATGTTGGCGATGTTGACCACGGATTATGTAGATCGAAGTCGACGGATCGGTGTAGATCGGGTTGATGGCGATTGGCGGCGTAGACGTGCAGCACGATGCAGACTGAAGCAGATTCAGCAAAGTTGGAGTAGAGTTGATCGGTACTTGTCCACCGCACATGCACGCACACGCCATGGCCATGCAGCTTGGTGCCTGATCGGCCGCTGGTGGAGCGTGACGTCGGGCGCGCGTACTGATACGTCTCCAACGTATCCATGATTTCTGATGTTTCATGCTTGTTTTATGTACCATTGTCACATGTTTTATATGCATTATATATCATTATTATACATTTTCTGGGACTAACCTATTAACAAGATGCCACAGTGCCAGTTCCTGTTTTCTGCTGTTTTTGGTTCCAGAAAAACTGTTCGGGCAATATTCTCGGAATTCGACGAAACAAAAGCCAAACCTCCTATTTTTCCGAGGGGCACACGGAGCCAGAAGGGCAAGCCAGGGGGAGGCCCACGGCCTCCAAACCACCTCTTGGGGCGGCTGGGCCCACAGGCGCGCCGGGAGGTGAGGAGGGAGCCCAGGACCTCCACCGACGTTGCCCCTTTGCCTATTTAGTCACCCCAACGTGAAAACCCTAAATATATATCTAATACTCTAGAAAGACTTCCACAGCGCCGTCGCCATCGCGAGACCTCGTTTCGGGGGTCAGAAGTTCCTATTCTGGCACCCTCCGGGACGGGGAATTGCCCCCGGAGTCATCTCCATCGACTCCACCGCCATCTTCATCGCCGCTGCTGACTCCCATGATGAGGAGGGAGTAGTTCTCCCCCGAGGCTGAGGGCTCTACCGGTAGCTATGTGGTTCATCTCTCTCTCCCATGGTGTGATCTTTATGTGATCATGTGTATTGCTAGTATCGCTGAATACATTAATAATGTTTATGCTACTCAAGTGATTTTGTCTAGTTTCTGGAGTCATTGTGACAACACGGTATCAAGGTGACAGTGTGGGTACTTGTGTGACTCTATGAATAATTTAGACATGTATCATGGCTTATTCTTGGGAATTGTGGTGTTTGTTTACTCAGACTTTGAGGTGTGCTTTTGCAGCCCTACGCATAGTACTCTTGCTTCATCAAGAAGGAGAATAATCCCGAGTAGTATTTACTTGTGTTCAGTTGTGCTAATCTAGTTGAATATGTAGATGTTACTCTTTATCTATTATGCACTCTATAGGTTACTTTAATATGAACTCCGGTACTCTCCACGGTGTAAAGGTGACAGTGTGTGCACCGTGTGTGACTCCTTTATGACGTTGTGGCGCTTGTTTACTCCGGCTTGAGGTGTGCTTTTGTAGCCCTACACAATGAATGGTGTTTGTTATCCAACAAGAGTGTTTAAGAGTAGCTTTTACTTATTCAGTTATGAGATCATTGTTGAGAGTGTCCACTAGTGAAAGTATGATCCCTAGGCCTTGTTTCTAAGCATTGAAACACCGTTTATAATAAGTTCTGCTACATGTTTGCTTGCTGCCATTTTTATTCCAGATTGCAATTACTACTTATAATCATCCATATCACTTGTATTTCACTATCTCTTCGCCGAACTAGTGCACCTATACATCTGACAAGTGTATTGGGTGTGTTGGGGACACAAGAGACTTCTTGTATCTTAATTGCAGGGTTGCTTGAGAGGAATATCTTTGACCTCTACCTCCCTGAGTTCGATAAACCTTGGGTGATTCACTTAAGGGAAACTTGCTGCTGTTCTACAAACCTCTGCTCTTGGAGGCCCAACACTGTCTACAAGAATAGAAGCACACGTAGACATCAAGCTATTTTCTGGCGCCGTTGCCGGGGAGGTAAGGTAAAAGGTATTCACATCCTCTGGCTACAAAGCTATTTTCTAGTATTGTTGCTAGTGTGTGAGTGCTCGAAGTTATTTCCTTTAGATTCTGCAATTACATCTTTTTGTTTCTTGTTTTTATTTTCACTAGTTAGGCTTAATGGAAAACAACAAAAAATTAGAGATCTTTATGAACTTTATATTGAATTAGGACATGATGCTTTTGAAGAGAAAATTAAAAAACCTATGGATTGTTTGCATGATGGTAGCAATGGTATTACTATAAATTCTTTGAACACCATTATTGCTAATGCTATGGAAAAGTCTAAGCTTGGGGAAGCTGGTTGTGATGAATATGATATTTTTAGTCCCCCAAGCTTTAAGGAGGAAATTTGCTTTGATAATACTTTGCCTCCAATATATGATGATTATAATCATTGTGATATTTTCAGTCCACCTACTATTGAGGATATAGTTTATGTTGATTATGATATGCCTCCTATATATGATGTTTACAATGATGAATATGATATTCTCAGTCCATCTACTATTGAGGATAAAAATCATTTTGATTATTCTATGCCTCCAATTTTTGATGATTGCAATGATGGATGTGATACTTTTACTCTCACTATTACTAATGATAATGTTCATGCTTATGTGGAGAGTGATGATACTATTATGCATATGGATCATGATAAGAATGCTCTATGTGATAGCTATATTGTTGAGTTTATTCATGATGCCGCTGAAAATTATTTTGAGAGAGGAAAGTATGGTTATAGAAATCTTTATGTTACTAAATTTCTTCTCTTTATGATGAATGTTTTGAGCTTTCTCTTGATTTGCTTTTATTTGCTGGGTACTTTAAGACCTACTGGTCCTTATGAGAGAGGGAGACACGATTTCATATATCACAATAATATTAAGTTTTCTCTCTTTATGTTGAAATTTTTGAAGTTACACTTGTTTTGCATTTCTATGCTAGTCACTTTGTTCTTCATTGACTTGTTTTCTTACAAGACTCCTATGCATAGAAAGAGTGTTAGATTTAAACATGTTTTATATATGCTTCTTGATGCTCTCTTTTATGTTTCAACTCTCATCTTTATGTGGGCATCATAAAAATCACTATGCCTAGCTAAAAGGCTTTAAAGAAAAGCGCTTATGGGAGACAACCCATTGTTTTTATTTTCTGTTATTTTTGCTTTTCTTTTTGTTTTGAGTCAAGGAGTTTTGTTACTTCTGTAGCAACTCCTTTGTATCTTTATTTTATCGCATTGTTGTGCCAAGTAAAGTTCTATATTGAAAGTTGATGCAAGATTTGGATTTCTGCGCAGTAACAGATTTTTGCTGTCACGAATTTGAGCTTTTCTCCCTGTAGAAAATTCAAAAAATTCTGAAAAAATCACGCATCTTCCTGAGATATGTACGCAACTTTCATTATTTTAGGCCAGATCCATCTGAGCAACTTAAGTGCCTCGAAAAAATTCGTCTTCACAGACTGTTCTGTTTTTGACAGATTCTGCCTTTTGTTTTGCATTCGCTCTTTTACGATGTTTGTGGATTTCTTTGCTCCACAAAGCATTGGTGGCTGTAGCTAATGTCCAGAAGCTTTGGGAATGATTGTGTCATCACAGAATATGAGAATTTTTGATTATGCACTAACCCTCTAATGAGAACTATTTCAAGTTTGGTGTGAAGGAAGTTTTCAAGGATCAAGAGAGAATGATATTATGATCAAGAAGAGTGAAAAGCCTAAGCTTGGGGATGCCCCCGTGGTTCATCCCTGCATATTCAAGAAGACTCAAGCGTCTAAGCTTGGGGATGCCCAAGGCATCCCCTTCTTCATCAACAACTTATCAGGTCATCTCTAGTGAAACTATATTTTAATTCTTTCACATCTTATGCGCTTTACTTGGAGCGTCTGTGTGCTTTTATTTTTGTTTTTTGTTTGTTTTTGAATAAATTCGGATCCTAGCAATCCTTGTGTGGGAGAGAGACACGCTCCGCTTTTTCATGTGAATACTCATGTTCTTCACTTATATTTGTTGAGTATTCTTAACTAGCTACTGCAGTGCTTTTAGCTCCTGTTTTTCATGCATCTCTTCGAGCTGTTAGCACTTGTTTATAAATACTCTCTTGCTGCATTATATTATCATTTGGAGAGTTTATGTTTAAATAAATTGATTGGTGTTTGTTTGGAAGAAAGAAAATGCTACATGTAGTAGTTGGTATTGGAAAAGACATATGCATTCTTGTAGATCATTGTCTTGTTTCGATTTGATACTTTGCAATTGTTTTGAGCTCTCAAGTAGATCATGTTTAAGCTCTTGCATCATGTAGTTAAAGCCTAGTAGTGGAGAACTACCGTAGAGCTTGTTGAGACTTGGGATGCATATTTGTTCTCTCTAAGGTCTAGATATTTTCTGGTAAAATGTTTGAGCAACAAGGAAGACAGTGTAGAGTCTTATAATACTTGCAATATGTTTTTATGTGATTCTTGCTGTACCGGTTTATACTTGTGTTTGCTTCAAACAACCTTGCTAGCCTAAACTCTGTACTGAGAGGGAATGCTTCTCGTGCATCCAAAACTTGAGCCAAAACCCATGCCATTTGTGTCCACCATACCTACCTACTATGTGGTATTTCCTGCCATTCCAAGTAAATACTTCATGTGCTACCTTTAAACTATTCAAAACTTTATTACTCCTTATTTGTGTCAATGTTTTATAGCTCACGGCTTCTTCGATCGTACTACAACCCTCCGGTGGCGCCTGCTGTCCGCAATGACAGATTTATCGCGGGTATGCTCATGCCTCCGCCTCCACCTGAGCAGATGGGTTATTGGCGTGGAGTTGTGAAAAATTTCATTGTTCAGCACCTTAAGAGGACAGTGGATAAGTTGCAGCCTAGTCTTTTTGGTGTGGGGATGTTCGAATTGCACAGTTCTGCTGATGCGGCTGCCTTAGTTGCTCACCATCCTTATCATCTACAGAACAATGTCTTCGTCAGATTTGTGCACCATAATAACAGAGAAAATCATTGTGCAGTTCATGGTTCCTACAAGGGCTGGCTTATGTTTCTGGGGATACCTTTAGACTATCGAAATGACTACCACATCTCCAATGCTATGGCTTCTTTCGGTAAATTCTATCATTGGCATCATGATGATAGTCTAGAGGATAGAACTCTGGTTTATGCATCTTTCCCATCGCCTGCTCTTGTTCCTAGAGATGTCGTTTTTGGTGATTATACAAACTTTGGCGGGCCAGCGGAGACTTGGACTGCACCTTGCTTTATTCTCACCGCAGATGTTGCAGATGCGATGCCAGCTTCTGAGGACTCCACGTCTTCTGATGGAAGCCTGCACCCCTTGGCCCCTCTGCAGGATGTTGGGCCTAATGATGAGCAGGATGCAGACCAAGATCCAATTCAGATGACTCAGGGTGATCAAGATCAGAAGGTTCTTGACCCTCCTGCAGCTTCAGACTTGTCAGTCCAACAAGTTGAATCTGTCTTGGACCCTGAGGTTCCAACGACAGAGGCTGTGCATGACCATAATGCAGTTGCTTGGCCCTTAGTGCCATATGTACAGCCAGAGGCCGATATGCAGGCTGATTTCGTATTTGATCCGCTGCAGCAGATGAAAGACCAATTACTTGACAATGTTGTGGCTACGCCTGTGTATGGACCCGAGTTGCCCCCTGAGATGCAATGGAAAAGGCTATTTGAAGAGTTCATGCCTCAGCTGTTGTCTAAGGACACTCCTTTATCCCTGAAGATGCAACCTGTTGAGCCAGTTGTTTTGTCAAAACGATCCTGGGCTATTGCATTTGATGAGAAGGCTGGGTTTCAGATCACTTTTCTGGATGAAATGGACACTGCTCCTAGAAGAACGGCTTATCCTATCCCTAGAACACAGGTAGCTAGATCTCCTTGCTTTGATGCTGTTGTTGAGGATACGCAGGATTCGACTCCTCCTGTCTTTGCTGCTTCGCCTGTTCCCCCTAAAACTAAGCGTGTCCGTGGCAAGAAAAAGATAGTAGTCCAACCGGCTGAGAAAAGATTTACTAGAAGCTCGTTGAAGACAGATGGTTACAAGCCTGCCCCTACTACGGTGAACCCTCCTAAGAAGCGTCCGAGAGCTAAGATGCTTGTGGAGACAGTGGAGACAGCGTCAGGAAATTTGGAGCCTGAAGAAGATGAGGTACAGTACCCAGCTACGCCTATCCATGTGATGCAGCGTGTAGGCTTGGAATTGGGTATCGATGCATCACTATTGTCTAAGGAACAACTTGAAGCTGTTCCTTCTGCTGCTAATGATGTTGCTTGATTTGATGTTATGCATCTTAAAGATTTGGGGATTTCGGCTGTCCCTTAGAAGAGCCCGTTCTTTTGAATTCGAGCACTGCAAAGTTGACGTTTTCATTGTCTCTGCTCTTTTCTGGAATTTCTGGTTGAACTGCTGCACTGTTATGCATGTGGCTATTATTCTGAACCTTTATCAGTGTTATAATGAGTCTATCTAGTCTGCGAAAGTGGAAGGTTCTGTGTTGGAATGTGCGCGGGCTTAACTCTGAAGTTCGTCAAAATGAAGTGCATGCTAAGATTGATGAGAGCGATTGTGCAGTGATTTGTCTGCAGGAGACTAAATGTGAGATGTTCGATTGGAAGTTCATTAGGAAATTCTGCCCTAAACGTTTTGATTGTTTTGCTTTCTCCCCTTCGATTGGAGCCTCTGGTGGTCTGCTGGTGCTGTGGAATTCGTCGGTATTTCATGGACAACTTCTGGAGATTAATCGTTTTTCGGTGTCAGTCAATTTCACATCTGTGCATAATAATGCAAGTTGGACCATGGTGTCTGTTTATGGGCCGTGTCAGGGTGAGGACAGAGATCTCTTTGTGTCTTGGCTTTATAATTTGAATATTCCTACTATGGCAAATTGGCTGCTCTTGGGGGATTTCAATTTCATTCGTTCTCAAGCCAATCGCAATAGGCCAGGTGGAAACCAGAATGACATGTTCATTTTCAATGACATCATAGGGCATTTGGGATTATTGGAATTGCCTTTAAAGGATCGTGCGTATACATGGTCAAACATGCAAGAAACCCCCCTCCTGGAACAATTAGACTGGTTCTTCACTAGTGCTAATTGGATTTCGGATTATCCTAACTCTATGGTTCTCACCCTTGCTAAAACTGGATCAGATCATGTGCCATGTGTGGTGAACATTGATACAAAAATACCTAAGGCTAAAATCTTTCGGTTTGAGAACTACTGGGTAGAGATGCCGGGGTTTAAGGAGTGTGTTGTACAGTCTTGGGAGAAAGGTTCTGTAAAGTCTCATATCTCTGCTGTAGTGGTTGACAAGCTCAAGAGTCTACGATTCAGTCTTAAGAAATGGCAGCAAAACTTGTCTAAGCTGAAGCTCTTGATAAAGCAATGCAATAGTGTCATCCTGCTGTTGGATACCTTGGAGGAGCATAGACCTCTGTATAAACCTGAGTTTAATTTTAGGAAGTTGGTCAAATTGCACCTTGATGCTTTGTTAACAGCTGAATGTGCGTATTGGAAGAAGAGGTGCACTATTAGATGGATTAAGCAGGGGGAGGAGAATACAAAATACTTTCATGCCATGGCCACCCAGAGATTTCGTAGAAACTCGATTTCCATGCTCAAAAATAGTGAGGGTGTGCAGATCTCGGACCATGATGCAATGGCGGCTATGCTATGGACCTGCTACAGGGATAGAATGGGTAACTCTCAGGGGATTCAGATGAAGTTCGATTTATCAAGTCTGTTTACACATGTGGAGGGGTTGGACGAGTTGACTGTGCCTTTCACTAAGAAGGAAATGGATGATGTTGTTGCTGCGATGCCACCAGATAGGGCCCCTGGGCCGGATGGTTTCAATGAACTCTTTGTGAAGAAATGTTGGCCCATTATTCAGAATGAGTTCTACCGTCTGGCGTCCGAGTTTCATGCTGGTACCTTGCAATTGGAGAATATCAATGGGTCTTTCATTACCCTTGTTCCTAAAATTCCTGTGCCGGTGGAAGTAAATGATTTCCGTCCAATCTCCCTTACTAATGTCTGTTTAAAATTCTTGACAAAGTTGGCAGCTAATAGACTTCAAAACGTTATTTTGAAATGTGTGCATAAAAATCAATATGGTTTTATTAGAGGCAGATCGATACAAGACTGCATGGCTTGGTCTTTTGAGTACATCTATCGGTGTCATGCTTCCAAGAAACCTATTGTCATCCTCAAGTTGGATTTTGCAAAGGCTTTTGATACAATAGAACATGATGCCATCATTGAAGTTCTCAGGCATATGGGGTTCAATCAGAAATGGCTGGATTGGGTCAAAAGCTTGTTGTCATCTGGTTCATCTGCAATTTTGCTCAATGGGGTGCCTGGAAAGCAGTTTCTTTGTAAGAGAGGGGTAAGGCAGGGTGATCCTTTGTCCCCCCTGCTCTACGTGTTAGGATCAGAGCTTCTTTAGGTGGTGGTTAATGAGTTGCTAAGCCAAGGTCTTATCAGTTTGCCCATCATCACACATGACACTGATTTTCCAGTACTTCAATACGCTGATGATACTCTCCTTATTATGCCTGCGGATGGGGAGCAACTTGGACAGCTTAAATTGGTCTTGGAGAAATTTTCTGTCTCAACTGGTCTAAGGATCAATTACAATAAATCTTCAATGATTCCTATAAATGTGAGCTCTGAAGTGATGACTCAATTAGCTGCTGATTTCGGTTGTCAAGTGGGGTCCTTACCCTTCACTTACCTTGGTCTCCCTTTGGGAACAACAAGGCCCACTATGGTTGACTTGATGCCTCTGGTATGCAATCTTGAGAGAAGGTTAGCCTCTAGTTCGTGTTTCCTGAATCAAGGTTCGAGGCTCCAGCTGATTAATTCGGCATTGTCGTCTATGCCGCTGCATTTCTTGTGTTCTCTAAATCTGCCCCCTGGTTTGACTAAACAGTTGGACAGAATTTTACGGCAATGTCTCTAGCGAGATAACCCGGACACACCAAAGCAATCTCTTGCTGCGTGGGAGTTAGTTTGCAGACCTAAAAAGAGTGGGGGCCTAGGGGTTGTTGATTTCCGGAAGAAGAATGCTGCACTGCTTATCAAATTCTTGGATAAATTCTATAATAAGGTGGACACACCTTGGGTGCAGCTTGTTTGGAAGGCATACTATAATGATAAAGTACCTCACGCTGACAACCTGAGAGGTTCATTTTGGTGGAGGGATATTATGAAGTTGGTGGACAACTTTCGCAGTGTGGCTTTTGTGAGTCATGGTACTGGCGACACTTTCCTGTTCTGGACTGATCGGTGGAAATTGGATAATTCCATCTCAACAATGAAAGAGAGGTTTCCGAGATTGTGTTCTTATGCTCTGAGTGAGGATGTCTCTGCAGCCTCTGTATTTGCTGCAGTTGAGGATCTGCCTTCCCTATTCAACCTACCGTTGTCTCAGCAAGCTTTTCTTGAATTGGAAAATCTAAAGATTCTGCTGTTACAACACCCTCTGAATCAAGAATCAGATGTGTGGTCTTTTTGCTGGGGACATAAGTACACCGCGAAACAGTTCTATGTGCAAGTATTTAAGCACTTGGCAGTGCCGTTGTCTTATGCTTGGATCTGGGATTCGAGGTGCACAATGAACTACAAGGTTTTTGCTTGGTTGTTGCTACGAGATAGACTGAATACAAAGGATCTGTTGAAACGTAGACATTGGAAGGTGGCAGAAAATGATCATTGTGTGCTATGTCCGCTGAGAGCATACGAGGATAGACAACATTTATTTTTCACATGTAACTTCAGTCAGCGTGTGTGGAATTACTTGCAAATTCATTGGACTGTTGGTGATAACACTCAGGCGGTGCTCCAAAGGGCTAGAAGAAGCTTTGGTCATGTTTTCTCGATGGAGGTAATCATAGTGGCATGTCGACACATCTGGCTCCAAAGAAATGGCAAAGTCTTCAGGCAGGAGAGACCTACGTTTAGTAGATGGAAGAGTGGTTTTATTCATGACATGTCTTTGCTGAGGCATAGAATCAAAGCTAAGCACGTACATAGTTTTCAAGCTTGGCTAGATGGACTCCCTTAGTCCTTGTACATTTTAGTTTATCTGTAAGTTCTTTCCCTCCTTGTATTTTGTATGTACAGTTTGGTTTGATGGAATGAGAAAATCGAAAATGCTGTGGGGCTTTTGCCCTACAGTCGCGCTTCAAAAAAAATGCTTTATAGCTCATGAGGAAGTATGTGGTGTTTTATCTTTCAATCTTGTCATTTACTTCTGACAGACTTTCAACCAATGGACTAGTGGCATATACATCCGCTTATCCAATAATTTGCAAAAAGAGCTGGCAACGGGGTGCCCAGCCCCAATTAATTACAACTTTCATTAATAATTCTCTTCACATGTTTTGCCCTGATTTATCAGTAAGCGACTTAAATTGCAAATAGACACTCCTCCATGGTATGTGATTGTTGGAAGGCACCCGAGGATTCGGTTAGCCATGGCTTGTGTAAGCAAAGGTTGGGAGGAGTGTCAACTATAAAAAAACTAAAATACATGTGTAAACAAAAGAGAAGAGGGATGATCTACCTTGCTGGTAGAGATAACGTCCTTCATGGGAGCCGCTCTTGAAAGTCTGGTTGACAAGGGGGTTAGAGTGCCCACTACCATTCGTTGACAACAACAAACACCTCTCAAATACTTATTTTGTGCTCTCTATATGCTTTCGAAAACTTAAAAAGCTCTGGCACATGATTTAATCCCTGCTTCCCTCTGCGAAGGGCCTATCTTTTACTTTATGTTGAGTCAGTTTACGTACTCCTTTCTATCTCAGAAGCAAACACTTGTGTCAACTTTGTGTGCATTGATTCTTACATATTTACTTATTGCACTTGTTATATTGCTTTATGTTGACAACTATCCATGAGATATACATGTTACAAGTTGAAAACAAATGCTGAAACTTAATCATCCTTTGTGTTGCTTCAATGCCTTTTACTTTGAATCTATTGCTTTATGAGTTACCTCTTATGCAAAACTTTTTGATACTTGTCTTGAAAGTACTATTCATGAAAAGTTTTTGCTTATATGATTCATTGTTTACTCTTTATCTATTTGTTAGCAAACTATAGATCATTGCTTTGAGTCACTTCATTCATGACATGAGCCTTGCAATATATTGATCAAGATTGTGTGAAAGCATGTCTCCTCAGAATTTATTTGTTGTTATCGTTTTACCTACTCGAGGACGAGTAGAACTAAGCTTGGGGATGCTTCATACGTCTCCAACGTATCCATAATTTCTGATGTTTCATGCTTGTTTTATGTACCATTGTCACATGTTTTATATGCATTATATATCATTATTATACATTTTCTGGGACTAACCTATTAACAAGATGCCACAGTGCCAGTTCCTGTTTTCTGCTGTTTTTGGTTCCAGAAAAGCTGTTCGGGCAATATTCTCGGAATTCGACGAAACAAAAGCCAAACCTCCTATTTTTCCGAGGGACACACGGAGCCAGAAGGGCAAGCCAGGGGGAGGCCCACGGCCTCCAAACCACCTCTTGGGGCGGCTGGGCCCACAGGCGCGCCGGGAGGTGAGGAGGGAGCCCAGGACCTCCACCGACGTTGCCCCTTCGCCAATTTAGTCACCCCAACGTGAAAACCCTAAATATATATCTAATACTCCAGAAAGACTTCCGCAGCGCCGTCGCCATCGCGAGACCTCGTTTCGGGGGTCAGAAGTTCCTGTTCTGGCACCCTGCCGGGACGGGGAATTGCCCCCGGAGTCATCTCCATCGACTCCACCGCCATCTTCATCGCCGCTGCTGACTCCCATGATGAGGAGGGAGTAGTTCTCCCCCGAGGCTGAGGGCTCTACCGGTAGCTATGTGGTTCATCTCTCTCTCCCATGGTGTGATCTTTATGTGATCATGTGTATTGCTAGTATCGCTGAATACATTAATAATGTTTATGCTACTCAAGTGATTTTGTCTAGTTTCTGGAGTCATTGTGACAACACGGTATCAAGGTGACAGTGTGGGTACTTGTGTGACTCTATGAATAATTTAGACATGTATCATGGCTTATTCTTGGGAATTGTGGTGTTTGTTTACTCAGACTTTGAGGTGTGCTTTTGCAGCCCTACGCATAGTACTCTTGCTTCATCAAGAAGGAGAATAATCCCGAGTAGTATTTACTTGTGTTTAGTTGTGCTAATCTAGTTGAATATGTAGATGTTACTCTTTATCTATTATGCACTCTATAGGTTACTTTAATACGAACTCCGGTACTCTCCACGGTGTAAAGGTGACAGTGTGTGCACCGTGTGTGACTCCTTTGTGACGTTGTGGCGCTTGTTTACTCCGGCTTGAGGTGTGCTTTTGTAGCCCTACACAATGAATGGTGTTTGTTATCCAACAAGAGAGTGTTTAAGAGTAGCTTTTACTTATTCAGTTATGAGATCATTGTTGAGAGTGTCCACTAGTGAAAGTATGATCCCTAGGCCTTGTTTCTAAGCATTGAAACACCGTTTATAATAAGTTATGCTACATGTTTGCTTGCTGCCATTTTTATTCCAGATTGCAATTACTACTTGTAATCATCCATATCACTTGTATTTCACTATCTCTTCGCCGAACTAGTGCACCTATACATCTGACAAGTGTATTGGGTGTGTTGAGGACACAAGAGACTTCTTGTATCTTAATTGCAGGGTTGCTTGAGAGGAATATCTTTGACCTCTACCTCTCTGAGTTCGATAAACCTTGGGTGATTCACTTAAGGGAAACTTCCTGCTGTTCTACAAACCTCTGCTCTTGGAGGCCCAACACTGTCTACAAGAATAGAAGCACACGTAGACATCACGTACGGCCGGCCGGCTGGCCGGCCGTGCAATGGAGTCCACCGATCGGATATGTAGGATTTTTTTTTTGAACCGACGGGAGTGATTTGGTTGGCTAGGGACACGGATCTAACTGGAAAAACGAAAATTTGCTAAAACTACGAGATCTAATTTTATTGGAATTGGAAGAAAATCTAGCTACGGGATGCAACGCCCCCGGCGATCATGGAGATCGATCTCGCCGGGGGCGGCGCGGCGGAAGTGGTGGTGGGCTAAACCCTAGGAACGAGATGCTCTGATACCATTTAATATTGCGGAATTCTATTGATAATTGGATCGGTGATTACAATGAGCCTCCTGGGCTGTTTATATAGAAGTACAAGACTTGGGGGCAAGAAGCCTAATATAGATAGAATTGGACTAAACTTAAACTACCAAAATAAACCTAGCCGTAATCTCTAACTATATGAAAGCTGGCCGATTCTGCGAGCCCTCCGGCCTCCAGTTACTGTAGTTGCTACATGTTGTGAACAGTGTTCAACAGTGCGTTGATCTGGGCCGTCTCTCGGTGATCGGACGGCACACAGCACACGCCCTTGACGGTTTTGCAAAAAAAAAAAACCTCCCAAAAACAGATATCAACCCGCAGTCCACTAAACCGTGAGGCGGTGGACCGTCTGGCAATTTGCGAAAATAGCAAGGACTTTTTGGCAAAACGACCCGCACACCCTCTCCTTCCCCTTCTCTCTTCCGCACGCGCTCGCAGGTCGCCGCTGCCGGCGCTGCGTATCGCCGCCGTTCTGTGCTTCCCCGGTCAAATCGAAGCTCATCACGAGCTTTCCCGTCGCGTCCTCCACCTCCTCGCCGAGCTCGGCATGCCGAGATGGCGCAGACGCGCCGGAATCTTCGCCGGCGTCCTTCTGCTTCCGCCGCCGCGGAACTGCTCGCCGCCGGCGCCTCCGGCCACCAGATGCGGCCGCGCTACCACCCGCGTGTACACGGCGTCGAGCCGCGCCCGATGCGCCCAGCCGCGCCTCCCGCCTCGCTCGGACGCGGCGGCGCCGTGGTCGTCGCCGGCGCGGCAGTGCGACGCCAGCGTGGGGCCAGGCTGTCAGCGCTTTTTTTTAATGCAGAAAAAAATCCAAAAAAAAGACAGAAAGGTGGGCCCTCTGTTTTACAGAAAATCCAGAAAAAAAGAAAAAAAACCAAATTCACGAAAATCACACACCACAAAAGATGTAAAAAAAATTATAGCAAAATGGTCAAACAAAAAAATGTGACCCATTTATGCCACAGAGAAAAAAATAACTATTTTCCAAAGAAAAAAATGGCTAATTCAAATATACCTAGGTTAGTACGATTTTACGAGAAAAAATCATATTTGAGCACTCCAAATCAAATTACAAATTTGAGTGTTCAAATTTCCCGTATGGCTTCCAAACCTAACCATTCGGTAAACGCAAAAAATAATTCAAATTTACATATATTCCAAATTGCAAATTTTTCAAAACATAAATTTGACCACAAACATCACAAACATCACAAACAGAATGCTAACAAATTATACCAACATTCAGATGCAACAACTCAAATATTTCGGATGCAACTCCTCAAATTAAATAAATATTTCGCCAAAAAAAAACCCTCTAAATATGAAATTCAGATGCAACTCCTCAAATTATATATTAACTTTACTAAATGCTTATACAATGCACATCTTCCGAGTACAAAGCTAAACTAATTATTTATGCCAACATACAAATATAATCGAACATTCAAATTTGCTAGGTAGTTCAAATTACCCTATACGACAAATTCCGACACATTTCACATTTCAAATTACAACAGACGTGGCCCTACCTCCGTGCCTCTTTTAGAATTCCAATAATTTCCAGATTTGAAAAACTTTTGGATACAGACAATTCCAAATTTAAAGTTTACCCCGCGATGAAGTCAGCTGTTGAGCCACAAATTAAGTTTTTTTCCAGCAACAATTGCAGAAATTGTTATAGCTCCGACATATGGACCCACTTTAATTACACAATTTCCAGCAAACTGATTTTTTTTTCAAAAATCAAAATCTGTGAACGTATCTGCCAGGGAAAATATGCACAATACAACAAAACAATCAGAGAAAAACGTCCTAACAACTTATGCTTCTTCAAAAAAAATCGATATTTGGATATAATTCGAATACATTTTCTCTATTTACATTTAAAAACTGATAGGAACATAGAAACATATTTAAATATTTCAATTTGCTAAACATTTTGACATTCCCTAGAATACATAAAAATGCTCAGAAAAAATCAACGCTAACTACGTCTAGCAAAACACAAGACATATTTGACCAATTCAAAATAGTCAATATTTAGATGCAACGTAAATGAACATCTCCGAATTGTGGACTCGAATCAAAAAAATATGCATTACCAGTAATTACGTACTTAAATTAAATATTACTTGCAAGAAAGAAGCATATTTTGATATTTCAAATTCCTAAAATATTGAAGGTACTACAAAATATATCGACATGCTCAGAAAAAAAAAATTATACTTACTAATGCCAAAATACAGATATATCTAAACAATTCAAATTGACTAATATTTGTATACAATCTAAGTGAACTTCATCTAACTACGGAATTAAGTTTAACAAATGCTACCAAAAATAACCGTTGTATACTCATAACAAATACCAAATTTATTTCAACATTAGAATTTGTCCAACATTTCGACACGACACGAACAAACTTTCCCCAAATGTAGAACCAAATTCAAATGGATTGTTCTAATTTCAATTAAATACTAACGTCGAAATACAAACATGTTTGAGCATTTCAAACCTTCAAATATTTAAATATTGTACACAATATATCAGAAATGCACAAAAAATGGCACATATTCATAACAAAACAAACAAATGTTTCAACACTCCTATTTAGGCAACATTTTGGTTAACAAAAATATATATATATATTGCACAAGACAAATCACCAAGGGCGTGGCGTGACGCCACGCCAAAATTCAACTAGTATACTCCAACACAGATGCCGCCTCCGTCAGCCGCCGCACGCGTCCGCGGCCGGCTGCCTTGCTCGTGGTGCGGTCGAGGAACCCGACCGCCTCCTCCACCCTCCGGACGGCCTCGTCCCCTCGCGAGGAAGGGCTCCTGGATCCGCTGGACTGCGACGGCTCGGCCTCGTTCAGGAAGCCGGCGCACCGCCGCGACGAGAAGTGGTGGCTGCCGGTGCCTCGGGTGCCCCTCGGCGGCCTGCGCGAGGCGACGAGGAGGCAGCTGGAGCACAAGCGCGACTGCGCCAACCAGATCCTCAAGGCCGCCATGGCCATCAACAGCAACGCCTTGGCCGAGATGGACGTCCCGGACTCGTACCACGACTCGCTGCCAAAGGTGCAACGCCGTCCTCTGCTCTCGTTTCCTCATGCACATTCTGAATTCATTTTCTGACGACGAACGCATTTGGGTGTCAGAATGGGCGTGCGACGCTGGGGGACATCATTTACCGCTACATCACGTCGGAACAGTTCTCTCCCGAGTGCCTGCTCGACTGCCTGGACCTGTCGTCGGAGTACCAGGCCGTGGAGATCGCGAACCGCGTCGAGGCCTCCATCTACGTGTGGCGCCGGAGGGGCACCGTTGCCAAGTCGGCAGGCACCAAGTCGTCGTGGGGCATCGTCAAGGAAATGATCATGGACCCGGAGAAGAGAGGGGACCTGCTCGCGGAGCGCGCCGAGGGCCTGCTGATATCACTGACGCAGAGATTCCCTGGGCTGACGCAGACGAGCTTGGACATGAGCAAGATTCAGTACAACAAGGTTTGTCAACGGCTGAATTTGACAAATCACCTCCCACAAGTTGTTAATAAGCTGATGAACATGGTGCAACATCTCACTTTTATTGATCAGGATGTGGGGAAGTCGATCCTGGAGAGCTACTCCCGTGTCATGGAGAGCCTGGCCTCCAACATCATCGCGCGGATCGACGACCTGCTCTACGTGGACGAGCTGAGCAAACAGACGGATCAACATCTCCCCGCCAGTTTGGCGGACGGCAAAATGCGTGCAAGAACAAAAAGGCTGCCATTGCGCCTTCGCCGGCGTACCCGGTGCCCGTCTCGGGCACCCCATACGCCACGGCGTACGCCACGTCGCCACGTCGAGCTTCTCGCCGGCGCAACTGTCTAGCCCGTCCAATATCGGGAGGGCGCTGCTGGTCGACAGGCGGGCGCACCACGGCAGGGCCGCCAAGAGGTCAGCGCTGGCGGACCAGGGCGCCGCCGCGGAGGTCAAGGGGATGCCGATCACCAGCGCGTTTTTCGACACCCCGTTGGGCACAGAGCTGTGAGTCCGAGCATGGTCTGAGTCCGTCTGGGTTCCGACGACCGCCTTCGGCCGGCGGCCTCTCCCCGACGACCGCGGCCTTCTTCGTGCTGCCGAAGCCGGCGCTGCGGGAGGAACCGTCGTGGGAGGCGTGCAATTGGATGGGGTTCACGGCCCCCGGCCCCCGCCCGCGGCATCCACGTCGTCGACCTGGCCCGCCTCTGCTCGACCGTCCCTTCGGAGCGAGTCGCGGAGCTCGCCGCCATGGACGCCGCGTGTTGCGACCTGGGCTTCTTCCAGGTGGTCAACCACGGCGTGGAGAGAGAGCTCGGTTGGGGCGACGACGAATTTGGGCGCGGGACAGAGTGGAGGAGGGGACGGAGAACCAGCGGCGGCGGTTGGCGCCGAGAGGCAGCTCGGCGGCGGGCCGCGAGGAAGCAGGGCGACGGTGGCATCCCTTAAGAGTTTTTTTTGGTTTGCGCCACGCCAGCGCCACGTCATCCCAAGAAAATGTCAAAATTGACTCAAAACCGTTCAAATCGGTGCAAAACCACTCCCAGGGTGTGATTTGTCCGGTTTGTAGTATTTCAGGGTACAAATTAGCCGGTTTTAGAGTTTGGTGTGAAATGTATCCCGAAGGTGAGATTTCAAGGTGAAATCTATACTTTTTCCTTAGACTTATTACATACCCTTACCAGGCCGAATGCAGGTGGCTGGCCACATGTGTTTGTATCACGTTAGACTGAAAACATCTGGGTCATGTATATGACTTCTCAAAAAAAAAAAAAACTGGGTCATGTATATGCTTCTATTTAGTCTTCATGATCTAAGAAAATACCAGAGTCAATAACACTTCCAGTCTTGTTGATCTAAAAGTACATTTCTAGTCTTCTGCTCACATGACAACTGATAACTATCTCAGCCAGATTTGTCTCGCTGCGTTCTGAAACTTTTAGCCACATTTTTCATCAGAAACTTGAGACAGATTGTTGTGAGAAATCACTGTTTTCTATTTATTTAAGAAAAAAAAGGAGAGAACTATGCCGGCTCACATGACAATGAGAAAGGGGAGAGGGGACGAAATAAACTAGCTGAGGACAGTTTAACTAGACCTTCGCGATGGCACCATGTGGCCATGACCCATTCTTCCTCATTCTTTGTTTTGTCTTCTCTGTCCACTCTCATCCTCTTGTCTGAATTTATGAGTAATATATTTTTCGAAGAGATATTTTGTTGGTTGGTCCATCCACTAGTAGAAAAAGGGGCAATAGCATCGGTTCTATAGAGTCTTTAGTACCGGTTGAGCAACCGGTACTAATAAATCGGGACTAAAGGGTACCCCTTTAGTACCGGTTGGTCACGAACCGGTGTTAAAAGCCTCCACGTGGGCATAGCAGCGCGCGCGGGTGTTAAAAGGTCCCGGGAATTTTTTAATTTTATTTTCAGTTATATTCTCAATTCTATTATCAATACTATTCTTAATTATTCTTATTTCTATTATTAATTCTATTAGGAAATTTCTCACTTATCCACACACTTAAACTAGTTGTACACTTAATCTCAGGTCAAAGTACTTACTCTGGTCAAACTTCTCATTTGGTCACCCATCCTCAAACTGCTCCAGCCCGAGCACACTTAACTTTTGAATTCTTTCCAAATTAGCTGCCAAATGAGAAGTTAGAACTTACTGATAATAGTATACTATCAATCATATTAACCCCTAAGTCATGATGTTACACTTTTTATTGTTTAAATTTTCAAAATTTATTTAAATAAATACAATGATTATGTAATATATTTTTCGAATAAATAACAATGATTATGTAATAATATTTTTGAATAAATAACAGTGATTATGTAATAATATTTAATATGAAATAATTCATATCTCTAAATCCGTTATTGTTTAAATTTTCAATTTTTTTTGAATAAATACAATGATTATGTAATATATTTTCTGAATAAATAACAATGATTATGTAATAATATTTTTGAATAAATAGCAGTATTTATGTAATAATATTTAATATGAAATAATTCATATCTTTAAATCCGTAAATCAAAATTTGACAAATAAAATGTCTAAATTGATTAGAAAAAATAGAGGAATTCAAATATGCCATCCTATCAATCATACCTTGGAATTCAAACCCTAAACTAGCAAAAAATTGAAAATCCTGCGTACATAGTCTTAATAAGTCGTATACTAACGACTTAAGTTGATAAACAAGGTATAGATACATTCGAACGAAAAATGCATGTATCTAGTGTGATATCTCAAAACTCAAACTAGGAAGTCTAATGTTGAAGAGAAGTGGTTTTGGATTTGCAACTTAATTTTTTTTTAAACTCACCAAACTTTCATTTTAGAGTGATTAAGAAGGATCCGGCTTAGTTTTTCATTTTCATGTTTCAAACTTGTTTAAATGTTGGTCAAACTTAGATTTGACCAATTTCAAAATAAGCATAAAAATTCAAAAAAAATTAAAATCTGCGCACATAGTCTTAATAAGTCGAATACTAACGACTCAAATTGATAAACAAGGTATAGATACATTCGAACAAAAAATGCATTTATCTGGTGTGTTATCTCAAAACTCAAAGTATGAAGTCTAATGTTGAATAGAAGTGGTTTTGGATTTGCAACATAATTTTTTTTAAACTCACCAAACTTTCATTTTAGAGTGACTAAGAAGGATCCAGGCTTAGTTTTTCATTTTCATGTTTTAAACTTGTTTAAATGTTGGTCAAACTTAGGTTTTACCAATTTCAAAATAAGCATAAAAAATAAAAAACAATAAAAAATTGAAAAACCTGCGCACATAGTCTTAATATGTCGTATACTAACGACTCAAGTTGATAAACAAGTTCTAGATACATTCGAACAAAAAAATGCATGTATCTGGTGTGATATCTCTAAACTCAAACTAGTAAGTCTAAGGTTGAAGAGAATTGGTTTTGTATTTGCAACATGATTTTTTTTACAAAACTCACCAAACTTTCATTTTGGAGTGACTAAGAAGGATCCAGGCTTAGTTTTTTGTTTTCGTATTTTAAACTTGTTTAAATGTTGGTCAAACTTTGGTGTGACCAATTTTAAAATAAGCATAAAAAATTCAAAAAAAATCAAAAAATTGAAAAACCGGCGCACATAGTCTTAATATGTCGTATACTAACGATTCAGGTTGATAAACAAGGTATAGATACATTCGAGCAAAAAATGCATGTATCTGGTGTGATATCTGAAAACTCAAACTAGTAAATCTAATGTTGAAGAGAATTGGTTTTGGATTTGCAACATAATTTTTTTTAAACTCACCAAACTTTCATTTTGGAGTGGCTAAAAAGGATCCAGGCTTAGTTTTTCGTTTTCATGTTTTAAACATATTTAAATGTTGGTCAAACTTAGGTTTGACCAATTTCAAAATAAACATAATTTTTTAAAAAACAATCAAAAAATTGAAAAACCTGCGCACATAGTCTTATGATGTCGTATACTATCGACTCAAGTTGATAAATAAGGTCTAGATACATTCGAACAAAAAATGCATGTATCTGGTGTGATATCTCAAAACTCAAACTAGGAAGTCTAAGGTTGAAGAGAATTGGTTTTGTATTTGCAACATGAAATTTTCAAAAAACTCACCAAACTGTTCCGACTGCAGTCAATTTGAACATTGCGAATATAATCTGTAAAATGTGTAGTCATTTTACGAACGAAGCGTTACATCCGTTTGTTCGGTTCCGCAGGTATTTATCGATCTACGCGTCGTCGCACTGAAATCATTTCTATCCTCCTCACACATAAAACCCCCAATGCGTATGCGGTTCCAAAGTAGTTCCTCTCTCTTTGCCCCAAAACCCCATTCTCTCATACCTATTTCTCTCTACCAAAAACCCCATTCTCTCGGCCATGGCGGACGAATGGTGGCAAAACGACGTCATTCCGAGCGATTCGGACAGCGAGGGCAACCCCATCCAGTGGTGGGACGAGGACAACGGGCACTGGTTGGAAAACCTCGACAGCAACGACGACGGTGAGGGCGACGAGGACAGCCAAGGCGAGGACGACGACGATGGCCACGGCTCCGACTCCGACCCTGACTCCCACAACGACGATGAGGAGTAGGAAGTAAATAACCCTTAAATGAGTTTATATGTCAATTTTTTGAAAGTAATTTCTCCAAATTAAATGCGTTTTTGTGATCCAAAAGATCATATCGTTATCATATTTGGATTCCTCTCATTTTTCTAATTGATTTAGACATTTTATTTGTTAAATTTCGATTTACAGATTTAAAGATATGAATTATTTCATATTTAATGAAAAATACGGAACCTTTAGTACCGGTTCGTAACACAAACCGGTACTAAAGATGGGCCTTTAGTACCGGTTTGTGTTACGAACCGGTACTAAAGGGTCTCGCCGTGGGGCCCCCCACTGCAGCTGTCTGGCCCAACCCTTTTGTACCGGTTGGTATTACCAACCGGTGCTAAAGGTCCGCACCAACCGGGACAGTTGCCTGCCAGCCGCCTCGCCCTTTGGAACCGGTACTAAAGCCCCCTTTAGTACCGGTTCCTGTCAAACCGGTGCAAAAAGGCCGCACCGAAGCCTCTGTTTCTACTAGTGATCTTCTCCCACATAAGATTTGCATGTAGATAGGAAACTGCATTCTAACACTAGTATTAGAAACTATGCACACTATAATAAAATGACTAACTCACACTTGAATTGTTCTAAACATGGAAATGGCATGTGCCCACTTTAGCCTCTGTTGAACCGTTATTGGGCCTGGCCCATTTACATGTGAGCTGAGCACTTAGAAGAGAAGGGGGTACGCATCCTCCCTGACCTAACTCGTCCAGAAACCAGCCCAGCCGCCAGCTCGAGCCGCTAGCAACCATGGACGTCCTAAGGTGAGCTCCCCTGCTCTCAACATGGTATCAGAGCTCGTGGCGACGGAGGTGCTGGTCTGGCTGCTAGGATAGCTACCTGTGAGGGAGCAGCAGGGAGGAGGAGGCTGCACGCGTGCTGCGTGCGCGCGTGAGCAGGAGGCGGAGGAGCAGGGGCTGTGCTGTTGTAGTCGTGCTGAACTACAGAAGAGAGAAGAAGGGAAGAGAAGAGGAAGCTGCTGCTGTGTGCAGCTGTCCAGTGAGGAAGTAGCCGGTGTGTGCTGCTGCAGAAGAGTTTAGGACGTGTGTTGTGTGTCGCTGCGAAGATGGCTGAGCAGAAGATCTTGGCTGAGGCTATTGAGAAGCTCACAATGTTCCTCACCTCCAAGACGGATGGCTCGAGCTCGGGGGCAATTGTATCTCGGCAGGAAGTGGTCCAGAAGATAGATTTGCCACCCACTGAAATTAAGTTAGAGGGTGTTACCAACTATCTGAGTTGGTCCCGGCGGGCAATGTTGGTTGTGGAGCAGAAGGACCTTGATGGGCACTTGGTTGGTACTGTTGGAGAACCAGAGGACAAGATTAGTGTGGAGGGGAAGAAGTGGAAGGCCATCAACTCTTTGCTTGTGGGATGGTTGTTGAACTCGGTGGTGCCCTCCATTGCTCGCTCCGTGGAGGGGCTAACCACAGCTGCGGAGATGTGGAAAACCTGTCTACACAATACTCCGGCAAGGGCAATGTCATGCTCATTGCTCAGATTGATGGGAAGATTCACCGTCTTCGTCAAGGTGAAATGTCAGTGATGGCATATGTGCAGAGCTGCAGGCTTTGTGGGCAGATCAGGATAACTGTGACCCTCTCGAACTCTATGACGCAGCCAGCATCGAGTCAGGGCATAAGTGGATGGCACGCAACGTGTGCTAAAACTATTAGATGGGCTCGATCGTCGTTTTGATGGCAGGAAGGCTTCCTTGATGCATCAAACTTCCCTGCCTACTATTGATGAGGCTATTGCAGCAATGACTCAAGAGGAAGTGCGCCTATCTCTTGAGAAAGTAGATGAGAAGGTTGTGCCGACTCCGACGTTTGCAGTTACTGAGCGTAGGGAATGGAAAGAAACCAGAGACTGTTTTACCTGTGGGAGCCAGGTCACTTGAAGTGGAACTGTCCTAATCGTGGCAGAGGCAGGGGATATTACAGAGGGGAGGTAGCAGGACTGCTGGAGGCAGAGGTGGATACTCAGGGGGTCAGAATGCTAGAGGCAGAGGTGGATATTCAGGATACTCAGGGGGTCAGAAGGCACACATGGTAGTTGAAGAAGACAATGGGACGCCAAAGGGCCCAAAAGTAGATGATGCCACCTATGGAGACTTTGCTCACTTGGTCTCCACGAATGAAGGTAATTTTGAAAGGGCATCTCTTGCTGCTAATGAAATTGATACAGAATGGGTTCTAGACTCCGGTGCCTCTAAGCATGTTGGGGGTAAATTCTCCGTGTTTGAGTCTTACAGTAAACATCCTTCTACCCACAAGGGTACCATTCAAACTGCTGATGGTACAAAACAGCCTGTTGCGGGGTTGGTACAGTAAAGTGTACTCCCAACATCTCTCTATCCTCGGTTTTGCATGTGCCAGCGTTTCCTGTCAATTTGGCATCTTTAAGTGCACTGATTGATCAAATTGACTGTAGTGTGATTTTTGACAAGTTCGGTTGCTTGATTCAGGAGCGACAGACGAGGCAGATGGTTGGGACTGGCACCAGGCGTAGGGGGCTTTGGTACATGGACAAGGGTGTGCAACCGGATTTGGTGTATGCTGCAACCATGGAGGACAAGGAGAAGCGTGCGATGATCCATCACTGTAGGATGGGGCATGTATCTTTCGATAAGATGAGTAGAATATTTCCTGATGTTATGTGTGGAATAAGCAAGGACAATTTGTCATGTGATGCTTGCGAATATGCTAAGCACACAAGAGCCTCGTATGTGAGTAAGGGGCTGAGGAGTATATCTCCTTTCATGCTTATTCATTCGGATGTATGGACATGTCCAGTGGTGTCAGTTAATGGAATGAAGTATTTTGTTACCTTCATTGACTGCTATTCTCGTATGACGTGGGTTTACTTGATGCGTCATAAGGATGAGGTGTTTAACTGTTTTCAGAACTTTCATGCGTATGTGAAGAATCAGTTTCAGTTGCAGGTGCAGGTGATCAGGACAGATAATGGCACAGAGTATGTGAACACCAACTTTGGGGAATTCTTGTCTGCCCAGGGATTCTTCATCAAACATCCTGCCCAGATACTCCTCCCCAAAACGGTGTGGCGGAGCGCAAGAATCGCCATGTTCTGGAAGTTGCTCGCTCGTTAATGTACACAATGAATGTCCCCAAGTTTTTGTGGAGTGAAGCAGTCATGACGGCCACATACTTGATCAACCGAACACCTTCCAGGATACTAGGTATGAAATCCCCATGCGAGTTGCTGTTTGGAGAAAATAAGTTTGTTGTCCCTCCAAAGTTATTTGGAAGTACTTGTTTTGTTCGGGATCATAGGCCATCTATTGGGAAGTTAGACCCACGGGCAGTGAAATGTGTGTTTATGGGTTATTCATCAAGTCAGCAAGGGTACAAGTGTTGGAGCCCCTCTGCGAAGCGCATGTTTGTAAGCATGGATGTCACCTTCAGGGAATCTGAGCCATTCTATGGTGAACCGACTGATTTGAGTCTGTTATTTGCAGAACTTGACCACCTACACTCTGTGCAAGATGGTCAAGAGGGGGAGAAGGTTGCATCACGTACTCAGGATGATTCCGTGGGTACTAACACTGTGATGATGTGTAGGTTCAGGTTCAGCCAACAGTGGGTACAATTCAATTTGGTTCTCTCGAGGTTCCTGCCTCTGTTCGAGACCGTTGGCCGCAAAATCTCCGTGTGTACTCTAGACGGCAGCCACAAGTGCAGGAGGAGCACCAAGGCAGTGATACAAGCTCTTCTATTACTGTAGGACAACAGCCACAAGTGCAGGGGAGTAGGGGGAGCACCAAGTTAGTGATGCTAGCTCATGTGACACTGTGGATCTTCCTATTGCCTTGAGGAAAGAACCACGAGCTAAGGCAGGAAGGCCTCCTAAAAAATACAGGGATGAACATGATACTATAGTGGCAAAGAAGGCTATGCAAGCTGTTCGGGATGAGCATGACATTGGGAATTTTGTGTCTTATGAGGCTTTGTCTCCCTCCTATAGAGCGTTTGTTGCCTCTCTACAAACTATGTCAATACCAAAGGACTGGAAGGCTGCAAAGCAAGATCCAAAATGGCGTGATGCAATGATAGAAGAGTTGGAAGCACTAAAGAAAAATAAGACGTGGGTGCTAACCACATTGCCAGAAGGGAAAAGGGCAGTGAGCTGTAAGTGGATTTACACTGTGAAGCAGAATCCTGAGGGGAAGGTGGAGCGGTACAAAGCCAGATTGGTCGCATGAGGGTTTAGTCAAACATATGGAATTGACTATGATGAGACGTTTGCCCCTGTGGCAAAGATGAACACAGTAAGGATTTTGGTTTCTTGTGCTGCTAACTTTGGGTGGAAGTTGCATCAACTAGATGTCAAGAATGCATTTCTGCATGGTGACCTGAAGGAAGAAGTCTACATGGAGATACCACAGGCTTTGGTACATCAGAGACCACAGGAAAGTATGTAGGCTGAAGAAATCCTTGTATGGACTGAAGCAATCACCAAGGGCATGGTTCGATAGGTTCAAACGTGCTGTTTGTGGTATGGGGTATGGTCAATGCAATGGTGATCACACGTGTTCTACAGACACTCTGATCAGAAAATCACCATTCTTGCAGTTTATGTAGATGACATAATTATCATTGGAGATGATCAAGGAGAAATCAAGAGGCTGAAGGAGTGTCTAAGTAAGGAGTTTGAGGTAAAAGATTTGGGCAACCTAAAATACTTTCTTGGTATAGAAGTGGCCCGGACAGAGAAGGGGATATCTTTGTGCCAACGGAAATACACCTTAGATCTCTTAAGCGACATGGGCATGTTGGGATGTCGTGCACCCCCACTCCAATTGAGCAAAACCATCAAGTGACAGCACAATCAGGTGAGCTAGTGAACAAGGAAGATTATCAGAAACTGGTTGGGAGGTTATTATATTTGTGTCACACTAGGCCTGACATTACATACGCTGTGGGCGTAGTGAGCAGATACATGCATGAACCAAGAAGTGGGCACCTTGATATAGTGCACGGAATCTTGAGGTACTTGAAGGGGACTCCGGGAAAGGGGTTGTGGTTTGCAAAGAGTGGACATCTTGAAGTGGATGGCTATAGTGACTCAAGCTGGGCCGATTGTCAAGATGATAGAAGATCAACATCAGGTTATTGTGTGTTTGTGGGAGGAAATTTAGTGTCTTGGAGAAGCAAGAAACAGTCTGTTGTGTCTAGATCAACAGCAGAAGCTGAGTATAGAGCCCTATCCCATGGGTTGAGTGAGATGCTCTGGGTGAAGCATCTCCTGGGAGAGTTGAAGCTTTTGAGGAAAGGGCCCCTGAGAGTGTGGTGTGACAATCAGTCAGCTATCAGTATTGCAAATAACCCAGTTCAACATGATAGGACAAAACATGTGGAAATTGATCGCTTCTTTATAAAGGAGAAACTTGATGCTGATCATCAGCCTCACTCATGTTAGCTCTCAACAACAGTTTGCTGATTGTTTGACAAAGGGATTAGGAACTAAGGATTGTAACTTGGCATGTGACAAGATGGGGTTGATAGACATGTACCATCTATCTTGAGGGGGAGTGTTGAACCGTTATTGGGCCTGGCCCATTTACATGTGAGCTGAGCACTTAGAAGAGAAGGGGGTACGCATCCTCCCTGACCTAACTCGTCCAGAAACCAGTCCAGCCGCTAGCTCGAGCCGCCAGCAACCATGGACGTCCTAAGGTGAGCTCCCCTGCTCTCAACAGCCTCTATATAACATGGCATAACATGAAGCCACCAAGTGTGACTGAAGTTATGGCATTAGGTTGGAACATACTTAGCGTATCCAAATTGGTTTATCATGACATATTAGAGACTACCAAATCCCTTCGATTGGGTTACTCTGCGGCATTTCTTTCCATTATGGTGCGATGCTTCATCCTGCGCTAATGAGCCAGCAACAGGAACAGGCTGTTGCTCGTGTTCCTGCTAATTGTCCCGATCCTGCCCTGAGCAGGCAGTGGCTTTGCGACCTTCCTCTCAATCGCAGTATCTCAACGGATGCATGTACTGTTCCCTGCGCTTTTATGTTTCTGAAACTGGTATTCCCAGTTCTATGGTTGTAATGGATCTCTGCTTTCAATAAAAAGCTGGGCCTTTTGGCCTGTTCTCCAAAAAGTATCTCAACGAATTTGTTTGCGAAATTTTAGTTGAAATCTGTGAGAAATCTCAACGAAAACATTTATGAAACCTCCCCAAGGCGGCTTTACGTAAAATATAAGAATCTGCGTGCAAAATTTTGGGGAAGCTATGAGCATCACGAATCTCGGAACCAGACGATCCTCAGCACTGCAATCTATTCGAAGTGATGGTCCAATGCAATAGTTTAGTGCCTCTCTAAATTTCACGGTGCTCAACTAGACTCTTGTTGTGTTGTTCATTGTTCAAGTGAGAGAGGTGAGTAGTTTGCTTTGGTCTGTTTGTACCGGTTTTTGCCTGGTTATCCGTTAATTAACCGGGTAATCCTCTTCTTTTTAATGAATAGATTGCGGCAAAACAATTGCCCCTGTTTCAAAAAAAAATTGGCTCTTTGCCATCGCTTAACGCCTAGATGGAAGCAGGGCCGGGCCGATAAAACATGGGGCACTGTGCAAAACTCTAAAATAGGCCCCATCTCTGTAGAAAAATATAGCTAATAAATAATAATAAATTAGTTTGTACTAATCGTTCTAATTTAACATCCACGAACATATACTTACAGGTTTTGTACCCTGACCACACCCTTGCAGCTTAAAGATCTGCATATGCAACACAGGTTCAGAATATAATAAACCTGGTCAAAAAATTGTGTAACGGATGAGAGTGCAGCTTTGCAAGCATCTTGTATAAAGACAGTAGAACTAAAATCTAGAATCGTTCAGCCAAAAGTAAACATGTATCTATGGATAGATATATTTTTTCAACCCAAAAAAACACCTAGTAAATTTTCCCATCGAATCTCAAAAGAGGAAACACACTAGTTCAAGTAGATCATGCTCAGTACACATTTGATGGAGCAGACTCTTGATTCCATGCAGTTAAGAACACATCATGGTATATGAGTCGGAAGCAATTATGGAGTCGTGGGTGGGCTGATCGTTTTCTGCTGTGCATCGCGTTACTGCTGTTGCCAACATTATACCAATCTAACCAAATAATTTGGGCCCCTAAAATCATGGGCCCTGTGCGGCCGGCACACTTTGTACCACTCTCGGCACGGCCCTGGATGGAAGGAGATATAGCACATCATAAGAGATCATCCACCGTCTGTTTGTCTATATCTGGCAAGATCCGACTCATAACACAGACACTTCACCTCTTTAACTCCTCTCTATCCACCTTCAAACTCTAGAGCCGCAACATTTTTTGTGTTGTAGGCTTGTAGCTCTGAAGGAGATATTTTTTTGTTAGTTTTTTCACCAGTCCTATGTACGATTAGCATGCGTATAAACAAAACTACATTTTCATACTAAAACACGCGCTCACGGTATGTAAAGCACCAATGCATCTAATGAAATTTCCAACTCACAATACTAAATTCTCATTCAAAGCATCTACGCATGGAAACACTATGCAGGCCCGGCCCGGGGGAGGGGAGGGAGAGGAACGGCCGCCCCGCACGATGTTATGCTCCTTTCCTATTGTGGTCTATTTTCCTTTGTCTTGGGGTCATTAGCCATCTCAGCCTTTTTTCTTAATTAGCCATGAAGGGATTAAATTTGGTGGGTCCTAATTCTCATAAAAAACGGAGTGTAGCATATTCGTTGATGTGGTCATTGAGAAGTTATGCACGCACATCACACATGAAATCATCAGTTTGAGAACGACATAATTTGAATATATCTGGTTCATGCGTGAGAAGGGAAAGTCAAATGAAGAAAAGCTCATAGGCTTGCTTGGAGCTCCCTGTATTATGATAAGGTCCCAACACTTGGCAAGCTAATCATTAGGATTTGTGTAAATTTGTCAGAAGTAATGTAATGAACAGTGATCAGCGATGGACATATAAAAGTGGGGTGGGGCTGGTGTTTCCACCATGGCAAGAAAATCGATCCGCGGAATGCATAACATAATCAACTAATTGTTCTTTCCCATCATAAGATTGATTGTTTGGTTTTCTTCCAACGTGGAACTACGAGGCCATTGACTAGGTATGAGTCCAGTTCACCATCAAATGTGCGTCCTGCGGGCCACCATTTGATCCTTCATGGTAGGAGCTAGAGTCGAACCATTGCATATCCTCACACAGACACATCGAGAGATGAGAAACCGAGTCACTCAGAGGAGATTGTTAAATATTTTATTAACAAATTTTACACATAAATAAATTATTATTTTGATATTTCGAGCACCTAGATTCTAGGTTCACCCCGAACCCCAAGATCTCAGGAACCAACATAATGCTATGCCAAATCTATCGAGTGGCCAGGGATGATATCATAGGAAAACCTATAGAGTGGGCATGGTAGGCCTTGGCCCACCCAGAATTGTCAAAAATGTTTATTAGAAGTCAATATCTTCATTTGGCAGCCCATGATAGAATTGGCCCAAAGAAATATCATCAGTACACAACCCAATACACAAACAGCCCAAGGTAACCATCCCCGCCCTTTGTTCCCTTAAAAACACTTTTCCTAATTAACAACCAGTTGTTTTGCGATTGGGAACCCGAAACCTTTTGGACCATCGGATCCGTCTCACCAATCTCAGCTTGCCGCCCCTCATTTTCTTCATTATGTTTCCCACTTGAGTGAACGAGTTGTCTTTTTGAGTTCTTTTTTAATTTTTCATTTGGCACCGCTCTTGGAGTCGTTTCGCAACGAGGGAGAGAGATAGAGGCAACAGCCATGGCGGAGACGGTGTCGCCGCAGCCAGCTCAGCCGATGCCGGTCGGGGCGATGCCTCACGAGTTTGGGATACACCCGACGAAGCCGGCGGGGCCGGAGTTAGCTTCGTTGGAGAGAGGCGCGGCCCTCGTCCATTGTGAGATCCTGGCTCAGGGCTTAATAGGATTGATAGAATACTCATATCAACAAGTTGCAACTTCTTTTCCGGAAGCTCATCTGGAAGGAACTCCGAGGTTAAGCGTGCTTGGCCCGGAGCACTCCAAGGATGGGTGACCGACCGGGAAGTCGTTTCCAGGTGCGCACGAGTGAGGACAAAGTGCGCAGAAAAGACCAGTGTTGATCTGTGGGGCCAGTCTAGATATCCTAGAGAGCTGCCAGGGGTGACAGGCCCGGTCCGGGGGTGGGCCGGGGTGTTACATCCATCGACATCCGGTGGCGAAGAGAATGACAATCCGCGAGTCCGAAATGCTTGTGCGCCACCGCCGACATCGGTATTCCTCTTTTGCTCCTCCTCCCTTAACACCCCCCTCCTTCTGCTTGATTTTGTTCTCTGATTTCGTAGGATCGGGTTGGTCGGGGCCGCTAATCTGATGAGATTCATGTTAGAGGTGACACACATGCTGAATGGGACGCCCATGGCCCAAATCAATCCCCTCACTGTTTCAGCATGCGTCGCCATTGTCGTAGGAGAGCATCCCTGCTGTTCGTGGCATCCATGTCGAGTAAGGGGCTCATTAGTCATTACCAGTGCGCAGATTTTTTTGCGACTGCGTCTTCACATATGTGGATTAACCTGGTACTCGTGCCCCATTGAGTAAGGTTTTCCTCTTGAAAATCTTAATCCGTAGCTCAGATTTGTGTTCCTTTCAGTTACTACGTAACCCTCCCGTTTTGTTTAAAGTGGATATATAGTATACCAAATCAATCTGTTTATACTGAACCTCTTTTGTCTGGTGTTTTCCATTTCTACAGAGCACTATGATACATATGGTTTTCTCCAATTCCGAGTCATCGACACTGGTGCGCCTCCAACTGTTTGAACCCATGATTCTGTCCGTTTCCATCAATTACCCACTTTACCAATAGATTCCTGATGAGTTTGTGCTTTCTTCTATCACTTTCAATGCGAAGGATCATGTATGTATTGCGTATCATGGAAGTATTTTATCTTCAAATGTATATTCATTTATGCTGAATATATAAAAGCATAATGGAATAATTGTGTGAATTTTGTACCTGCCTACCCGGTTATCCCTTTCCCTCTCTTTTTTATCTCCTCGGTTTCTTTGTGTGTCTTGGTCTTTCTTCAGCATATTGAAAGTCCATATCAAATTCAGAGTATTCCGGCTCTTTGGTATATGGCTATTTGTACATTTTCATGGTCGCCATTTAATTACAGTGGAGTTGCAAATTTGATAACACAGAAGAAATGATGGAAATGGAGCAAATTTGTTAACATAGAAGAAGTGACAAAGTACAATTTTCTTAGACTTTTTTAAGCAATTTTTGTTTTGGTTTGGTTTATTGTATCTCTTTGTAAATCTTATTATTGGTTTGCTTTTATTTTAATTTGTTATAGGAGGAAAAGATTTCTGGATGATGCGTTGTTTCAGTTCTTTTGCAAAGAGGTTGTTGTGCACAAGAGTTTGTGAATCTATTTTTTATTGGTTCAACGTTTTTTGCTTATGTTTGATTGGTAAATTGTTCCTTTGTTGTCATTAGGTTGGTAAATTTTTTCAAGAGGGACTTTCTAAATTCTGCAATGACTCTGATGTTTTTTCACTATCTTGATGCTTCATTTTCTTATTTATTCATTGAGTATCTTAGTATCTTGAAGTATCCGAGTGAATCATTATCCTTGAGTATCTTAGTATATTTAGTCATTCACTTCACCATTCTTGTTTCGTCAGTGTCTTTGTTTGTAGTGTCAGAGTCTCTTATTTCATCAGGCATATTTGCTCAGTTTCTTAGATTCTCAGTATCTTGATTATCATTGATATTTTCTCCACTTCATTTATCTGCATTTTTTCGGTCACTCATTACTTCATTATCAATCCAGGTTTTTCATTTCTTGGCATTTAATAATTCGGTATCTTCTTCATTGTATCAATTTATTTTCTAAAGTACATCATTACTTCATTATTTGAATCACTCCATTTCTCTTCATTTCTTCAGTTCCTCATTATTTGCTTTCACTCGGTTTCTTAGTCATTTAGTTGTGTATTCTCTCATTAATTCATTCATTAAGTTTCTTCAGTCTCTCATTTTGTTAGTTTGTTGTTATTTCATTCTTGAGTGCTCATTTTCTTGTCAGACTCTTCATATTTTCTTCGATGTCTCATTATCCAGTCTCTCATTTTCTTAGTCTTTCATTATTTCATTCCTTCAGTGCATTATTGAGTCACTCATTTTCTTCATTTCACTTGGTATCTTAGTAATTAATTTTTGTAGTCTCTCATTATTTCATTCATTCAGTCACTTCATTTTTCGGCATTTCCTCAGTCTCTCATTTCCTTCATTTCACTCGTTTCTCGTCATTACTTTAGTCTCTCATTACTTCATTATGTGAATTCGTGAGTGCCTAATTTTCTTCATTTCACTTGGTATCCTAGTCATTTAGTTTTGCAGTCTCTCATTATTTTATTCATTCCGTCACTTCATTTTTAGGCATTTCTTCAGTCTCTCATTTTCTTTGGTATTTCTTCAGTCTCTCATTTTCTTCAGCATTTCTTCGGTCACTCGCCTAAGTTTCTCATTAATTCAGTACCTTCAGTTTTCATTTTATCCGTCTTATTTGCTCAGTTTGTTTCCATTCTTTTCTTGTGGTATTTAGGAGGGGTAACTCTGCCTACCATCTTTTTAAGTTCGTAGCCGCTTCCAAGCCCGGGTAAAGGAGAGGAACCTTTTTTTTCAGCGTTTGATTGGAGCGGCCAGCCTGCGAGTTCGATGGGAGTGGCAGGCGGCGAGATGGAGTGTTGGATTTTGTAGCGGGGTGGTGGTGGCATAAAAGGTTTGACACTTTTTCATGCGTCTGATTTCTTTCTGTTTGCACCAATATCAGTCTTTGTCTCATCTCCCCCTCAGCGTGTTTGCCTCATTTACTTAGCCGTTCTCTTTTTCTATATGTGGCTGGCGATGGAGGGGCTGGTACGATCGTCGATGTCGAGAGTGGTGGTTCGCGGGGTTGCGAGAAAGAGTGTTGATTCGCAGGTTTTAAGTCTGTGGCTGTTTGATCTGGAGGAGCGAAGCAGTGGCAGGATGGGGTGGAGTTGGTGAGCCCGTACCTCTCTTTCTTGCCGGAGAAGAAGAGTAGTTCTTGGCTGGGCTTTTTCTGGAGAAGAAGTGTAGTTGGTGAGCCCGCATCTGTAGGTTTCAGAAACTGAACGAGTTGTTCTGGGCTTCTATTTGCTCTTAGCTGAGTAGCAGGCCTTTTTTAAGCATTAGCCGTGAAATGGGCAGGCCTCAAAAACAGAGTCTCGTAGTCCAGATTTTTGCGGCGACTCAAAGACGGAGGGAATAAAAAATGTGTCTGTTTGGAGAGATTGTAAAACAGACATAAAATCATTTGTTTTTCTTAGTCATTTTTATGAGTATAACTGTTATTATCCTACTAGTTTAGAAAACTGCTTGTTCCTGAAAAACAAAACAGCTAGCTGCTGTTTAGAAACTCCCTAAAAAAAACTATTCCGCCCTCTTTTTCTCATCTCTCTCTCGTCTTATTCACGACACCATCGGGCGAACAGAGCATCCAGTGGTCACATATGTCTATATATTCCATAAAAAAAACATATGTCTGCAAATCCATTGAAAATTGAAGTCCCTAATTTTAGCCGCTCCTTGCCTCCTCCCCAAAACTTCCAACTCTACGCCTGTTCAGGTGGAGGACGCACGCCAGGCTGCCGGCTTGGAGAATGCACACACTGGCGCGACGCGGGCGAGCAAAGAAAGAAGCTAGCACGTCGTCTCTTGGCGGACAACAATCTCTCGGACTCCGATTTCAGGCAAGATGCCATCAATCATCAATGGACCAGCCCAGCCACAGCATGCCACTATTGCCGACCGGACTCTGATTTTATCGCAAACTAAGGATAAGATGCTTGCCTATTTGCCTTGCCTGCTCCCAAAAAGCAAAAGGGAGACTGGGCTATACGTAGCCTGTTTTTTAAATTTTTTGAAAACGACATTTAAACTTTTAAAATAATCTGAAAAAAATAGATGTTGAAAATAATGTATTCTACCAGCATGCAAATTTTAAACTTGAAACACTTCGTCTTTTGATCCACACAAAAAGACACTGGCAAATTTTGTAGGGTTTAAATTTTGGCACTGTTCACTAGTTCAGATTTTCATTTTTGTCATTTTTACACATCCTAAATATAATGTATTTCGACTTCAAATTTTGCAAATTGATATATACTCACCATGGTATCACATGAATCCGCTAAGTATGTTTGACTTTATGGGTGATTAAGAAATTCAAGCGTTGACATGAACATCGAATTATCCAGTACGGCTAGTTATTAGTTTCCTTGCAACGAGTCTGAATCAGGCAAATGATGAACAAGTTTAGCGAAGGAACGTTGGCAACGTCTTTCGGGTGCTTTCTGATTTAACAACTTGGATTCGCACATGATGAAATTAATTTGTTAAATTCGGGTGCTTTCTGAATTAGCACTAGCATACTAACAAAATCGTGGCACTTATAAATCATGACCATGGAAATTTTGTACTAATTAATCCTAGTGAATTTGTACTAACAATGACAAGTTTAATCTTACTAACAGTATAAATTTGTACTAACCACAAAAGTTTAACCATGCTAACAGTATGATAAAAGCGTAGCAAGTTTAATCATACTAATTATAGTAACCATAGCAACTTTAACCACGGAAATAATTTACCATAGAGTAAGGAGAGTTAGGTCTACATGCATGGCGCTGGCTGGCCTGCTCCTCTTTCAGCCGCGATGATATCGATGTCGGCCTCCTCATGACGGGATGGGCCGGCAGGGCACCTCTTGTGGCGCCAAGAACGACGCGGCATCCCAAATCCTTAACGTTCTTTTCTTTTTGCAATGCCATCGATGATAGTCATCTAACAACGGGATGAGCAAGCGATGCTCCTTTCAGGCCGCCTAGGAACACCGTGACATCAGCGGGTCATTGGAATCCTCGTATCTTGGTCGCGTCGACGTGAGCACCGGCATCCTCCTCTATCCAGCCTCTCGCAAGCGCAAGCATCTCCCCCCTTCTTGTCCTCCGCACATATCGCGCTGACTCCACAGTCTCTCCTCTCTTCGCCCATGTGTGTTTGCCCACACATCTTCCTCCTCTCCTTCTAGGCACGAGTAGGCGTCTCACGACCACCTCCTACTTGTCGTTAGATCTAGCCATAAGGACAGGAGGAGTTGAAGTTCACTTAGCCACTGCCGTCACACTTAGTCTAGATCGGAGAGAGTTGTAGCGAGAGTGAGAGAAATTTAAGGTTTTTTGTAGGTTTTGGTGACATATAATGTCATAGACACATGAAAACCGTTGTTCGGTGGGATGGTCTGCCTTGGAACATGTACTCACTCTATTCCCAAAAAAGCGTATATTTTAGTCAAAGTCAAGTAAGTTTAACCCATTTTCTAAACAAAAATATAAACATGTACAATACCAATCAACTTCAGCAAACTCATCGTAGAATATATTCTGATATTGTGTTTATTCAATATTATAGATGTTTATATTTTTATTTGTAAAATTGGTCAAACTTATGAGACATTAGGAGACACTGACTTTTGACAAAAACACACCATTTTTTCCAGGGATAGTAAAAGCTTTTTTTACTATCGGGATTTTGTCGGAACATTGATCGTATGACTCAGAGGAACCATTCACGGAACCGCATGTTTAACAAAAAAGTGGGCCAGTTTCTCAGTGATGGCCCGCGCGTCAGGAAACACAAATGAGGATGCCTGGTTGATAACGAAAAGAGACGGAGCACGGGACGACAAAAGAAAAGAAAAGACAAGGTCGCAGGGCCGGGCCGAGAGTGGTACAAAGTGTGCCGGCCGCACAGGGCCCATGATTTTTAGGGCCCCAAATTATTTGGTTAGCTTGGTATAATGTTGGCAACAACAGTAACGCGATGCACAGCAGAAAACGATCAGCCCACCCACGACTCCATAATTGCTTTCGACTCATATACCATGGTGTGTACTCTGTTTTATGAATCAGATCCTGTTCAAAGTTCTTGACTGCATGGAATCAAGAGTCTGCTCCATCAAATGTGTACTGAGCATGATCTACTTGAACTAGTGTGTTTCCTCCTTTGAGATTCCATGGGAAAATTTACTAGGTGTTTTTTGGGTTGAAAAAATCTATCTATCCATAGATACATGTTTACTTTTGGCTGAACGATTCTAGATTTTAGTTCTACTGTCTTTATACAAGATGCTTGCAAAGCTGCACGCTCATCCGTTACACAATTTTTTGACCGGGTTTATTATATTCTGAACCTGTGTTGCATATGCAGATCTTTAAGCTGCAAGGGTGTGGTCAGGGTACAAAACCTGTAAGTATATGTTCGTGGATGTTAAATTAGAACGATTAGTACAAACTAATTTATTAGCTATATTTTTCTACAGAGGTGGGGCCTATTTTAGAGTTTTGCACAGGGCCCCAAGTTTTATCGGCCCGGCCCTGCAACGTCGAACCGCGAGAGCTTCATGCAAACCAAAGGTCATCGTCGGCGTCGCGCGTACACATATGGCTAGATGATAAGGCCGCGTCACCTTCATGCACCAAAATGGAGAGGTAGATTAAGCATCTTCGTTTCATTTATATATGCAGATAAAAGGTACGTTGTTGTCTTCCTCTTCTCATGCCCTCTAGTCGATTTTTTAACGGGAGTAAACACGTGTGACATGTCCTCTCCTTAGGATTCACTCTCTCCGATTGGCCTGCAGCTCAAGGAAGATTCTGGACACATTTACAGTAACAAAAACAGAACATATACGCATGCACGCCACTGCCATTATAATGGATGCCAATGTTTTCTGTAGGAGTCCAGTGCAGCACGGCCGTAGCAAAGCATATAGACAGCAAGTTCCATTACACTAGGGAGTGCAGCGCACTGAAGCTGGGAAATTGGATATCCACCATATTGGCACAGACGAGCAGCTTGCTAACATCCTGACAAAAGCTCTCGGTAGAAACCAAGTTCATTGAGCTGCATCAGAAGGTTGGAATAAAGAGGACCATCACCAGACATCATGTTTGATGGGGAGATTTGCTGTTCAAACCCTACTGTCGAAATTCAGTTAGTGGAACCTGTAGGTGTGAGTTTTAATCCATACTTGTTGGTTCAGCTAGCAGCTACTTTCACTTCCGTTCATGTCTAGATACATACAAATTTAAACTAGGTTGAGACATCCTTTTATGTACGGAGCGAGTACTTTCTAGCTAAACTCGGTTAGCGTTAGCGTCAGAGCTGGGCAAGGACGGTGCTCCTATCTGACATTGTAAGAATATCATGTCGGTCTCTCTGTTCTACGTCTTGCACAAGTTCAGAAACAAGGCTAGATACGTACATCACGTTCCCTCCGGCCCCGCGTGATAGATCTCCATATTATTGCAGGTAGCCCTGCATGTGTATCTGCATGTCAATTGCTGTCCACACCATTAAATTTCAGATTCAATCATAATTCGTTGCCGTTGCCCTTTGCCTTGGAAAACCATGGAGTCGTTCGATCGGTGCAATCAACCGATCGAATTTTTGGGTGGCTTACGTACGTGCCCCATATGCATGCAGCTGGCGTATACGCCGTGATGTGCATCGTCGGTGTCAACATTATGCTACAGGACATGCATGAATGCAAGCAAAGAATTTCGTTATTTCTGTTGCTCCGAGTTGTACTATCTCTACCCACACAACGGGAAAATAGCAGTACACCATGGAGATAGCATTTAGTAACCTTGATTGTGGAATTTCTTTGCACGTACTGGTTTTATGTCTTTCCCTGGCATCTTGAAACCAACTTTCTAGCGATTGAAAAAAAATGTTGTTTCTAACCGCGATTGTGATTGGAGGATGTGGTTGTTGTAATTGTGCTAATTTATAGTGCTAGTAGTTTCTCGAAATAGGCCGTAGCCCCGCTATATTAATATAGCAACCAACCGGTACAATCAACAGTCTTAAAATGTTGGGACAGCAGCAAACATACACAGAAAAAACAAAAAAAATGGAGACATAAGGCGGATTGGTTAAGCGACGGTGACCCGCAACCGTTGCGCCCTCTCTAACGAAGGACCAACACACTCCTATCACGGAATCGACGAGTACCAAGCAGCACCTTCAAGAAGAAAAGCCACACTGCTGCCCGGACCAGCACATTGGTTCTAGGGTTTCCCCCGACACAGAGGGAAGCGGACAAAGGGTAGCCACGACGCCCTTCAGGAAGGAAAGATGCCACCTGCAGGCGGCACTGCGTCGGTGTCGGACGAACCGATATGGATTTCTCCCGAAAAACTCCATCCACAACCCCCGACGATCCGTAGCACAGGAGCTTCGCGAGGACGAGACTCGACACCACTAGACTAGCCGTCCACCAACATGCGCCAAAACGATCCCGAACCATCGTCGTCTCACCGAATTAGCCGCCACGAGGTCTGCAAGACGGATGTGAGGAGAGGAATGAACCGGGGTCAGCATAACCGCGGCCGGCGTGGGAGGGACCAACCTCCACCATCGAGGACGGTAGTCGACCGGACGCGGCAGCTAGTAATTTCATATCGTTAATAAATCACTTTCAGATTTGTTGCGTAATACTCCTATTTAAAGGTTATGTAAATTCTTGTTTAGTGCTTCTCGTGTGCACGGTAGGTGCCTAGGTGGATGAGACGTAGTCAAACAATGCCACAGATCAAAAGAGGAAGTGAATTGCATTAGAGACACACAACTTTTGCCACGTTGGTCCAAGTTGGTTGATGAACTCCATACTACATACCTAGGTTAAAGTAGGTCACCTAATACGATACTTACCGTCGCTAGGGCGGCAGAAGGGATTTAGCCGGGATACAATATAGCGTGCCTTCTAGATATTCGACGCAAAAGCCAAGAGAAATTGTCATGTTGTTCCATTGTTTCAGCTGATCTAGCCTTGTTGTGATGACATCAGGTCAGCCATCTAGAGCGTCTACAAAAGCAGAGTCATGCAAAATGATTCCTCCACGACTTCATGCTATGGACGAGTTGACTGGCATGTCTTTTAAGTTGACTAGGTGCGATATAACTAAATGCATCAACATATATATTAAAACTATGACGTCAACGCTAGAGTTTCATTGTTTGTAGACTTAAATCGCTCATGCCTCCTCGTCCTCCTACCGATCCTCTCTTTCATGTGGCAATCACTAATTGTCATATGCAATTAGACAAAGTTGTTATCTTAAACACATGGTACGAAGAACCTTGTATTTCCTCTTTCTGGAAAAGAGAGACCGGCATCCTCATGTAATTGTCGTAAAAAGAAGATGCCGCAACTAATTCTCAGTCGAACAAGAATTAAATGACATCACCCAATTTCGGTTTTAGCTCATGTGCAACTGAAAACAAGGTCGCTTGTGGCTGGGTCATGATTCAAAGAGATATAAAGACACGCTATACTCGCGCGTGTTCTTGAAAAAAACTCGGTTACACTACAACACCATGTGCAACTCTCAAGGCATAAAATCATGATGCAAATCCAATGGTACTAGACTCGACCGAAGGTGTAAGTAAATTCTCGATCGGCCGAGAGCCGACGAAACTGAAAACCAAAAGACTAAAACAACATTAAAGTCCGGTCTAGCTATGCGCAACGTAGGTAAATTCTACAACTTTTATATATATAAAAATTCTACAAAGTGCACAAACCAGTAAGAAAAACTCTGCCCAAAAGAGTAATTTACCAATCCTATAATAGCCCAACCACTAAGGGTGTGTTTGGTTTAGGGGGTATCCCTCTAGTGGCAGGGGTAACCATTTTTTCAGTGGCTACCGCTTGTTTGGTTGAGTGGATTGGAGTGGTAGAGGTAACCAGATTCCACGGATATTCGGTCGAAACGCTGGCTACGCTCATCCGGCCAAATGTCGCGGATGGCGCTAACCACTTCCGGTTCCCGCGGCTAGCGTCACCCCGAAAAGATTTTTCGCGCGGATTCCTTCGCTCACCGCCCGCCAAACTGGAACAAAACTCTCCCAACCCTATCTATTTCCTTCCTCTCTCCTCATTCCCCTCTCGTTCCTGAACCAGGGAGGCGGCGGCGGCAACAAATTGACCGGCGCAGGGAGACCAGAGGCAGGGGCGGCGACGGCAGCAGGTACCGACCTGGATCTCCCGTCTATTTCTCTCGTCTCTTCTGATTCTCCTCTCTTGATTCTCTCCCTCTCCCTCTCGTGAACTAGAGGCAGCGGGGGCAACGAGGACGGCGGCGGCAGGTACGTTTTCCCCTCTCCCCTCTATTTCCTTGGTCGCAGGCGGCCCAAATCATATTCCGTAGTTAGCTGCATATGCGTGGTTCACTAGTACGGATAAATCCATGATTAGTTAGCTCGCGCATACAGGAAGGGGAAAGATGAGAGACGGAAGTAGTATATGCATATCAGATCCGGAGCTCTTTTCTGGCTATAGTTGTTGACGGAATCAACTAGCTCTTCTTGATTTAATGATGAGAGATAATCGAGAGAAGAAAGAGAGGTTGCAGTTGGTCCATCGCTGGGATTTCTGTGCACTTTTTTCGCGAGTCAAAGTTTGCCGAGGAACCAAACGCGCCCGCAGTAGCTCAGCTCGCCTGGTGTCTCTCTCTCATATCTGACACCAATCCATCTCTCTGGCTTACACAGGAGCACGAGGTGGACGAGCAGATCTGCGTTGAACTAGCAGATTTCTGGGTTTCTCACTTCAATCAGTGGTATACACTCATCTTACCTCTACAATCAAACATGCATGATGTGTGTATTATATTGAATGTCATGTTGTAGTATGGACATAACTGTTTTTGCTGAATTGTTCCAGTTTTGTTCTTTGGTTTTTTTCTATTGTAGATGGACAACAAGACAAGGAAGTTAATTAATTCAGCAGTGGCATATATGTTTATCTCCATGTTGACTTTGGTTGTGCAATCTAGAAAAAGAAAACGGAGAGAAAGAATTACTTATGGACCGATAGATGAAACTGATAGGATGAGAAGAGAGTATCTAGACAACAAAGTATGGAAAAATGACACAACTTGTTTGAACATGCTTAGGCTTCGGAGAGCACCATTTTTTCGATTATGCCAACTCTTTAGGGACCGCAAGTTGTTGAAGGACACAATACATTCATCTATTGAGCTACAAGTAGCTATGTTCTTGCATACCGTCGGACACAACGTTAGGAATAGGGTAATTGGCTCGAACTTTGGTAGATCCGGTGAAGTTGTTAGCCGTTATTTCAAAAGAGTCCTACATGCCATTGGTGAGCTGCGAGATGAGCTTATTAGGAAGCCATCATTGGACACTCCTGCCAAAATAGAAGGGAACCATCGATGGGATCCATACTTCAAGGTATGAGATGGTGTGTCAACAATTATTTGTTGTAAGCATGGTGATGTCTAGATCATAAACTGTTTCTTTTTGCACCCAATAGGATTGTATTGGAGCTATTGATGGAACACATGTGCGAGCCTCCGTTACCAAAGATATGGAGGATTCTTTTCGTGGTAGAAAAACCCATACCACACAAAATGTGATGGCGGCTGTTGATTTTGATCTTCGGTTCACATATGTGTTGGCTGGTTGGGAGGGGACAACACATGATGCACTTGTATTACGTGATGCTTTAGAGCGTGAGAATGGTTTACGTGTCCCACAAGGTAATAGATTATCAACCAACTACTTGCACCAACAAAATATGTAATCATTGCTTGCTGTCCAATGTTTGTAATGACATTTCATTTGCTGTAATGAAGTGTGTAATGACATTTTATTTGCTGAAATGAAGTTTGTAATGACATTTTATTTGCTGGAATTAAATTATATGGAGATTTCTGCTTGCTGATCTTGTTTCTTTAATGTCCTATTGTTACTGAAATTGTTTGTTTATGTCTAATATACAATCTAAATGTGTTCTTTTGTGTTCAATATTGTAGGAAATGGAAGCTAAGAAAGTTGCATGGACACCTACCATGTCAGCATACATGCTTGCTAACCTCTGTGATGTTGTGGCTAAGGGCACTAGAACATCTAGTGGCTTCAAGAAGTGTCACTATGTTGCTTGTGCCAAAGCTTTGAATGATCACTTTCATCTTAACTTGACTCACACAAATATCAGTGATCATAATAGGACATGGAGGAGGAAATATCAGAAGATTGTGAAACTCAAGCAATTGAGTGGTGCGGGATGGGATGAAGAGAAGTTCATCATTGTTCTTGATCATGAGCATTACACAAACCATATTCAGGTCAAATACTTGCTGGAATCTATATGTTTCTTGTCAAATACTCGCTGAAATGAATCATTTTATGCCTATACATTTTCGAAATGAGTCCTTCTATGCCTATATATTGCTGGAATGTGTATCTTTTGTGTCAAATGCTTGCTGAAATGAGTCCTTCTATGCCTATTTATTGCTGGAGTGTGTATCTTTTGTGTCAAATGCTTGCTGAAATGAGTCCTTCTATGCCTATATATTGCTGAAATGTGTCTCTTTTGTGTCCAATACTTGCTGAAATGAGTCCTCATATGCCTATATATTGCTGGAATGTGTAACTTTTGTGTCAAATCCTTGCTGAAATAATTTATTTGACCTCTAACAGGACCATAAAGAGGATGGACCTTTTCTTAACAAGCCAATTGAGCATTATGGTGAGATGGCTACAATTCATGGAGGAAGCATGGCCACGGGTCAATATGCTAGAGGATCAAGTGACCCTCTAGCAGGACACAATGTGATTCATCTTGATGAAGATGCTGCTGCCACCGTTGAAGAAGCTAGCCAATCACAAACTGTGGGTGAGTCCTCGGCTCCCAAGCATAAAAAGGCCAAAGCTAATCCTTGTGGAGATGAGGGGCTGCAAGCAACTCTCCTTGCATGTAGTGAAAGGTTGGCTGTTGCCATAGAAAAAACTGCTACCACCGACAACAACTCTCCATTGGACCTTTGGGACAACATGAAGACACTCCCAGATTTTGGTTTGGATTTTCTTGCCCACTACTATGCCTACTTGGTTGAAAATCCTCGTATCGCAACGGCATTCCAAGTGTTGGAGAAAGATCAAAAGATGGTTTGGGTTTCTAGGTATATCAAGAATACATTTCCAGACTTTGTTCCATATGTTGATCCAAGTGATGGAGAAGCCTAAGGTTGAAGGCTGATTGCTTGTGGTATTTATTTTGTGCTTTTGGTGACAACCAAACATTAGTCTATAGGTTGTATGGACTTGTGACTTCTCAAACAACCAAACATTGGACTATGGGTTGTATTTTGTGCATGTGAGCTGAACTTTGATCTCTCTTCTTGGAGTACGACATGTAAAGAGATGTAACTAGGCTAATATTGTTGAATTATGATGATGGACTTTTAATATCAATTTTATGTACTTATTTCGAAATTGTGATTGTTCTTCTTTTTCTTCTTCAGATTATTGTTGTCAATGAGTTCAAAAATATTGTGAGATATGTTGTGAAACATGTTCTGATATGATCATGTATTGAGGTAATCTCACCATACTATCAAAGAGGTCACCACAAACAGTCTATCCTCAATCCCCAACCATATTTCACCATTCCAACCAAACAAAAAACTGGTTATCCCATATTCTCAACCAAACAAAAAAAATGGTTACCCCTAACCAGCTGGTTGGGGATACCCTTATCCCCTAACCATACCCTCCAAACCAAACACACCCTAAGGTACACTTTTATCTCGTCCCAACTAACAATGTCGCCCCAAGTCCATGCCCCCCCCCCCCCCCCCCCCCGGCGGTGGTGCTCGCATCGCCATCAGTACGTGAGAAGTGCGGTGTCTCAGCTCCGTGTGCGCTAGTGTGTGTAACCTCTGCCTCAGGGATGCTGATTAGCACGCACCAACCACAGCTAACGGTTCGTATTATTTCCGAGTTAAAATTTCCGCACGGCACGCAGCAGCATCATCTGCATCGATCTTTCGCCTTTGCCTTTGGCTTGTGCCGATCCGTGCCGGGTGGGGGGTTGCCTTTCGCCTTTGCAGCCTTTTGGCCCGTCTCTCCGTCGCAGTGGGTACTGTGGCCGACTGCCTGCCCGAGAGCCGACGCCCCCACTCCCTCTTCTACTTCGTCTTCCCTTCTACTCTGCTAGTCTGCTCCCCACCAGTGTCCGACCGCCGCAATGCTGCCCGCGTCCAGATCGAGGTGCCATTCGCCTCTCCCTTCTCCCGGTTCTTGCCGTGCGGTTCTTGATTTTTTGTTCGGTTTGTTTGTTTGCCCGGCGGCGGTAGATCTCGCCGACATTTCCTCTATCTCGATGTTTGCTTTCACCCGTTTCTCCGCGGCCACGAATCCATGCATCTCGGGGCATGGAAACAGAAATTTTCAGTTGGAACTGCTTCAGTTGGAACCGCTTCTTGACCCGCTTCCATAATTTTACCTGTCGGTGTTGCGGTTTTCGTTCGGATTTTGTTCTCACTCTGGCTAGTGCCGAGGAGTGTAGTGGCTCGAGAACTGTGACTGATTTTGGTTTTCGTCGGTTTCGATTCGGGGCACTGCATTTTGCCCAGCGGCAGCGGGGAAGATTGGAGCTTTGATGGATAGCGGAGACGGACAGTGACTGCGTTGTTTTCTTGTTCTGAGCAGATCTGGGCCGAATGAGTCGCCCGTCGCCAGCAGGACCAGGCCCAGCACACCTTCCTCCGGCCACCGCCCTTCCACGCCCTCATCCGGCTACCGCCCCTCCACCCCCAGCGGCACCAGGAGGAGCACCACAGCTGCCACCGGCGCCGGCGGCACGCCCTCCACCCCGCGCTCGCGCAACGGCGGCGGGCCGTTCAGGTCCGAGCCCAACTCGCCGCCGTCGGCCGCGGCGGCCCGGCCGCGCCTCTCCTTCGACCGGTCCCCGAGATCCGCCGACACCAAGCCCGTCGTCGAGCGCCGGGTGCCCAAGATCGGCACCCCTCCCGAGGTAACTGCACTGCCTTGGAAAATTTTCATCTTGTCGGTGGATGGAAACGACGTGCATTTGCCGGAAAAATGATGCTGAATTGCGCAATGACGGTGCAGAAGCAGCTGAGGAGGGAGGCCGAGCTGCAGGGGCGGCTCGAGTCCGCGCATGAGGACCTCAAGAAGGCCAAGGACCAGCTGGCCTTCATCGTCGGTGAGAAGGACCGCCTGGTCGGCGAGCTCAACGAGGCCAAGAGGGTGGCCGACGAGATACACGAGAAGCTCCAGGATGCGCTCATGGCCAAGCGGTGGGCCGAGGAGGCCACCGAGATCGAGAAGTTCCGCGCCGATGAGCTCGAGCAGGCGGGCATCGACGAGGTGCAGAAGCGGGAGGAGGAGTGGCAGAGGGAGGTCGAGTGTGTGCGTGGCCAGCATGCCGCGGATTTGGAGACGCTGGTCACCACCACCGAGGAGCTGGAGAGGTTCAGGCGTGAGCTCTCAGTTGCCAATGAGTCCAAGAAGGCCGCGCTTGGCCACGCGGACGATGCCATGAAGATTGCCGAGGTCAATGCGGAGAAGGTGGAGATCCTCTCGAGCGAAGTCACCCGCTTGAAAGGATTGCTTGACTCGAGCACGGAGAGCAAGGAGAGTAAAAACCGTGAAGCTGAGGAGTTTGTTAAGAATTTGGAATCTGAGATCACAGTTCTGAAAGGCAAACTGGAGGAGGCAAGTGTTCTTGAGGAGAGGTTGGCAGACATGGAGAAACAGACTGAAGAGCTTAAATCCCAGTTGGCTGATGCGAAGAAGGCCGAGTCAGAATTGCATCAGCAGTTTGAAGAATGGAAGAACAAGGCCGGATCACTTGAAATGGAACTGGAGGAACTTACTCTCCCGAGAAGGTTAAAGGCGAATCCCTTATCTCCATGGCAGAAGAATTGGACAAGACCCAGTCTGTTTTACAGGACAGAGAATCTGAAATCGAAGTGCTCAAAGGAAAGACAACAGCACTGGAAATAGAGGTGGCAAGGCTTTCAGCAGACATTAACGAATCCAGTGAGCACTTGGATGCCTCTCAGCAAGAGTTGTTTGGGCTGCAGACAACAATAGATGTTCTAAAAAATAAGCTTGAGGCTGCCGAAGAAGTGGCCTCCGAGGCTTTAAACAATGAGAAGACTGCTAATGCAAATATTGTAATCCTAAATGAGGAGAAAATCAAGCTAATTAATGAGCTGAATGATGCTAGGGACAGAGAGGAGAAAGAGAGAAGGGCAGTGGAGGATCTCACTGTTGCGCTTAGTGAGGCATCTGGCAAAGCAGAGGAAGCACATGAGAGATTTCAGAACAAAGAAGATGACTACGAGCATGCCCTTGCACAGATTGGTGATCTGAAGCTGTCCCTAAATAGTACTAAAGAGAATTATGAGGTAATGCTTGACGAGGCAAACTATGACATCAGTTGCTTAAGGAAAACCATCGGAACATTGGAGGCCGAGGTGAGCAAGTACAGAGAAGAATGCGAAGCTAAGGAGCTTGACATTTTCAAGTCAAGCAAGCAGTCAGAGGAAGAAATTGCCACTCTTAAAGTAGAGGCCGACAAGGTAGTAGCATCACTGCGAGACGCAGAGCATGAACTCGAAACTGTTAATGAAGAAAGAGAGGCTTCAAGAGAAGCTAATGTACATAGAATCAGCAGTCGCTGAAGCTAACAGGGCTGTGCAGGAGGTAAAGGCTGAGAAAGAGGGTTTACAAGAGCAGCTAATGCACACGGAATCAGCAGTTGCTGAAGCTAACAAGGCTGCACAGGAGGTAAAGGCTGAGAAAGAAGGTCTTGAAGAGCGGCTAATACACACGGAATCAGCGGTTGCTGAAGCTAACAAGGCTGTACAGGAGGTAAAGGCTGAGAAAGAGGATCTTGAAGAGCGGCTAATGCACACGGAATCAGCGGTTGCTGAAGCTAACAAGGCTGTGCAGGAGGTAAAGGCTGAGAAAGAGGGTCTTCAAGAGCGGCTAATGCACACGGAATCAGCAGTTGCTGAAGCTAACAAGGCTGTGCAGGAGGCAACTTCTGAGAGTTTGCAACTGAAGGATAGGTTACTTGATAAAGAGAACGCATTGCAGAGCTTAACCCAGGAGAATGACGAGTTCAGGCTGCGAGAAGCTGATGCCATGAAGAAGATAGAGGAATTGTCTGCTTTGCTCGCTGAAGCCATTGTAAAGAAGCATCCTGAGGAGGAAGAGAAGCTAGTGGTCGTCGATGAGGTACACAGTTCAGCGCGCGAAGAAGTTGCCGATTCAGCTGCAGAAACTAAAGACACGGAAGGAGAGAGTGATAAAAAACCGAACATGGAACTCATCGTTGCCAATGGAAACTCCAATAGGGACATGAATCTAGAGGAAGAGAAAGAAGACAGCAAGGTTGAACAACAGGAAGCGGAAACCGAAGGCACCACCGTACAGGAGAGCAACAAAGTTGCCGAGGACCAGCCGCAGACAGACAGGAAACAAGAAACCGAGTCTTCCAAAGATGAACAGTCATCCAAGGATGATAGCAGCACCGAACACGTAAACGGGACAGCATCAGCTGAAGTTACCAGCAAAGTGGCAACGTCCCCGGCGACGAAACCCCAGAAGAAGAACAAGCCTCTGCTGAAGAAGTTTGGCAACCTTCTGAAAAAGAAAAGCAAGTAGTAGCGATAGCAGGTGAACAGAAACACATGTGCTATTATTGGTGTTTACTCTGATCTTTTTTTGTTTGACAGCAAGTAGTGTGCTTATTTCCCACGCGCATTTTTTTTGTCAATAACTGTACTTGTTCTGGTGATTGCAGTAGTTTGTGGCTGTGTCCTTTTTCTTGTTCTTTTGAATTTGGACCTCCTGTTCTTGCCCTATGGGTGTGGCTATTAGTATCTACACGATTTGTGGCCGTTTCTCTGTAACTGGATGGAGTTCCTCCTATTCACAGTGGTTGCTCATTCCTGGAAACCGTGTAGCTCCTTACGATAAGCTGATCTCTTATACTATCATGTATTGTAATGTACTGTTACCAGTGAAAAAAGTCCTAATATAACCATCATGCATGTTGGCATGATCTGTTGGCTATTCTAATCATGTCTGTTGTCAGAAAGCATATTCATGTGTCTGTTGGCAGGCAAAAAGCTGATCACTCATGTTTGTTGCCATGTTGGCATCAATCCATGATTGTTTTTTTAACAGCTGAAATGGATCGATATGATTTGCCTTATTTATTTATTTTTACTTTTCTTATGTGGTTGGACCCTCCTAATCTTGGTTGCTTAGGAAGGTGGCGTCGATCAAATCAGGTGCATGAAATGAAGTGACATTATATATTGATATGGTACATCTACTCTTTTTTTTTTGCTGAGATATATGGTACAGTTAAATAGCTGTGATTTCATAATGGTATGGTTTGATGGGGCTGGATTTTGCACATGCACCCATGTGATCTACACCTGTACATAATGTCATCTTGGTTGGGTGTAAAGTATCAAACGGGGGCAGCATTCATTTGGTTCCCAGTGTTGTTTGGGACTGCTTAGAGATCTGTTGCAGGTGCTTTTTCTTAAAAAAATTAGTGGAGAGATGTAGCAATATTTCTTGAAGCGAATATTCTTCAGTTTGTTTTGGACTGCTTAGAGAATTTTCTGCTGGTTTTGTTATCTTGGTGATGCTCAGGTTAGTTGTATGATTGAATCATTGAAATGTAAATAAATATGGCCGTTGCAGGTAATAGCAGTAACATTTTTGTTGCATTAGCTATCTGATACAGTAACTTTCTGTTTCCATCACTTAACTGAGACCAAATCTGCAACAGAAAGAAAAAGGAATGGAAAATGAAAAAGAAAAAGGAAAAAGAAGGTAGAACGTGATAGTACTACTTCAGCCCACGGCGTATCTCAGAGCTGCTTTCGGCCCAGCGTGCTCATACCGACGTGCCGAGCACGAGCAGCAGCACAGGCAGCGACCCGGGACTCCACACATCCTGCACCATGATGCCACCACTTCTCCACTACCACCTACTGCTCGTTCCCGCTCTTCTGCCAACCAGGCACAATTAGCATCTCTGACTCTGCGTGAGCTTGTTCTTGCTGACCTTTCAGTTTGAGTCCTGCACTTTGATCTTGTCCTGCCAGGGACCCCCATATTCACGCGTTGAAACTGATCAGGTCTTTTGTGCATTGGAGGAGAAGGTGAAACATATACTCCATTGGTTTTCGAGAGGTGAAGGGGGCTGGCTAACCGGCGGAGGAGGAGGCGAGGAGGATGCTGCAGCGGGCGGCGAGCAACGCCTACTCGTGGTGGTGGGCGAGCCACATCCGCACCAGGCAGTCCAAATGGCTCGACAGCAACCTCCAAGGTCTGTTCTTCTTCTTCATCACGCCAACCCATGCACCTGATTTCATTTCTTGCTTGGCACATTGTCGATTGTTTCCTGGTCAAAACTCTGCATACTATCCTGCAGAAATTGTCAAATAAAGGCAAAACATGTAATTTGTAATTTCACCTCTACATGTATACAGTATATGTTAATTTCACCTTCTCTCCCAATGCACCATTCTAGCCAAGAAACCCATGGATCGTGTAAAGATGTATACACAACATCATTGTCAGGTGATTATGAAATCGATGTATGACTCAGATTAGCAGAAATATATTCATACATCGCTACTTGGTAGCCAAGTTATGTGGATGTTTGGTCACTGGGATAAAGAACTACTTGCTGCGTTTGGATTAGCATATGTACAGTTAAATTTCCTCCAAAAAGTAATACACAGTTCAAGTTGGTCACAACTAATACCTGAACACCATTCTACATAAATATTAACTGGATAAGCTAAAAAGGCTGAAATAATTGTGATATCGACCCATCTTTAATTAAATTTACTCTGATTCTAAGCATTTTTTTTATAAGAGTAGCATGGCTATCCTATAAAAACATCCAGCAGTTCTGCACATGCTCTTGATGATGATTTCGAGCAATCACTTTTACCAGCTCAGGTTTCACAAAACAGGGTTGAACTGTGTTTCTGCCTGACTGAATAATTGTTTAGTGTTACTGAACTGTATTTTGGGTCGACCATTGAGAGATTACCGGTTCATTTTTGAGAATTAAGAGAGATTAGCATTAATGTGTAGATATGGAAGACAGGGTCAAGAGCATTCTTCTACTGCTCGGAGAGGAAGCAGATTCTTTTGCAAAGAGGGCAGAAATGTATTACCAGAGGCGGCCAGAGGTGATTAGTTCTGTGGAAGAAGCGTACCGAGCATACAGAGCTCTTGCCGAACGCTATGACCACATGTCAGGAGAGCTGCACAAAGCAAACCACACTGTCGCAACTGCCTTCCCTGAACAGGTTCAGTATTCTATGCTAGAAGAGGATGATGACAGTCTCCCAAAGGCCTTCACGATAGTTGATCCTCGGAAAATCCGCAAGTCAACAGTCGAGGGGCTGATGAAAAAGAAGAAAGGAGGGAAGTCAGGACGGAAGGATGGAGGAACGAGTTCTGCAGATCCAGTCAATAAGGAGAATGCGCAAACAGAGATCAGCAGGAAGCAGAAAGAGATACTAGTGCTGCAGACGGAGAAAGAGTTCATAAAGAGCTCTTATGAGAGTGGAATTGCAAAGTACTGGGATCTTGAAAAGCAAATCAATGACATGCAAGAAGAAGTCTGCTACTTCCAAGAGGAGTTTAACGAAAGCGCTGTGATTGAAGATGATGAGGCCAGAACTTTGATGACAGCAACTGCCCTAAAATCTTGTGAAGATACCATTTCCAAACTGCAGGAACAGCAGAAGTTATCGTTCAGCCAAGCAATGGTGGAGCTGGAAAGGGCCAATATTTCAAGAGGGAAACTGAAAAATATCATGAAAGAGCATGGTAAATCCCTATCAGATTCAGGAAATTCTCTTTATAAGAATGTGAGAAATGAGGCCAGCATTGGGATGGATGATGTGTACTCTATGAAGCAGGAGAAAATGGAAATGGAAGCAATAGTAGATAAGATCAGGGAATATTTTCAGAAAGACACTGATATTTCTGTGGCAGAGATTGCAGAGAAAATTGATGACATAGTCAATAAGGTTGTGGATTTGGAACTTATGGTTTCCTCACAGACTGCGATGATAGATAGGCTGTGTCTAGAAAACACGGAGCTGGAGAAGTCCTTGCAGGAACTGGATGAAGTGAAGGCAGTAGTAACAAGTGGGTCCGCTGAAACTGCAAGTAGTTTCTGTGATATTACAGAGATGTTGCAGTCACCTGTCATTCAGTACCAACCTGACTGGGTACCCGCACTAACTGATGAAGCAACACCATCTGCCCATAACGAACTATCCCGCGATTGTGAGAAAATAAAACCAGATGAAGCCACACAAAAGCCTGACATAGATGGGTTCGCAGATTGCTCTGGTAAGTCAGAGTTAGCCATCATCAGTGATGATTCAGAGGATTTGTGGCATTTTGAACTTGCAGGAAAATCTAGCTTTGCAGCTCCATCAGCAGGAGCAGCAGAAAATGCAGATAGCAATACATTTGGTGAACATAATAGTCCAGAAGTGGAATATGTTCATGGAGTCATTGGCAGCATCATGCAAACATATGTTAGACATTCCCATGAGCAAGGTTCACTGGATCTATTGCATCATATTTCATATGAAGGCCCACAAGATCAAGACCTAAAACAAGTGGGTGACAAGCAGCAAGATTTATCAGCTGAAGATCATAGCATTTCCGAAGGCCACTCAGAACAAGGGATAAACAAAGTAGAAGAGTCAAAAAATTCGTACATCACTGAAATTTCTACTCCTGGCAATGGAATAGTTGTTGGTTTTGAAGATCAAGATGAGAACATAGATAATATGCAGAAATTTCTTATGAGTGAACTCGAAGAGAAGGAAAATGTATTATTAACTGAGTGCAAGAAACAAGACCCAGAAGAAGATCCTAAGATGGATAAAGATACAAGAAAGCCTGACATAGATGGATTCCATGATTGCTCTGATAACTTGGAGCTAGGAATCTTCACTGATAATAAGCGGTCATCTGATGGTTACAACGAAAATATGGCAGAAAAGCATAACAGCGCAGATGATTCAGAGGATTTGTGGCATCGTGGGCTTGAAAGAGAATCTAGATTTGTAGCTGCATCGGCAAGTAAGGAAAAAACAGACAATGATGCATTTGGTGAGGATAACAATAAACATGTGGAATACGCTCACGAAATCGTTGGCAACAATGGCAGCAGCATGCAACCATATGTTGTAAACTCCCATGAGCAAGGTTCATTAGCTCAATTGCACAATATTTCAACTGCTGTCCCACAAGATCACTGTTAAGTGTATATGTACTAGCACTATGATGAAATACAACTTGAGTTGGCATATTCTAAATATTCACATGGTATCAGAGCGGGCATAGAATAATCGGCGAGATGATGTCCCTCTCAAGTACCGAAGAACACGAAGCAAGTGCCCATAGTGAACTGAGGTAGGAGCACTAACAAACTGACTGAGAATGTGAACTGCATGAGCAATGTCCGGTCGTGTCACAGTGAGATACACAAGGCTGCCTACAAGATGACGGTAGCGAGAAGGATCCTCAAGAGGAGTTCCGTCACTTGGACGCAATTGCAGATGGAGCTCCATGGGTGTGGAAGCAGCATGTGTGTCAGTCATACCTGACCGTGAGATCAAATCCTTGGTGTAACGATGCTGAGAAAGATAGTAACCATCATCAGTACGATCAACCTCAATTCCGAGAAAGTAACTAAGAGATCCCAAATCTGACATCTTGAATTGCTCACTCAATTTTTTCTTAACAAAAGCAATGTACTTCTGATCATCTCCGGTGATCAACATATCATCCACATAGAGCAGAAGCAAAGTGCGACCATGGCCAGATGTATGAATAAAAAGTGCTGGGTCATGCTCACTAGAAGAGAAACCAGCAGCTTGAACCACAGAGCTGAAACGCTCAAACCAAGCACGAGGAGCTTGCTTGAGCCCATAAAGAGCCTTCCGAAGGCGACACACATGACCCGGTGGGACCTCAACACCGAGAGGTGGCTGCATATATACTTCCTCCTGTAGATCACCATGAAGGAAAGCATTCTTGACATCCATTTGAGAGATTTGCCAAGACCGAGCAGCAGCCACAGCAATTAGAGTGCGGACAGACGTCATGTGAGCAACTGGAGCAAAGGTCTCATCATAATCTCTCCCATGAGCTTGCTGAAAACCTCTAGCAACAAGACGAGCCTTGTATCGCTCCACAGAACCATCTGACCTGGTTTTGATTTTATATACCCACTTGCAAGTGATAGGAACTGATCTTGGAGGCAATGGTACCATGTCCCATGTATGTGTACCCTCTAGAGCCGCAAGCTCCTCAGACATAGCCATTTGCCACTCGGGTAGCACAACAGCCTCTTCATAAGTACTAGGCTCACAAGCTGCCCCTGCACAGAAACCATTTCTATATCTGTCTGGAAGCTCAAGAGTGGAGCGATCACGAAGGGCATACCTGTTTGTTTGAGGGGACTCATCAGTGCAAGGTTCAGTGGTACTAGCCGGAGGAGAAGAAGACAGAGGAATAGATGACTGAGTCTCAGATGAAACAATAGGACGACGACTATAATGAAAAGGAAAAGGATCCAAACACGGTGGGGCTGGTGGAACAAGCAAAGAAGGACTGGAGTGTGGAGTTGGTGGAGAAGGTGTGTCTTGATCAGAGACTGGCTCATCCGAGGAAAATATCGGTGGAAGTGAGAGAAAAGCGGTGGACTCTAGGGAAGTGGATGATGATGGTTGAATGGAAGAGGAATAGAAAAATGGTTGATTCTCATTGAAAGTAACATCCCGAGAGAAGCGAATGCGACGAGCGGAAGGATCATAGCAGCGATACCCCTTGTGCTCAAGACTATACCCAAGAAAAACACACTCAACAGACTGGGCAGTCAACTTGGTCCGCTCGCGAGGTGCTAATAGGACATAACAAGTACAGCCAAAAACACGAAGGTGACCATAAGTGGGAGGAGAACCAAATAAAACCTCACCAGGGGACTTGCCTTGGAGACGGGAGAAGGGCTGAATATTTATGAGATACACTGCCGTGGAAATAGCTTCACCCCAGAAATGTGTGGGGACAAAAGAGGAAATCAGAAGAGTTCGAGCTGTCTCAATTAAATGACGATGCTTACGCTCGGCAACACCATTCTGAGCGTGAGCACCAGGACATGAGAGCTGAGGAAGAGTACCCTCGTTCGAGAGAAACTCACGAAAAGATGTAGACAGGTACTCCCCCCCTGAGTCAGAGCGAAAAAGACGAATAGCACTTGAAAACTGAGTATGAACCATGCGAGCAAAAGCTTGATAGATAGAATTTAACTGGGAACGATGTTTCATAAAATAAACCCAAGTATATCGAGAGTAATCATCAATAACCAGCTTCAGCTTCATGCTTACACTGACTCCACTTGGGCGAGTGATCCCGTTGATCGTCGTTCAGTCACTGGATATTGCCTCTTTCTTGGGACTTCTCTCATTGCATGGAAGTCAAAGAAACAAATAGCCGTGTCTCGTTCTAGTGCTGAAGCGGAACTTCGTGCCATTGCCACTGTCACTTCAGAGATTGTATGGCTTCGGTGGCTCTTGACTGATCTTGGTGTCTTGTGTGAGGCACCCACAAATGTTCTTTGTGATAGTACCGCTGCTATTCAGATTGCCAATGACCCTGTCAAGCATGAGCTAACTAAACATATTGGTGTGGATGCCTCTTTTACTCGTTCACATTGTCAACAATCAACTATTCGTCTTCAATATGTTCCGTCGGAGCTCCAAGTGGCAGATTTCTTCACCAAGTCTCAAACTAGAGAACAACATCGTCTTCATATTATCAAACTCAATGTTTTAGATCCACCTTGAGTTTGAGGGGGGGTGTTAAGTGTATATGTACTAGCACTATGATGAAATACAACTTGAGTTGGCATATTCTAAATATTCACAATCACGACCTACAACAAGTGGATGACAAGCAAGATTCATCGACAGCTGGTCATAGCATTTCCGAAGGCCACTCAGAAAATGAGATGAACAAAGCAGAAGAGTTGGTAGACACCCGTACCACTGAAAATCCTGGCAATGGAAAGGTTGGTAGCGTTGGAGATCAAGAGGAAAACATGGCTCATTTGCAGAAATTGCTTATGAGTGGACTCCAAGACAAGGAAAAGGTACTATTGACCGAGTACACTTCTATCCTCCGAAATTACAAAAATGCAAAGAGAAGCCTTTCAGAAATGGAGATGAAGAATCAGGAATGTTTGAATGAGATGGAAGCCATGGTGAGTGAACTACGCGGTGCCAATGAATTGAAGGACAAGGAGATACAGTCACTACGTGAACTCCTGAACTCTTCTACTGACAAAGATGCACATCACAGTGGCCATCAAATTAATACAGACATGAACTTGAGTGTTAAGAGTGGGTCATTCAGGGGGCACCGAAGGATCCCAAGCTTCTTGTCAGTTCATCAAAGGACACAAAGTGCTTCTTCCACTTCAAGGATAATCATGAACAATTCTAGCCTGGAAAATAATGTAAACCACGAATCCCGTAACGAAGATAATGCATCACATGGTGTTGTTCTTGACCCAAAAAACATTGACTTGGGCGACCACAGATTAACTAATATTCTTGAGATGGAGAACGCCTCACCTCTTGAAGACAAGTTCAGAAGAGATATCGATGGGCTTCTGGAGGAGAACCTAGAGTTCTGGATGAAGTTCAGCACGTCATTCACAAAGATACAAGAATTTCAGACCAAACATGATCAGCTACAATCAGGGATTGGTAAGATAATAAGTGAGGACAAGCTGAAGCAAAATAGTGGTCGTGCAAGTGATGCTTCTGCAAAATCTGAATCTGAAGCCACAGAAAAGCAGCTAAGAGAACTTAAGATTGAAATGCAAGTATGGTTGGAACAGAATGCTATGTTCAAAGGGGAGCTCCAGTGTAGATTTGCTTCCCTATGCAGTATACAAGAGGAAATCCAAGCAGCTCTGGAGATGGATGCAGAAACCGAGGAAGGAATTCAATTCACTTCATATCATGCTGCCAAGTTCCAAGGGGAAATCCTGAACATGAAGCAGGAGAATAACAAGGTAGCAGATGAACTGCAGGCTGGTTTGGACCATATAAGAGGGCTACAGGGAGAAATCGAAAACGTCCTGCCAAAGATACATAATAGCGCAAGCTTATCTGGGATGAAAGGCAGCGGCACCTGGAGGAATACACCCTCTAAATCAAGGGTGCCACTTCGGTCATTCCTCTTTCCAACCAAGAAAAAGAAATCATCGTTGTTGGCATGCATGAATCCGGTATTACAGAAGCAGCACAGTGACATGGAGTTCTTCACTAAAATGGAATAGGTACTCCATATCTGTTCTGTATACATAAATGGCTAAAGTTTCAGCTAATGTTTCCCCTGTGACACTTCATGGACTAACACGCTGTGATGATTATCAGGCCTTCGCGAATGAACTGAATTCATGATGCATGGAGCTAAATGAACGTCAAGCAGACATGGCTTAAAATATGATGTCGGGTTGTATCTCTCTCAGCACCGGACAGTTCCTTTCAGCCAACTTCAAGGTTTTGACAGCACATTGCTGGGATCAGTTAGAGTTTACAAATTAGCCTTTTATGTTCAGATGATATACTGATATACACATACTCATTATGTTTATAAAACTTTATGTTGAATGTCTCACTAGCTACAAGAGACACGATTCCTTATCTGTAGGGATTGCTTATGAGGTTAGCTGTGCTACTTTGCCATTCAGTGCAGGATGACAACAATATGCATTCTGAAATCTACTCCCTCCGTTCCAATTTAATTGACTTGCTATGCACCAAATATGGATGTATATAGGCATGTAACAAGTCTAGATACATCCACATGTGTTGCATAGCAAGTCAATTAAATTGGAACGGAGGGAGTAGGTGTTGAGACGCCATTAAAAGAACATTCACGAGATGCATAAGTATGGTTAGCTAAATCTCTGTTTGTGCTTCTACTTCCAAAAGTAAGTACGTTGGGGTAAACAAGTAATTAAACGAACGGTGGAGAACAAACCGGCATCAGCAAAAATATGTTGAAAAAAGGTGATGATTCTCACTAGCACCAGAGGATTCCGAGCATGTCGTGATTCGCTTAGAGAACCTTGCGTGCGTGCGTGAATGACGGCGGAGAGAGATCACCCGGGGCGGCATTCCGTCGAACAGGTCGCGGCAATAGCACGCACCCGGCGAAAAGCAGATCCTCCACTCAGTACTCTCTCCGCGACGACGCTTAGCCTGACGTGGCCCACATGGTCGGATTCCATCGCTCGGCGCGGGACACGAGTGGATGAGCGGCGGCGGGAATCCGATTCCCACGGTGTAATAAGAAGTGGGGGTGGGCCGATGGAACCCAGACCCAACTCGCCCAATCGGATCCTCCTCCTGCTCCTCTGCTGTCTGCTTCGGAAATTTGGTATTGATCTTCTCTTCCCATCGTTGTCTCTTCCAAACTTGGTTTCGAATTGTACCTTTGCTGCTAAGTCTCGATTTTTGAGATCGTGGAACGGTGATCGATCGATCGATATATGGTCCTGCGCGGGAAATCCATTGATCGGTTGGTTGGTAATTCACGATCCAGAGTTTTTAAATTTGTGAATTGTGTTCTCTGTTCATCGTGGGCACCCAGATCAGCAGGAACTTGCATGCGCACACGTTTTCTTTCGTTTTTTTTTTGTAGTAACCAGTGGTATGAATCTCCTGGGCTCTATGGTCTAGACTCGAAATGATACGAGTGCCTCACATGACTTTTACTTTGTCTCCACACAACAGTCATCACGGATTTGAAATTTTTAGTGGTGATTATTCATGCATGCCACGATGGTTTCATATATGTAGCTACGACGGGGATAATCATAGGGTCCGCCTAGCGCTCGTTCAAATTCGAAGGAGGATTAGCTTAAGTGACATTCAAAAATATCACATATATTGAAAAGAAGTTGAAAAAATTATAGTTTAAAATAAATAAAATCAGTTACAACAGTTGCAACCACATTACAACTAAAAAAATTAAGTCGTAGTCATGGTGCAGCTACAAAAATTTCAGTTGCAATTGGTTAGCATGAATCTCCGCGTAACATCCAACGACCCAATAGTTGATGAAGCTCTAAGCTAATTGTGATTTGAAATAGACTTAGAAAATGGACAATTATAGCTTGGTGTAATCTATATTTACCCTATAATTCCTTTCATGTGACTTTTCTCTCATAAATTGTGTAAATTCTTATAGGTACCTCGGCGGCGGAAAATGGAAGGAGGGAAGGACAAGCCTGAGGAGAAAGACAGGGGTTGTTCTCAAACATGACACATGGTGGATATGGATACCCACCTCAGGGATATGGATATCCTTCGCAAGGGTACCCACCACCAGGGGTACCATACCCTTCTACTGGGGCGTATCCACCTATTGCATACCCTCCGCAATATGGATACCCTCCATCTGCTGGCTATCCCCCTTCCCATGGTAATTTAATGCTTGTTCTTCGTTTATATATATTGTTCACCTAATTGTATGTGCAATTTTTAATTCTTTAGCAGATCTACTTCAGCTTCATGATATGACTAGTTGCATCAGTTATCCTTGCACTGTTTTATGAGTCTGAATTTGTGTCATTGGTTTATTGAGCATCTCATTATTATTGTCGACTGACTCATTTTATTTCAGGCTACGGGAGCGGCCATGGAGGACACATGGGACCATGGCTAGGTGGAGGCGCGGCTGCGGCTGCGGCTGCTTATGGAGCACACAAGCTTTCTCACGGCGGCCACGGAGGCTACGGTGGACATATGGGATATGGAGGCTACGGCGGTGGCGGCTATGGCCACCACCATGGAGGCCATGGACACCATGGTTACGGACATTACCACGGAGGGCACGGTTACGGCCACCACGGCCATGGACATCATCAGCACCACGGCAAGCATGGGCACGGCAAGTTCAAGAAGTGGAAGTGCTGATTTGCATGGTGGATTGAACTCCAAAATCCAGCTCTTATGCGTAGCTAGGCTGCATCTCTGCAGTGTACTCCAGTTGAGTGCTCTCCTAGAGAGTTATGCATGCACCACCCTATCCTACCTCATAACCTCAACATACATACTGCATAACTTGTTGCTCTGGCAGTCTGGCTACGCTTGATTGCGCGCGTCCTGAGTGATGATGATATGTTTCAAGGAGTACAGGGAGATATTGTGGATATATGGGCTAATCTGAATATTCTGTTCTTGGATTGGATCCAGCTAGTACGGATCGAGTTCTGTTTCATCGTACGAATTCGGATTCAGTAACGTTTGGTTTCACTAAACGTACATGGTGCCGGAGACGAGTATGACATGAATACGCGGCCGGTCCGACCGATCCAACGCAAACAAAAACTAGCTCTACGTTCGTAGTACTTGCATCGGTCTTTAATTTGTTCTCTTACGTACCAGACCAGACCAGCAGACCAAACCCCAAGTAGATCGATCGGAGGTCGGCCGGCCGGCGTACAATGGCCGGCAAGGAGGAGCAGCCAGGGCCGGCCCTGAAGGGGGTCAGGGGGGGCGGCCGCCCCGGGCCCCCGAATCCAAGGGGCCCCCATCGATCTAGGTATGCGATGGTAGACGATGCTCCATTAGAGAGGTTTTTCTCCCGTAGGTCTGGTAGGAGAGGAAGCACGAACCACACTGAAGCGTTACATTTTTGCTAGTGGGCTTGAAGTTGGCCTTTTCTTCTTACGTTCGGTTGGGCCATTTTCTACGAGCTCCACTAAACAAAGCTACGAGGTGATAAAGTCAGGTGGGACCGGCGGAGGAGACCACGATCCAGGATCTTTTTGTTAAAAAAAAAATCGAAGGATTTCGTTTTTTTGCTTCCCCGTTCTAAAATGTTCTCTCTTTTTTTTGTTGGCGGGGCTAAAAATGTTATTATTGGATGGTTCCTCTAATATTTACCAAAGGATAAACTCTCAACAATAGTATGATAAACACAGCCACGACATGACGCAACGGAAACGATAGAGGCATAGGCGGCAGACGATAGTCCAACAACTAACGAACAAAACTAAAAGGTCATGGCCGGGGTATGAGTTCTCCATATATCATATATGTACCGTGTGCGGTGCAGTACGACTGTTTCCTAGAAAAAACCTTTCGCCGACCCTCATCCATCCACACTGAAACGTGAGAGACCCAATCACCGAGAGAAGACATCAGTGTGCGCACCGGGCTACCGCGATGACACGATTTCAGTTAGAGTCCATGTTGTAGGTGAGACTGATATTGATATACACAATCATCACCGAGTGCACACATCTATGTATGTTTGGAGAAACTTTAACACGATATTTATTGATTGTGCGATATTGATATTGTTTTCGACTGAATTTACAAATTTTTAATATACATATATTATTTATTATTATGATGTTTGAATTAAGGGGCCAGATTCTAGTTTCGCCCCGGGCCCCGGAAATTTCAGGATCAGCCCTGGGAGCAGCTGCTGGTGGTGGCTAGGGCGGAGCCCGAAGAGTGTAGCAGGTGGGCGCTGATTTGCCTTATGGGCTTCGCGGGTGTGACGCTTATCTGCGTCTCCATGTACCTGCTGAGCAACTTGGAGAGGCCTCTAAACCCGGGAAACTCAAATTTGCAACTAGTTGCACCCGCAACTAGTTTTCAAAAATCATACTTCCGAGTTTCAAAAAATTCCGAAAAAAATCACGGACATGTGTCATGTTGAATCTACTACACCCATAAAATTTCATCCCGAAATATTATCATATGTGACCTGTACAAAAAAGACAAATGAAAGTTTGAATAGTAGTGTAGTAGATTCAACATGGTGCATGTCCATGATTTTTTTCGGAATTTTTTGAAACTCGGAAGTACGATTTTTGAAAACTAGTTGCGGGTGCAACTAGTTGCAAATAATTCCCTTTCGATAAACCCTGCGTCCCTGGCCTTCCTCGTCCAGGACCTCTTGCTTATCCTCGGACTCTTCGTGTCCGCTGTTTGCTCGGCTTTTCTGTATGAGCAGCTTCACGGCGGCAATCCATATGGGGAGATGTCCATAGATAGATTGTTGTCGCTCTAATTGATAGAGTAGGAGAGAGTTAAATTAGCAGATGTTTGTGCCATGACGCTCTGATTAATATTTCTATATGTACAACACGCATGCTGTCTTTTGTTGTTGTTACTGCAGGGAGTAGTCTTGTGCGTTTAATTGATCCATAAATCAATCGTCATGTTGACATGGCGCCAATTCGTGGTAGGAACCACCCGGCGTCAAAGGTCTACGCCAGAGAAATGATACACGGCTCACGCCCTTCTTGCATAGACTAGACAGAGGGTAGGTGATAGCTCGACGTGGAATGCTCTTCTAAGCATCCCCTGGGTAGTTTGGCGTTTGGCACGATTGGGATGGTGGTGGACTCGACTTCGACACAGTCCACCACGCCTCACACCGCTTTGGGTGACGCTGCTGCAATAGCTGGGTCGGCTGCTACTCCACCTCTGCCGACCCAGCCTGTTGTTCAGGGCCGGGCCGGCAAAATCCGGAGCCCTGTGCGAAACTCTAAAACGGAGTCCTATCTCACACGATAAAATGAACTAATAAACAATTCTAGTGTATAAGACATAATGTTTTTCATAAATTGGATATATAGAAACCATACCTACTCAACACAGTTGCATAATGTTTATTTGAACCTCATCATTCATCATTCTTTTAGTGTTCTTTGAAATGAAATCTTCAATGATATCCTCGTAATTGATCTTCTCCGACACTAATATATCATTTTTAAAAGAATCATCAACATCAATATGATCTTCCTCTATCTCGATATTATCTGTCTCTATCTGACCATCTCTAGAATTATTGTAAGTAATAATTGCAAGTGCAAGGGTAGAAGGATCAACCGAATAATTACCGGACGACTGATTACCGGATGATCCTTGTGATGATTCTTTTCTTGTCCATAGCACCTTTTTGAGATTTAATTAATTCTTACTTTTCTTTTCTCTTACGCTTCTGGGAACCAGATTTATATTTCCCCATGATGATTCAAACCAGTATTGTTGAAACACAAGACATCAGATTTAATAAAATTGCTAATCTATTTGCTAATTAGACAAATTGACTAACTCAAAATTGGAGAATAAAAAGAGGACTCGCCAAGCGATCAACATAAATGAGAAGAAGAGCCGAAGGGGATTGTCGCCTGTTCCATCGCTGACAGTGCGAGCAGGGGATCGGCGGATCACGGATGCCGGATCGGCTGATCGGCGGATCACAGATCAATTTTTCTATCTGGCTCGTCGGTTCTTACTTCCTACTGGAGTCGGACGCTGGCGGTAGGGGAATTGCGAGCGCGTGCCTCTTCAGTTTTCTTGGCGCATGCCTCTTTAGTTTCCTTGGCGAACGATTGCCTGGCTTGTGGTGATCGATCGAACCAATGATCATAGCCCACACACGACCGAGCGGACGCGAGCATGCGCGCGGCGCGGCGCCAGGATGCGGCCCAACACGCAGATTCAGCCCATTTTGCATTTTCCTTGAGATTTCGACATAATAACCATATACGTGTACATAGGCCTACATTAAAATTTTGGGCCCTGTGCGACCGCATAGGTTGCACTCCCATGGGCCCGGGCCTGCTGTTGTTCCTCCGGTGGCGGCATACACGGAGGCGGACTCCGTCTCGCCACACACACCTCCTCCCACTGCGACGGCTTTTGCTGATGAGGTCACTCTGATCCGTCGCAGTGAGAGGTTTGTGGTGGCAGCAAATGGGGCTTCCACGACGGATGAGGACTCGATGAAGAAGGCTATGCGTCGCAAAGCGGCGCGCAACTTGGACTCTATCGGTACGGAAATGAATCCAAAGTCTTTTCTATCGTTTTCTCCTCTTTCGATTCAGTCTAAACTTAATAGTGTAGGTTTTAATCTTGGTACTAGTAAAAGTCAATTAGAAATTTCAACTAATGTCTTGAGGCATATGGAATTTGACCATCTAACGGTTATTCCTAAAGCTTCGACGGTGTTGACAGCCACCTATTTGGATGATGAAGAAGCGAATGCCACATCAGATGGTCAGCTTCTTTCTCATCTAATTGGTGAAGTTTCGGAGGTTGGTTTGGATGAGGACGGGTTGTGCTCATTGCATGAGTTAAAAGCATCCGGTCGGAAATCAAAATCAACCTCTAACAAGGTGTCCCGAAAACGGGCAAATTCTTCCAAATCTCCCATTGTTTCCAAATGAATGGCATGTTCGCAAATAGCAGAGGTCTTGGTGACTTGGCTAAACATTTGCACTTTGCTAGTTGCATTCGGGGTCATAATTTGGATTTCTTAGCTATTTCTAAGACGGGCAGGCGGGATTTCTCGCAAGGTCTATTGAACCGGCTTTCAGGCGGTATAGATTTTGCTTGGTATTCCCATCCTCCGCGTGGTCGCTCCGGCGGCATTTTACTAGGCATCAAGACTGATACCATGGATGTGTTGGCAGTTTCGGATGGCGCTTTTCATATAAAAATGCACATCCGTAATAAAGCAGACAATTTCATTTGGAGTCTTGTCGCTGTGTATGGGCTGGCACAGGAGGAGTTTAAATCTGCTTTTCTTTGTGAAATGGTAAAGTTAGCAAAAGATAACCCACACCCGTTCATCATTGGTGGGGACTTTAACTTGCTTCATTTTCCATTCGAAAAAAGTAGGGGTCGGTTTGACAATCGTTGGCCTCTTTTGTTCAATGCGGTCATTGACAGTTTGAGCTTAAGAGAGATATCAATGGTTGGGAGACAGTTCGCTTGGGCTAATTCTCTTCCTGAACCCACATACGAGGAATTAGACCGTGTACTGATGGACACCGATTGGGAATCTAGGTTTCCATTGGTATCGGTACGGGCTCTAGAACATATTGAGGGTTTGTCGGACCATGCTCCTATTCTTTTGACCACATGCATGTCTAGACCACCGTGTAACCAGTGTTCCAAGTTTGAACTTGGATGGTTGCACCGCGAGGGCTTCCATGAGATGGTCCAAAGAATTTGGGAAAGACCGGTTGCCGACGATTGGCCTATCCAGAAGTGGAACAACAAGATCCGTGCTCTACGCACACATCTTGTTCGTTGGGCTCGTCACACTACTGGTTTACTTAAAAAAGAAAAGATACGACTATCCTCGATGATTGATGCTCTAGAGGCATTAGCAGAAGTTCGGCTATTATCTACGCAAGAAATTGAGCTGAAGAGCCAATCAAACACGCAAATAGCAAAACTCCTGCGTGAGGAAGAGTTAAAATGGTATCAACGTTCCAAAGCCCAGTTCATTCTCGAAGGGGATTCGAATACTCGCTACTTCCATAGTATTGCGAATGGCAGACACAGGAAAAAGCGTATTCACTCCCTAGTCCAGGATGAGGGAACGATTGAGGGCCAGGAACAAACTAAAGTCGTATATAACTAATTATTATAAAGGCCTGTTCAGAGCACCAGAGGAAGGAAACTTCACATTGGATGAGTCTAGAACGGCCGATATACCTCAGGTGTCTGATGAGGAAAATAGTCTACTTACTAATCCATACTCGGAGGATGAAGTGAGAAAGGCGGTTTTCCAAATGGAACACAATAAAGCCCCTGGACCTGATGGTTTCCCAGCTGAGTTCTACCAGAACTTCTGAGATGTAATCAAGTCTGATCTGCTTCAAATGTTCGCCTGTCTCCATGTTGGGCAGCTGGAGCTGTTTCGGCTCAACTTTGGTGAAATAATTCTATTACCTAAGGTTAACGAGGCAGAGAGGATTCAACAATTCAGACCTATATGCCTCCTTAACGTTAGTTTTAAAATATTCACTAAGGTTGCTACGATTCGGCTGAACAGTGTGGAAGATCATGTGGTTCGACCGTCTCAGACGGCTTTCATACAAGGTCGCAACATCCTAGATGGGGTGGCAATCCTACATAAAACAGTTCACGAACTACATAGGAAAAAGTTGAATGGGGTAATTTTGAAAATTGATTTCGAAAAAGCTTATGATAAAGTTAAATGGTATTTCCTTCAGCAGACTCTCAGAATGAAAGGATTTTCTGATGAGTGGTGTGCGCTCATCAATAGCTTTGTTTCAGGAGGAAGTGTAGCCATTAAAGTCAATGATGACACTGGCAAATACTTTCAAACCAAAAAAGGCCTTACACAAGGTGACCCATTATCACCAATACTATTTAACATAGTGGCTGATATGTTGGCTATCTTGATAGAACGCGCTAAGTCTGAGGGCCAAATTGATGGTATGATTCCACATCTAGTTGATGGTGGCTTATCGATCCTTCAATATGTTGACGACACAATTCTTTTTATGGAACATGACATCGAAAAAACTCGTAACCTCAAGTTAATCTTGTCAGCGTTCGAGCAACTATCAGGTCTTAAAATAAATTTCCATAAAAGCGAATTGTTTTGTTTTGGCGAGGCCCAGGAAAATGCCTCCTTGTATGCCGAATTATTCGGGTGTACGCAAGGTCAATTTTCTATCAACTACTTGGGTATTCCGATCCATTATCGGAGACTTACCAATGCTGAATGGAAATTGGTGGAGGAGAGACTTCAAATCCGATTAAATAGCTGGAAAGGCAAACTTCTATCCCTGGGGGGAAGATTGGTTCTCATTAACTCAATACTAACTAACATGGTACTGTACATGATATCTTTCTTCCAACTACCCAAAGGAGTCTTAAAACGATTGGATTATTTCCGGTCAAGATTCTTTTGGCAAGGGGATAGTGAAAAGAAAAATATCGACTGACCAAATGGAGTGTGGTTTGCCATCCAAAAGTCCAAGGTGGGCTCGGTGTTCATGACCTTGAGGTCAAGAATAGATCCCTGCTTGGTAAATGGCTACTCAAGCTTCTCTCTGAAGATGGCGTTTGGCAAACCCTCCTTAGGAGAAAGTATGTTGGTTCTCAAGCTGTATCTCAGGTTCTTTGGAAACCTGGTGATTCACATTTCTGGGCAGGCCTTTTGGCTACGAAGAAGTTCTTTTTCCCACGTGGATCTTTCTCAATTTGGAATGGATCGGAAATTCGTTTTTGGGAGGATAAATGGCTTGGCCAATCAACTCTTCGAAAACAATATCCGGCTTTGTACAATATTGTACGACACAAAGGCGACACGCTCGCTAAGGTGATGGGTACTTCCCCACCAAATGTATCGTTCAGAAGAAGTCTTTTAGGGCCTAGACAAGCATCCTGGAATGCCTTGCTTCTCCGGTTGGACTATGTCCAGTTAACGGAAGGCCCAGATAAAATTCGATGGAATCTAACTAAGAATGGTAAATTCTCAGTTCATTCTATGTACACTGCTTTAATCTAGCCCGAAGTTTCAGTCGATAATAATAAGAAAATTTGGAAGATAAAGATCCCGCTAAAAACGAAGGTGTTTGCGTGGTATCTTCGTCGAGGAGTAATTCTTACAAAAGATAACCTTGCCAAACGCAATTGGAACGGAAGCAGAAAGTGTGTCTTCTGTCAGCATGACGAGACTATTATACACTTATTCTTCCAGTGTGAGTTTGCTAGGTCTATATGGTCAGCCATCCAGATAGGTTCTACCTTATACCCTCCGCGCAGCGTTGCAAACATTTTCGGCAATTGGCTAAACGGGGTGGATCCTAGGTTTAAACTACTTATTAGGGTGGGAGCGATTGCCGTTATTTGTTCACTATGGCTATGTAGAAATGAAAAGGTTTTTAATGATAAAAATTCTTCTCTTATGCAGGTTATCTACCGATGCACAGCTACGCTCCGATCATGGTCGGCCCTGCAGCGTGTCGAGCACCGCGAGCTATTTTTGGAGGTGTCGTCACGTTTGGAGGCTACGGCGAGGGAGTTATTCTCCCAGCATGCATGGCCACATAATCTCCGGATCGACCCTCCACCACCATAGGTGTCTTTACAATTTCTCATTATGATATGTAATTCGCCTTTTATTTTTGGCATAATTCGGAACTATTGAACATGTTGGGGCTGTGTGCATCCTAGTTATGCAGAGCCTGGGTGTAATGCTTAATACTTTTAAGTAATAAAATCCCTTTATCGAAAAAAAGCAACTGCCTTCGAACCTCATCAAAAGATTTTTATTTTATACTCCCTCCGTCCAAATTAGATAACTTCCATTTGTTCATATATGCATGTATCTAAACATGTTATAAGTATAGATACGTCCACATTTCGACAAACGGAAGTCATCTAATTTAGAACAGAGGGAGTACATCCACACGTCGCCTAATTGAAATTTTTAGCGGTGATTCATGCATGCTACGTTGGTTGCATATATTGCCAAGATGGGGATAACCATAGGGCCCGCCCAGCGCTCATTCAAATTCGGTTACCTTGAGCTTATTTGGTAGCCATCATTTCATGTTGGAATGTTGGAACTTAATCGATATTTCATGCCTAACATGTTTAGTTATCATAGAATAAAACAATCATTCAATGGGAAATTCCAGAAAATGGGTATGGTGTGTTAAGTCAATTCTTGTGTATGATAGTGAATATTTAGCCAAGAATAAATGAATGCCTAGATACTTGAATGTATGGATGAATATCATTAATAAATATGGGATGGCATGAATAAATGAATTTCTCAAATAGTGGATGTTGTGGTTATGACATGGATAACTGAATGGCTCAAATAGTGGATGATGTGGACACATTTCATCTAGATATAAACTATTTTTATGCATATCAGTGGGGTTTTACTTTATAAAAAGTATAGACAGTGGTGAAGCTGGTGTATAACCACCGGGTTCACGTGAACCCAATGAAATTACCAAATTCTTCAATGGTCTAGTATATCTCAATGCTCATTTAGTCAAGTATAGATACATACATTGAGAGAGATGTTACATCTTAATCTCATTAGTACCATAGACAGAGAGATGTTACATCTTACATATTGATGTTATAGAAAGAGTTTTGATTTGATCCATAATTTATTGCAATATACATGTAAATGTTTTAATTTTGCATCCAATCTAACTATTTTAAGCATGTTTGTAATAAACAAGTTGGAAGTTTGACTTTACCAAAGTTCCATGATACTAAGGGGCTGTTTGGTTATCTGTATCACTAATGCAGGCATTTTTCATCCCCAGGCCCAGGCCCCTAGAGCCTGCCCACTAGAGCCTGGTGATACGTCTCAAACGTATCTATAATTTCTGATGTTCCATGTTGATATTATACCAATTGTTACATGTTTTATATACACTTCATAGCATTTTTATGCATTTATTGGACTGACCTATTAACAAGATGCCACAGTGCCAGTTTCTGTTTATTATGTCTGTGTATTGCAGAAAAGGCCCGAAAACCAAAGTGTTTGGAAAAATCCAGAAAATTACAGAAATTATATTTCGTCAGAAGACCCACGGAGCCAGAAGGGCAAGTCTAGAGGAGGCCCACAGCCTCCACACCATGCCCTCGTAAGACCTGGAGGGTGGCGGCGCCGGGGGTGGTGTGGCCACCTCGTGCACCGCCTCGCGACGCCCTTTGGACTATATATTGCCTCCGCGGTGAAAACCCTAAAAGGATCGACGATTTCTCCAGAAGAGTTCCGTAGCTCCGCCGCCACCATAAACCCTAATTCGGGGGACATAAGTCTCTGTTTCGGCACCCTGCCGGGATGGGGAATTGCCCCCGGAGCCATCTCCATCGACGCCATCGCCATCTTCATCGCCGTTGCTGCCTCCCATGATGAGGACGGAGTAGTTCTTCATCGGGGATGAGGGCTCTACCGGTAGCTATGTGGTTTATCTCTCTCCCATGGTGTGATCTTTATGTGATCATGAGCTTTGTAATCTAGTTGAATCCATAGATGTTACTCTTCATTATCTTATATGCTACTCAAGTGGTTTTATTAATGTAAACTCCGGAGTCACCTTTGTCCCACGGTGCGAAGTTGACAGTGTGCGCACCGTGTGTGGCTCTTAGGCTAAAGATTACAGGAATACTTATCATGAGTTATTATTTGTGTTGGATGTCTCTATGAAATTGTGGTGTTTGTCTAGTACTATTTTAGGGCGCTCAAGTTGACAGTGTGGGGTTCCCTAGATGTGGAATGCGACTTTAAGGTGTGCTTTTATAGCCCTACGCAGTGGATTGGTGTTCGTTATCCAACGAGAGAATAATTCAGAGTAGCATAGTGAAGAGGAAATATCTATGTATTCAATTATATTATTATTGTTGAGAGTATCCACTAGTGAAAGTATGATCCCTGGGCCTTGTTTCTAAGCATTGAAACACCGTTTACAACCAGTTCTACTACATGTTTGCTTGCTGCCATTTTTATTTCAGATTGCAATTACAACTTATAATCATTCATATCACTCGTATTTTAATATCTCTTCGCCGAACTAGTGCACCTATACATCTGACAAGTGTATTAGGTGTGTTGGGGACACAAGAGACTTCTTGTATCTTAATTGCAGGGTTGCTTGAGAGGGATATCTTTGACCTCTACCTCCCTGAGTTCGATAAACCTTGGGTGATTCACTTAATGGAAACTTGATGTTGTTCTACAAACCTCTGCACTTGGAGGCCCAACACTGTCTACAAGAATAGAAGCGTGCGTAGACATCAAGCTATTTTCTGGCGCCGTTGTCGGGGAGGTAAGGTAAACGGTACTCACATCCTCTGGCTACTAAGCTATTTTCTAGCACTGTTGTCGGCGTGTGAGTGGTCGAAGGTATTTCCTTTAGATTCTGCAGTTTTATCTTTTTGTTTCTTGTTTTTATTTCACTACTTAGGCTTAATGGAAAAAAAATTAGAGAGCTTTATGAAATTTATCTTGAGTTGGGACATGATGTGTTTGAAGAGAAAATTAAAAAACCTATGGAAATTTGTTTGCATAATAGTGGTAACAATGTTATTACTATAAATTCTTTGAACACCATTATTGCTAATGCTATGGAAAAGTCTAAGCTTGGGGAAGCTGGTTTTGATGAATATGATATTTTTAGTCCCCCAAGTTTTGAGGAGAAAATTTTCTTTGATGATACTTTGCCTCCAATTTATGATGATTATAATGATAGTGGTATTTTGGTGCCACCTACTATGGAGGATAAAATTCATTATGATTATTCTATGCCTCCAATTTATGATGATTACAATGATGGATGTGATACTTTTACTCCCACTATTACTAATGAAACTATTATGCTTATGTTGAGAGTAATGATACTTTATGCATGTGGATCATGATAAGAATGCTTTATGTGATAGCTATATTGTTGAGTTTATTCATGATGCCACTGAAAATTATTTTGAGAGAGGAAAGTATGGTTATAGAAATCTTCATGTTACTAAATTTCTTCTCTTTATGATGAAGGTTTTGAGCTTTCTCTTGATTTGCTTTTATTTGCTGGGTACTTTAAGACCTACTGGTACTTATGAGAGAGGGAGACACGGTTTCATATATCTCAATAATATTAAGTCTTCTCTCTTTATGTTGAAATTTTTGAAGTTCCACTTGTTTTGCCTTCCTATGCTAGTCACTTTGTGCTTTATTAATTTATTTTCTTACAAGATTCCTTTGCGTAGGAAGTGGGTTAGACTTAAATGTGTTTGATATTTGCTTCTTGATGCTCTTTCATATTCACTCTTATACATATGAGAGCATCATCAAAATTATCATGCCTAGCTAAAAGGCTTTAAAGAAAAGCGCTTATGGGAGACAACCCATTATTTTATTTCTACAATTTTTTTTTCTTTTTGAGTCAAGGAGTTGTTTACTTCTATAACAATTCCTTTGTATCTTTATTTTCTTGCATTGTTGTGCCAAGTAAGGCCTCTAATAGGAAGATGATGCTAGATTTGGATTTCTGCGCAGGAACAGATTTCTGTTGTTCACCGTTTTGCTTCTGTAAAATCACAGAAAAATTATTTAAATCTGAAAAAATTTGTGCGTGATCCTCCGATATGTACGCATCTTTCATTAGTTTTGAGTTTTTCGATTTGAGCAACGTAAGTGCCTCGAAAAAATTCGTCTTAACGGACTGTTCTGTTTTAGACAGATTCCGCCTTTTATTTTGCATTCTCTCTTTTACTAGTGTTGAGTGGAATTCTTTTTGAGGTGGAAAAGCTTCACATAACATCAGTGGCAGTAGTTAATGTTAAAAGTAACGGTCATGTTTGTGTCCTTATAGAACATGTGAGTTTTTGATTGTGCACTAACCCTCAAATGAGAATTACTCTGAGTTTGGTGTGACGGAAGTTTTTAAGGGTCAAGAGAGAAGGATGATATAATGTGATCAAGAAGAGTGAAGAGGTTAAGCTTGGGGATGCTCCCATGGATCACCCCAGCATATTTCAAAAAGACTCAAGCGTCTAAGCTTGGGCTTAGGCATCCCCTTCTTCATCAGCAACTTATCAGGTCATCTCTAGTGAAACTATATTTTAATTCTTTCACATCATATGTGCTTTACTTGGAGCGTCTGTGTGCTTTTATTTTCAGTATTTTTTTTTTTATGATCAACTTGATTGGATCCTAGCATTCTTGATTGGGAGAGAGACACGCTCCGCTTTTTCATATGAATACTCATATTCTTCACTTATACTTGTTGAGTATTCTTATCTAGCTATTGCTATGCTTTTAGCTCCTGTTTTGCATGCATCTCTTATTCAGAGCTGTTAGTTCTTTTAAAGAAAGTACTCTCTAACTTCACTTATAATTGTTTGGAGAGTTTATGTTGAAATAAGTTGATTGGTGTTTGGTTGGAATAGAAAATGCTGCATGTGATAGATGGTATATTGGAAAAGACTTACATATTCTTGTAGATCACTGTCTTGGATAATTTGATACTTGTTAATTGTTTTGAGTTATCAAGTAGTTCATGTTTAACCTTTTGTATCATGTAGTTAAAACCCATTAGTGAAGAACTACCGTAAAGCTCGTTGAAATTTGGTTTGCATGATTGGTATCTCTAAGGTCTAGATATTTTCTAGTAAAAGGGTTTGGTTAACAAGGAAGACAGTGTAGAGTCTTATAATGCTTGCAATATGTTTTCATATAAGTCTTGCTATGTCGGTTGATATCCTGTGTTTGCTTCAAATAACCTTGCTAGCCTAAACTCTGTACTGAGAGGGAATGCTTCTCGTGCATCCAAAACATTGAGCCAAAATCCTTGCCATTTGTGTCCACCATAACTACCTATATGTGGTATTTCCTTGCCACTCCAAGTAAATTTTTCATGTGCTACCTTTAAACTATTCAAAAAAATATTACTCCTATTTTGTGTCAATGTTTACCAAGCTCATGAGGACGGGGTGGATGTCTTTATGTCAACTGTCAAACAGACTTTACCACCAGACTAGCGGCATATACATCCGCTTATCCATTAATTTTGCAAAAAGAGCTGGCAAATGGGGTGCCCAGTCCCAATTAATTACAACTTTAACCGCTTAATTCTCTTCACATTTTTGCCCTGATTTAGCAGTCAAGCAATGACAACCAGTGAAATATCTGCATGTGTAAACAAAAGAGAAAGAGGGATGATCTGCCTTGCTGGTAGAAATAACGTCCTTCATGGGAGCCGCTCTTAAAAGTCTGGTTGGCAGGGGTCATATTGTACTTTCCATTTTCTGATTCGTTGACAATTAACATACACCTCTCAAAACTTATTTTTACTCTCTATATGATTTCAAAAACTTAAAAAGCTCTAACACATGATTTAATCCCTGCTTCCCTCTGCGAAGGGCCTTTCTTTTACTTTTATGTTGAGTCAGTTTTCCTACTTCTTTCTATCTCAGAAGCAAACACTAGTGTCAACTTTGGTGCAACAATTTTTATATGCTTGTATATTGTACTTATTATATTGCTTTGTGTTGACAAATATCCATGAGATATACATGTTGAAACTTGAAAGCAATTGCTGAAGCTTAAATCTTCCTTTGTGTTGGTTAAATACCTTTTACTTAGAATCTAGTGCTTTATCAGTTAACTCTTATGCAAAACTTTTGATGCTTGTCTCGAAAGTACTATTTATGAAAAGTTTTTACTTATATGATTCAGTTGTTTGCTCATTATCTATTTGTTAGCAAACTATAAACCATTGACCTGGATCACTTCATTCGTAACATGTGCTTTACAATACTATTTGATCAAGTTTATGTTGGTAGCATGTCACCTCTGAAATTATTTTGTTTTTATCGTTTTACCTACTCGAGGACGAGTAGAACTAAGCTTGGAGATGCTTGATACGTTTCAAACATATCTATAATTTATGATGTTCCATGTTGATATTATACCAATTTGTCGTCGTATCGGCATCTGAGATAGGAGACGGGGTCCTGCTAGCCGAGGGTGAACGTAGGGCAAGAAGGTGGACGTCGTCGAGGTCGGGATTGTACACGGCAGTTTACCCAGCTTTAGGCTCCACGGCGGTGGCGGAGCCCTACGTGTTGCTATAATTCACTACTAGGGGAATAAGCGCGGCCTTCGCCGCGCCCGTGGGCTGAAGTTTGAATTATTTAATCGTAAATTTGTTAGAAGTTCAAAATTGCCTAGGTTATCGTAAAATTGTCGGAATTCAAAAAGGGATTAGCGCGGTCTCCGCCGCGCCCGTGGGCTGAAAGTTGAATTATTTAATCGTAAATTTGTTAGAAGTTTAAAATTGCCTAGGTTATCATAAAATTGTCTGAATTTAAAAATTGCCTAGGTTGAGAAATTGTTTAAATTTTTGGAATGGTCAATTTGCAGATCTATACACATTTGAATTGTTTTCATGTATTTAAAATTATTGTTTCACACTATTTAGTTTTTTCCCAAAGTTATATATGAATAATTTCCGCGCCTGTGGGCTTAAATTTGAATTATTTAATCGTAAATTTGTTGGAAGTTAAAATTGCCTAGGTTATCGTAAAATTGTCGGAATTCAAAAATTGCCTAGGTTGAGAAATTGTTTAAATTTTTGGAATGGTCAATTTGGGGAGCTATACACATTTGAATTGTTTTCATGTATTAAAAATTGTTGTTTCACACTATTTAGATTTTTTTCCAAAATTATATGAATAATTTCGGATATTTTTTGCAAAAAATTGTTTCACACTATTTAGATTTTTTTCCAAAATTATATGAATAATTGGGTTTTTTTCAAAAAAAAAAAATCGGATGCGGCTTACCGCGGGGAACCCACAGCTGGCGGCGCCACCGCCCCTTGGTCGCCGGAGCGGCCGCGCCGTCGTGTGGATGCGGCGGAGAACGGCGGACGCGGCGGCGTTGATCCCGGCCTCGGAGCGGCGTTTCAGCGGCCCAAAACCGGCGAGGAGGTAGAACCGGCCATGGCGCACCTCCCGGTGGCCAGCGATTCGACGGGGGAGCGGCGGAGCGGCCGGGTGGTGTGCCGGCGGCCGCGGCGACGATGGCGTCGCGCGGGGGAGAGGCGAAGCTCGCTGACGGTTTTGCATAAAAGACCTCGACATTTGAGAAAATCGCGTTTAGGTCCTCCCACAGAGGAGAACGTGGAATTCATGCGAATATGCGAAAGTGGGAGGTTTATTTGCAAAGTGGCGCGGCGACCGGTGGGCGACCGGCTGGGCACGGGGCGACCGGCGGGTGACCGGTACACGTGTCGAACGCGGATTGGACAAAAATCGGATGAACAGTGCGAGCGCGGGAATGGGGGCGACGTGTAGCAATCCTGGCCGTCCGTCACGCGGATCGGACGGCCAGCGATTGCCGGCGACGTGGCTGCAAGAGGGAGCTGGGATTCTTCTGCCTTTTATATATAGTAGAATGAGGCAAATAGCCAAGGTACAGGTTACAATGAAGTTGATTGTATGAGAGTACCGATTGGTTGCCCTAAAGGCTTCCCGTGGTCCAGCTTATATAGGCGGCTGGACCTAGGGTTACAAGGTGATTGCGTATCCAGCAAGCATACATAATCCTAAACCTAGCCGGCAAGTCTGCCGCCTTCCGTCTTGGTCTTGGTAGCTTCATGGGCTTCGGTCTTGGGCTTCTAGGCTGCCGGCATCCGCCTTCCTTGGTCGTCAGCTATCTGGGCCGCCCGGCAGGCAAAGCCTTCACCACCACTGCGGGCCACCCTGGACTAGCCGGATTGATCCATGCTGGTGGTACCCCTAGTTGGTATATCCCCAACATTAGCCCCTGGAAGGGTTCGAGTTCTTCAGGCGCCGTCTTCTTTTGCCGGCGACGTCCGTCTTATCTTGTAGGCGGCTGAGGAGCTTGAAGCATTCCAAAGTTGAAATAAGCGGCGATCCGCCTAAAGTAGTCGGATGATTTGCCGCCATCATGGGAAAGACGGCCTGTCTGCTGTCAGGAATCTTCCGGGCACCAGTCTTGTCATTTGACCGGTCCCGTCAAATGTTGACGGATGACGTCATGCAGTCCACGACAGTTTGGACTTGACGTGCGTCATGATTACTCTTCCACTACGCACGAGAATCGGGGAGACGGCCTCAGACACCGTTGCCACGACGTGCAAATCATGGGCACGTGGGGGAGATCGTGTGCCACGCCAGTCTCGCGCACAAATCTCGGCGCGCAGAGATAAATACCCAAGGGCACAGCGGGGAGGAGCTTCTTCCCCCATTCGCATTCACCGCAACCTCCTCACCTTCTCGAGCGCTTCTCTCCTTCGTACTCAACTCCGGCGAGCACTTGAGCAGATCCTCTGCACCCAAGGGCGAGCAACACCGAGCAAGATTCGGCGGCGGCGCTGGCTGCAACTTCGGCGGCTGCGCCTGGATCTAGATCTGCACCGCCGGCGGCGGCGGTTCCCGCGAGCACACCGGTGACCCCTTCCATCCCCACCGCGGCTGCAGGTGGGGCTTCTTCTTCTTCTCCAACTCCGGTGGCACCCACAGCGTCCACATCTGCCTTCCCGCTTCCATCCCAAACGGCGACCAGCGCTGAGGCCACGGTGGAGGCAGAAGCTGCCGCCGACGATGACGCCGAGGAAGAAGAGGAGCGGCGGACCTTGGCTCCAGATATTGGCTGCCGTCAATCATGACGTCAGCTTATCTGAAAGAGCTGGAGGATGGCGGCTACATACCACCCAAGACGGAGTGCTCCTGGAGGATTCCAGGCGACGAACCAGTCCCTGACCCGCAAGACGGCGAGCGCATCATGTTGGCGTCGCACAGCCTCCACGGTATGTCTTTGCCTCTTTCCGCTTCTTCTTGGCGGTGCTTAGCTTCTACGGGCTGCAACCACACAACATAGTGCCCAATAGCATTTTAGTGCTAGCCGGCTTCTAGGCTTTGTGCGAAGGGTATTTAGGCATAGCTGCATCCATAGAGCTATTCCAATACTGCTTCCTATGCCGCCGACAAACCATACCAGGCGGCCAGCTGGCAACTTGCGGCAGCGTAACCTTCAACTGCCGCCAACCCGACTGGTACCCAAAGATCCCATACATCGAGTCGGTGAAGCACTGGACCAGCACCTTTTTCTACTGCAAGGACATCCCGACACCCGGCACGACACAGGGGATGCCTGCTTTCGTCAACGGTCCGCCAACCCACAAGGCCTGCTGGATGGCAAAGGTGCCTCTTAGCAGCTTGTCGGCTGAGCTTCTAATTGCCGTCAGGCGGATCGAGTTTCTGACGAAGACGATGAAGGCTCCGCAGCTTGACGGAGTTGACACCGTCATCTGCTGGTTGTCGAGGAAGATAATACCACTCCGCCATCGCCCACTGAAGATGTGCGAGTACAAGGCGGACGACGCCGGCAACAACACCCTTGACCAAGATGTGCTAGAGTACCGGCTCAGAGAGCTTGTCAAGCCTCTGTCGGTGAAGGCGGCCGAAGGCGTCGCCATGTTCACCCATGACAATCCAGCCCCAGTGGTAAGCCAGAGCTACTTTGTCTTTTCTTGACATCTTTGTCCACTGGGTACTGAATTAATGTTTTGCCTTTTTCCTTTTCTGCAAACCTTGGGGATGCCGACTTGGCTACCAACTGGTACGACACCGGTGCCGCAAGTCGAAGAATCGTAAAGCAGGCGGCTCCACCAAGGATTTGGAGAAAGGAAGAAGGTGGCCACCTCTGTTGATGCAGAGGATGAGACCTTGGGGGAGAATATCCCACTCAAGCGGTAGGCAAGCTTTTGCTTTCCTGACTTAGCCATTTGATACAACTTTCTGCTGACAAACTTGCACTTTTCTGCTTACAGGGGCAAGCCTGCCATGCCAAGCTCCGCGCCAACCTGAAGATTTCTGCCGGTAGGGGCAAGCCACCACGGTCTTCTCCAGCCACTGCGCCGACCACGCCTAAAGTTGGCGTTCCCGTGGTTGTATGCCAGGGAACGTACACATCTGCTGGTACCGCAGAGGCGGCTACGGAGAAGATGGCGGGTAAGAAGTCCGTTACGGGCCCTACTACCTTGAAGACGGCTGAAGCTTCGGCTAATGATGCCGCTCGATTTATCGCCATGAAGCAAGAGATGGATGACGAGATGGCGGCTGGCCATGGCGGATCGTCCTCCCATCCCAGCTCTCAATCTGGCGCAAGGATTACAAGACCCTCGGCGAACGCTGAGGACCATGCGTGAAGGTACCCGTAAATGGTACACGCACATGGATGATCTCCACGAGACCCTCCACGGTCAACTTGAGGTAATTGACCTATAGTCGCAGCCCCCGAGCACTTTGGTGGCTGAAAGATTTTTTAGCCGGCAAAGTGGTCTCGTTGACTATATAGTGCTAACTGCAACGTTGTCTTCGTGTATGCAGGCCGTTCTTGCTTCCAATCTTGAGCTGTTCCGTGCTCAAGAGAAGAAAACAAAGAATGCCAGCAACTGCATCAGGACGTGGAGATGAAGGACGCCCAGATTGCGAGCTTGGAAGAGGCTCGCAAAAAGGATGAAGGTGACAAATTTTTCTTTGCCTTCTTTTCGTCCGACTTCTTTTTGCTTTTCCGACAAGTATTTTAGTCGTTTTTCTTTATTTGTAGAATTACTAAACACTGCGCAAGATATTCTCAAGAACTCCACTGACATGCAAGCTTTGATGAACGAAGCTGCAGATCTTGCTGAGTTGGTGTCAAAGCTGAAGGCGGATCATGCCAAGGAGCTGGAGAGCGGGAGCTGGCCCATGCCGCCGAGGTTAGCAAGTTGACGGGACAACTTGAAGCCATGAGCAACAACCTCAACCAGGTGAACAAGAACGCCAAAGAGCAGCAGGACCAACTGTCGAAGGCGGTCCAGCTAGCTCAGGAAACGCTTGAGAACCATCTGGATGAGGTCAACGCCATCCACGAGCATGTCCTGGGTAAATCTCTTAACCTTCATCTTGTTTTGATACCTTGAATTCTTAAGTCCCAAGTTGCAGTGTAACTGTTTCATTATGCAGTGCCGGCTAACTTAGGCGATGATGTGGATACGACGCCGCGCCTTGCCCGCATCTTGAAGGTTGGCGAAACAGTCAACCAGATTGTCTGCGCGGGCAAAGCGTTTGCCGAAGTTCTACCCTGGCGAGCACGGCGATCCCGTCAACTTTGATGCCTTGCCGGACTTGCTGGAGAAGGCGGCGACCGAACATGACGGCACGCTACGATCAGCAGCACGAGGCGGAGCCAAGTTGGTTTGGCGATGACGGCGGCGTGGTATCCGGAGGCTGATATTCATCAAGTCACCGAGTACTTCCCCACCGAAGACGAAAACAACCAAGCCATCGTGATGCAAGACGTGCTGCGGTCTGTTCGGGGCTATGCAACCCGGGTTGCCAACATGGTTGACATCCGCAAGTTCTACAAGGAACACCCGGATCCACATGTTGCCGTAGCCGATCCCTCCTTGGCGGATCCTGAAGCTGCCGGAGGCGGAGAAGGCGAAGCCGCAGCTGACGAGCGCAGCCCCCAGGATGGCGGAGCCAGCCCCAAGGATGCCGGTGTCAGCCCCCAGGATCTCCCAACTACCTCCACCAAAGCGGCAACTCCTTAAATGTCCTCTCCTGCAATGGTAGCACAAGAAACTGCGTTAATCTGTTAACGCAAAAAACTTGTTTATTTTTGGGTTTGTAAATATTTGGGCCAACTTTTATGCTACACTTGGCGGTAGGCTTATTTAAGTGGCCCGCCTTAATATGTATCTCGTTTATGTTTAGCTGTTTCATATGTTGGCGGAACCTCATCTTAGTTACTTTAGCTGAGCCAACCAGGTGCAATACCAACTAATTTAGACTCAGAGACCAAAGCCAGCATGTTGGTGCCAACGACATACTACTAGGCGACCCACACACAAACAGACAGATAGCATATTAGGCGGTGCAAAGATTGTTTGCTTTTTTAGCCGGCAGACGGCAAATGTCAAAAAGTTTGAACCTTAGCGCGGAGCAAAAATATTTTGTTCGGTAACTTTTATGACAACAGATATATGATTGCGAGAAAAGACAAAAGATGGCATGATCCCAAAACTGAATGAGCAAACCACAGACTTTTATTTCATAATCATATAGTACTTATTACAATGTGGAAATTGCTAAGTGTAAAAAGGACGTAGCTGCTCAATGTTCCAGGTCGCTTGGTTTCTTCGTACTTGTCGTCAACCTTCCTCTTGCGCTTGCGACCTCGTTTCTTCTTGTATCCGTCTCGCGCGTCTACCAAGTAATAAGACCATTGAGCAACACCTTACTGACCACAAAAGGTCCTTCCCATGGCGGGGATAACTTATGCAAGCCTTTCCTGTCTTGGATTAGGCGGAGGACCAGGTCACCAACTCTAAAACTTCGTTGCCGTACTCTTCTGCTGTGATAACGCCTCAAACTTTGCTGATAGATGGCGGATCGTGCGAGAGCAACATCTCGTTCTTCATCAAGTAGGTCAAGGCCATCCTGTCTTGCATCTTCTGCGTCTTCCTGGACGTAGGCTTGAATTCTGGGAGAATCATACATCATGTCGGTGGCAACACTGCTTCTGCGCCATAGACTAAGAAGAAAGGAGTGAACTTGGTTGATCTGTTTGGAGTTGTGCGTAAACTCCAAAGGACAGATTGCAACTCATCCACCCAAGCCCCAGCCGCTCTGTGCAATGGTACTTCGAGACGTGGTTTGATGCCTTGTAGGACTAAACCATTTGTACGCTCTACTTGACCGTTTGCCTGCGGGTGTGCTACTGAGGCAAGATCTAGGCGGATACCATGCTTATAACAGTATTCCTCAACTTCGCCTTGCGACAAGTTAGTGCCGTTATCGGTGATAATGCTATGAGGCACCCCGAACCGAGAGATTATTCCCCACAGAAAATTTGCGGCTGTGGCACCGTCTAGCTTTTTGATGGCTTAGCTTCAACCCACTTGGTGAACTTGTCTACAGCCACAAGTAAATGTGTGTAGCCACCAGGCGCCGTTTAAACGGACCAACCATGTCCAAGCCCCAGACTGCGAAAGGCCATGTGATGGGTATTGTTTTAAGCTCCTGAGCCGGCATGTGTGATTGTCTGGCATAAAGTTGGCAGCCCCTGCATCTTTTGACGATGTCCTCTGCATCTTGCTTGGCTGTCAACCAGTAGAAACCTTGTCGGAAGGCTTTTGAAACAAGGGCGCGTGAGGAAGCGTGATGTCCACACACGCCAGCATGTATCTCATCCAACAGTTCTCTGCCTTCTTCGGGCGAAATGCAACGTTGGTAAACACCAGTGGTGCTACGTTTGTACAATTCGCCTTTGATTATTGTGAATGCCTTGGCTCTTCTTATGATTTGCCTTTTCAAAACCTCATCGTCCGGCAACTCCTGATTGATCAGGAAGTCCAAATATGGCGTCGTCCAATCCGGCTTTACCAGGTAGACGGCATAGCTAGCATCTTCAACTGGTTCTGCCGACTCTGGGTCAAGGAGGTCTGCTCCTTTTATTGACGGCTTGTGCAGGTGTTCCAGGAAAACATCTTTTGGTACCTTTTTGCGTTCAGACCCCATTCTGGCAAGTGTATCTGCCGCCTCATTTTGAGCTTGGGATGTGGCGGACCTCGTAGCCTAGGAAACATTTGGCGAATTCGTCAACGGTAGCTCGATATGCCGCCATTGTCTCGCTCTTTGTGTCCCAAGTACCACGTATCTGTTGCGCCACCAAGTCTGAATCTCCGTAGCAGAGGACACGCTGGACGCCTAGTTCCTTGGCAATGTGTAGACCATGAAGGAGAGCTTCGTATTCAGCAACATTATTAGTTGCCTTGAAGTGAATTTGTAACACATAACTAAGCTTGTCTCCTTGAGGGTTTCTTAAAACAATGCCAGCCCCCGAGCCCTGAAGCATTTTTGATCCATCAAAGTGCATGATCCAATATGCGTCTTCAGGGAGAGGTACTTCGTCCATGGCCTCCGTCCAATCTGCTACAAAGTCTGCTAAGGCTTGAGATTTAATGGCCGTTCTGGGTTTATACGTGATGTCGAAGGCGGCAAGTTCGATGCCCCATTTGGCAACGCGGCCTGTCATCTGTATTATTGATGATATCCCCCAGAGGTGCCTTGCTCACAACCGTGATTGAATGCTCCTGGAAATAGTGCCTTAACTTTCTGGCGGCGTAGAAAACACCGTAGACCAGCTTCTGGTAATGCGGATAACGCTGTTTTGAGGCGGAAAATACTTCACTGATGAAGTAAACCGGACGTTGTTCCGGCAAGTCTGATTTTCCGTCTTGCGTTCCACAACCAGGACCACGCTAACAACCAAGTTAGTTGCCGCGATGTAAAGCAGCATTGGTTCCTGCGTTCGAGGAGCTGCCAAGATTGGAGCAGACGTTAACGCGTCCTTGAGCTGCTGCAAGGCGGCGTCTGCTTCGTCTGTCCATTCAAAGTTGTCGGATTTCTTCAGAAGCCGGTAGAGAGGCAGTGCCTTCTCACCAAGACGGCTAATGAAACGACTGACGGCAGCCGCCGAGCCGGCAAGTCGCTGCACGTCCTTCAGGTCCTTGGGCCTGGATATGTTGAGGATCGCTCTGATTTTTTCTGGATTTACCTCTATTCCTCGTTCGGAAACGATAAAGCCAAGCAATTTGCCGGCAGGAACCCCGAAGACGCATTTTTTCGGGTTGAGCTTCATCCTATATACCCGGAGGCTATCAAAGGTTTCTCTCAAATCGTCAAGCAAATCTGCCTTCTTTCTTGACATGACGGCAATGTCGTCAACATAGACGTGAACATTGCGGCCAATTTGCTCGTGAAGGCATCTTTGCATACACCGCTGATACGTTGCGCCGGCATTTTTTAGACCGAAGGGCATCGTGATGTAGCAGAAGGTCCCGTAGGGCGTAGTGAACGATGTTTTGATTTGGTCGGATTCTCGCATTTTGATTTGGTGGTACCCGGAGTACGCATCCAAAAAGCACAGCAGCTCGGAGCCGGCTGTGGAGTCTATGACCTGATCTATACGAGGTAAAGCAAAGTGGTCCTTAGGACAGCACTTGTTCAAACCGGTATAATCAATGCACATTCTCATTTCCTTATTAGGTTTTGGAACCATTACAGGATTTGCCAACCAATCAGTGTGTACTACCTCCCTAATGAACTTGGCTTCTTGCAACTTGATGATCTCCTTCCCTATTGCTGTCCGCTTCTTCTCACCGTAGCGCCTTATTCCTTGCTTTACTGGCTTGGCTCCTTCATAGACGTTAAGAGAGTGCTCGGCAAGTTCCCTCGGGACACCTGGCATGTCGGCTGACGACCATGCAAAGATGTCCTGATTCTCACGGAGGAACCTGACGAGCGCGCTTTCCTATTTGTCGTCCAGGCCTGCCCCTATGGTGACTTGCTTGGAGCTGTCACCTGGGACCAGGTCCGCCTTCTTTGTGTCTTCGGACGCCTTGAAAGTGTTTTGGGCTCTGCGGTCTTTACATCCTCCGGCAGCTGCGACGTATCAAGCTCCTTTTTCAACATGGCTAATTCCTCTGCATGGAGGACTGCCTCAGCGAAGGCGGCGTTGCCACGCTCGCACTCCTTTGCTTTCTTGAAGTTGCCACTGACGGTGATTGTACCGTTGGGTCCCGGCATCTTCAGCTTGCTGTAGATGTAACACGGCCGAGCCATGAACTTGGCGAAAGCTGGCCGTCCAAAGATGGCGTGGTAGGCACTCTTGAAGGGGACTACTTCAAACCTGAGATGCTCCGAGCGGTAGTTTGTCTCAGGTCCGAAAGTAACCTCCAGTTTGATGCTTCCCATTGACTTGGCTTGCTTTCCCGGAACGATGCCATGAAACTTGACTTTGCTGTAGTCAAGCTGGCTTTCCGACAAGTTCATGCGCTTCAGGTGTCCGCGTAGATGATGTTGAGGCTGCTGCCGCCGTCCATCAACACCTTGGTGAGTCTGAAGTTATCGACAATTGGGTCGACGACAAGGGCGTATTTGCCGGGGTGAGGTACGTGATCTGGGTGATCATCTCTATCCCAAGTGATTGGCTCCTCTGACCAGTCTAATACTGGGGAACATCTGGCACTGTGGCGTTTAGCTCGCGCATCTCCGCCTTTTCTTCTTTGCCGAAGGAGTGCCAAGAAGCACACCAATTGGCCATGTACCTTGGGGTATTTCTTTTCTTTGCGCACCAGCTTGGGTTCCTCATCCTCGGACATGGAAATTGCCCCATCATCGTCTTTTCTTTGTCTTCTCAGCCTTTTTGCTCTTTTTTGCTTCCAGCCAACCTCGGGGTCCTTCTTGAAGTCCTCCATGAACCGGCATTCCCCTAATGTGTGGTTAACTTTGCCTAAGGACGCGTGGATTGGGCAGGGCAAGGCTTTTGCCTGATCGTATGTCAGGCGTTGCTTGCTGGAGCCGCCATCTTTACCCTTTCCTTTCCACTTGCGGTTGCCGCCTTTGCCTTCGAAGGCGGCGGCGACCTCGTTTGACGGTCCGGCTTTGTCGTCCTGGGGAGCCTTGCGTTTGTGACTTGCTCGCCTGCTTGGCGCCATGTCATGTGCGCCATCTCCATCGCGTGCATCATCATCCGCCTGTGCGTACATGGCTGCTACTTCGAGCATGACTCCGAGATCCTTGACCTGCATGCGTACGAGCTTATGTCTGAGACTTGAGCCCTTCAGGAGGCCTGTGGTGAAGGCATGGATTGCTTGATTGTCGTCTACGTTCTCGCAGCTTGCCTTGTCTGAATCCACCTTGCCAAGAAGCTTGTAGCTGTTTCATCTGGCTTTTGCACGCAACGAACCAAATCTGTGTATGTATTGGGTCGCTTGTACGTGCCTTGGAAGTGCTGCGTGAACACCTTTTCCATGTCATGCCAGCTATGAATGCTTTTCTCCGGCAAGTTTTCGATCCAGCTTCGGGCTGTCCCCTCAGCATGAGGGGAAGGAAGCGTGCGGCGACGAGGCCATTGCCCCGGCAATTTCAACTGCCAGCGTAGTCCGACAACCATGAGTTTGGCTTGTCCGCTCCATTGTACCTTTGATGAGTTTTTGACACTGATGTCATGTCTCGGGTACTTGAACGTTGCGGATGGCTGGGCCAAAGCACTCAGGTCCTAGGTAGGCATCCTGCTTTCCAGCCTTGATGTCATTGAGACGATGTCGTGCGTCTTGCGGACTGAGCTGTTTGCCAGATCTATCGGCATGAGGCTCGTCCTGCGCTGCCCGGCTGTGCCTAGGCTCGTTGTTGTGCCCCGGCTTCCACCTTCGTGCCTGGGCACTGGTGGTGGGGACTGTGCGGTCCCTGCTTCTTCTTGGCGGCGGGGCGTTGTCGCGATTGCCGCCACTCCTTGGCGGCTGCTTGCTGCCCCTGCTTCCGCCTTCATCCCGCCTAGGCGGAGGGGTGAGGCCTTGCGCCTGTTGCCGGTTCTGGACGCCTCGTCACGCTGCCTTTTGGGAGGTGGTGACTTGCGTGGGTCCTTCTCCTTGTCTTTCCCTTTTCCGTGGCTACTGGAGCCGGACGGATCTTCGGGTTGCCACCGGCCGCAGCTTTGCAAGCGTTGGATTTGGATTCCAACTTTCCTCCTCTTGCGTCCGCCATGTCGGCGCGAGAATCAGCACGGGCCTGCTGCTCTAGAGCTTTGTGAGCAAGGATCGATGCGTAGTAAATCTTCTCGTCCTTGTCATAGTCATCATTGTTGAGGATGTCTAAGGCGGCTGCAGTGTTGAGGACAGGGGTGGCGAGGATGATGTCCCCGTTCTTGTCCTTACGCTGCGGCGCTGTAGCCCACTCGAAACCAAGCTTTTGGGCAGGGGATTTGAAGTTGTCAGGATCCCTGCCTTTCTTGCTTTTCTTTCTCGCCACAGGTCCTGCCGGCTTGGGCAATGGAGTAGTGGTGAAAAGATTGCGCTTGGGGTCTAACTTGGCGGTTATCTTGGCGTTTTCCTCCTTGGCTTCGTCGAGGAGGCCTGGACCTCTGCTTGCTTGCTTTTGAGGTACTCAGTTTGCTCCACCAAGGTGTTTCGAAGTTTCTCCAAATCAGCCGGATTGGTTTTGTCGGTCACCGGCGTGTGCAGAACTTCCGCCAGGGCCGCCATGTTCCCTATCTTGCTGGGCTCGCCTTTTCTAGAATCCTCTTCTTTGGAGCCCCAGGAGGCTCTGGAAACAGTGGATCGGTTGCCGGGGTCCCCAGGTTGGCGGCGTCAGTTGCCGCCGCCTGTGCTGAGGCTGCACCGGTGACATCCGCCACGAAAACCTGCTGCATGTTGACGGAGGAGCCCGTAGCCGCCTCAGAAGGCGGAGGCTCAGGTGTACTGAAACACTGCTTGACCCGTTGCTCAAACATGCTTGCAGAATCTTCTTCGGAGTCAGAATCTACGTTGACGTGAACGGTAGATCTGGATCCGGCATCCGACATCGCATCATCCTGGAGTGCAGGAAGAATAGATTCGGGATCTTGACTGTTGGGCTGGGAGTTGATCCCAGTCCCGTCATGCCGACAAAGTGTAGATCTGAATCTGCGGACTCCTCAGAGGAGGCAAACTCAGATCCGTCTTGATTGTAGGGCGGGTGGGATGGCGAATAAATTCGCGGCAACCCATACGCCTCAGAAGTGTAGCCGATGAATACATCGACGCCGCCAAACGGCACAACTCCGCATCCGACAATGTAGTCGTCTGCGGGGATGTAGGACTCGTCGCAGCTGATGTAGTGGTTGTCGCCGTAGCGAACGGCGCGGCCGACGGCGATTGTTTCGCCGATGCCGCCTAGGGTTCCCGCCTGGAACGTGACGCCTGACGCCTTAGGCCCCACGGTGGGCGCCAACTGTCGTCGTATCGGCATCTGAGATAGGAGACGGGGTCCTGCTAGCCGAGGGTGAACGTAGGGCAAGAAGGTGAACGTCGTCGAGGTCGGGATTGTACACGACAGTTTACCCAGCATCAGGCTCCGCGGCGGTGGCGGAACCCTACGTGCTGCTATAATTCACTATGAGGCAAATAGCCGAGGTACAGGTTACAATGAGGTTGATTGTATGAGAGTATCGATTGGTTGCCCTAAAGGCTTCCCGTGGTCCAGCTTATATAGGCGGCTGGACCTAGGGTTACAAGGTGATTGCGTATCCGGCAAGCATACAGAATCCTAAACCTAGCCGGCAAGTCTGCCGCCTTCCGTCTTGGTCTTGGTGGCTTCATGGGCTTCGGTCTTGAGCTTCCAGGCTGCCGGCATCCGCCTTCCTTGGTCGTCAGCTATCTGGGCCGCCCGGCAGGCAAAGCCTTCACCACCACTGCGGTCCACCCTGAACTAGCCGGATTGATCCATGCTAGTGATACCCCTAGTTGGTATATCCCCAACACAATTATTACATGTTTTATATACACTTCATAGCATTTTTATGCATTTATTGGACTAACCTATTAACAAGATGCCACAGTGCCAGTTTCTGTTTATTATGTCTGTGTATTGCAGAAAAGGCCCGAAACCCAAAGTGCTTGGAAAAATCCAGAAAAATTACAGAAATTCTATTTCGTCAGAAGACCCACGGAGCCAGAAGGGCAAGTCCAGCGGAGGCCCACAACCTCCACACCATGCCCTCGCGCGGCCTGGAGGGGGGCGGCGCCGGGGGGTGGTGTGGCCACCTCGTGCACCGCCTCGCGACGCCCTTTGGACTATATATTGCCTCCGCGGTGAAAACCCTAAAAGGATCGACAATTTCTCCAGAAGAGTTCCGTAGCTCCGCCGCCACCAAAAACTCTAATTCGGGGGACAGAAGTCTCTGCTTAGGCACCCTGCCGGGACGAGGAATTGCCCCCGGAGCCATCTCCATCGATGCCACCGCCATCTTCATCGCCGTTGCTGCCTCCCATGATGAGGAGGGAGTAGTTCTTCATCGGGGCTGAGGGCTCTACCGGTAGCTATGTGGTTTATCTCTCTCTCCCATGGTGTGATCTTTATGTGATCATGAACTTTGTAATCTAGTTGAATCCATAGATGTTACTCTTCATTATCTTATATGGTACTCAAGTGGTTTTATTAATGTAAACTCTGGAGTCATCTTTGTCCCACGGTGCGAAGTTGACAGTGTGTGCACCGTGTGTGGCTCTTAGGCTAAAGATTACAGGAATATTTATCATGAGTTATTATTTGTGTTGGATGTCTCTATGAAATTGTGGTGTTTGTCTATTACTATTTTAGGGCGCTCAAGTTGACAGTGTGGGGTTCCCTAGATGTGGAATGCGACTTTAAGGTGTGCTTTTATAGCCCTACGCAGTGGATTGGTGTTCGTTATCCAACGAGAGAATAATTCAGAGTAGCATAGTGAAGAGGAAATATCTATGTATTCAATTATATTATTATTGTTGAGAGTGTCCACTTGTGAAAATATGATCCCTAGGCCTTGTTTCTAAGCATTGAAACACCGTTTACAACCAGTTCTGCTACATGTTTGCTTGCTGCCATTTTTATTTCAGATTGCAATTACTATTTATAATCATCCATATCACTCGTATTTTAATATCTCTTCGTCGAACTAGTGCACCTATACATCTTCCAAGTGCATTAGGTGTGTTGGGGACACAAGAGACTTCTTGTATCTTAATTGCAGGGTTGCTTGAGAGGGATATCTTTGACCTCTACCTCTCTGAGTTCGATAAACCTTGGGTGATTCACTTAAGGAAAACTTGCTGCTGTTCTACAAACCTCTGCACTTGGAGGCCCAACACTGTCTACAAGAATAGAATCGTGCGTAGACATCACCTGGCCCGGCCTAGTTGAAACTAAATGCCGTGTAGATTTGAGAGCTCGTATGAAACTAGGTGGGGTTTGGTAGATTGGCACGCAGACTGCATGCATGACATTTGGTGTGGTGGCGTGCTGCATACGGTGTGAGAGAGGCATGCAATATTCCCTGACACCTTCCATGCCTCGTGTTGTGCGCTGCCTGCATGTGAGGCTGCATGAGTGGAAACGGCGGAATCGGGCGTTTCTTTAGGGCCAGGCCCAGGGGTATTTTAAGTATCGGACGATGCAAAATTTCGTGGCTCGTAGATAACCAAACACCGTGTCGCCTAAAAGATTCCGTTTTCATGCAGCGTACCTACTTTTGCTTTATGAGCCAAACACGCACTACGAGTAGTGAGTAGGTCTTTTGGAAATGGGGTATTAGTGTACATCAATGATTAATATAAGTTTTTTTATTCAATACCAACTTAGAGCATGCACATGTCCTCAACCTATTACTAAGCCCAACTTGATTCATTAGCCAACTATTCAATTCATAGTTTAGAAGTCTCTACAATTATGCTTACTTAATGACACACTAAAACACTAGTAAGACATTTTTTCAAATCTTGTACGCTTTGAAGTCTCCTTCATCGTATTTAAGGATATGAAAATATATACACGAACAAACATACACAACATATGTATACACTATAATGTGGTAACTTTTAATAAACCATAAAATTTAAATTTAGCACAAGCAAACTTTGCAGTGATATACATTACAATTATATAACAAAATATTGTTCGGACGTTATTGGTTGACTATATATGTTGTCTAACTAATAGAATATGTTACTCATATAGGCTATAGTATATTAAAATAAGTTCAAGGTAACTAAAAGTTTAATATAAATGTTTACATTAAAAATAAGTTCACAAATAAATTCAAAAAAATGAATGTTTTTCTTGCACAGAAAAAGTGGAGAAGACGAGCGAAATAAAAGTTCGAACTAGTGCAGGCGAGCAAGTTACTTGGCCGACCCAGGAGAGATCGGTTGAAGCGTTGCATCCCTAGCGGGGGCATTTGATCATTAGCCCCGCTTTACTTAGGGACAATCCTATTTGCCCTTGTTTAGTTTGCCCTCTTTTTTTGTCATTACGTACTTTGGTAGTTGATTATTTGCCCTGATAGATTGGACCCACATTCAATGACCCAAATACCCGTATGAACCTATTTGACTTGGATCCATCTCCCCTGTTGAGCCTCTCCCCTGTTCATTTTTCATGCGGCTTCGATCTATTTTTTCCATCCAAAGCCAACCTGAACATGGCTTCATCTTCCAGCTCTTATCGAATCGGGATAATAAACGCATACATCAAGGTTTCGCACCGCTCCAGGCCATGCCCTCTGGCCGGCTCGCTGGCAGCGCTCCGCCGGTCTTTCCTCCCTCCACTGGCCCCGTTCCTATGCATAGACTCGCCCATGTCCCTGCGATATGACCCACATCTATCCTCATGAGTGATCCTGGCCAGAAAGGACCCACATGACACGCGTCGTCGTTTCAACGCGAGGGATAAATAAATAAATATCCTTCCAAAGTAAAGTGGGGGTTCCTTCGCCGCGTTGCTTTCTTGCAGCGTCCCACGACGGTCGACATGCTTGCCCCGCGTCTGCCTGAGCCCCGGGGCCCCACGTGTCAGCGACTCCGTGTACGAATGTCAAGCCTATCCATCCACCCTCACCACGTGCCACGAATAACTCCGCGCCGGCAGACCGGAGCAAGCGCGAATCCATCGCCTCCTATATAATTCCCCACCGCCCACCACAGGAACCTGCACAAACGGAACGGAAGAGATCATCCATCGTCCACAACTCCAGATCGACTGCCTTTCTCCGTCGGAAAATCTCCGGTCTTCGTTCTAGGTATGTATGTATGCGCTACCGTTTCCGCTCCATATGGTTCTAGTACGAATATCTTGGTGAGAGATTTTGCTTAGATGTCGCGGAACGGGGCTGATCCTCACGGATCTGGTGTTCGATCGGTTGCTGGATGCGAAGATATTTTTTGGTTTCTGGATTTCTCATACCTAGTTCGTGCGGGCACCCGGGTTAGCGTGTACCAAATTTGTTGTACAGTGGTGGATTTGGTCGATACGATCTCCTCACGGATCAGCTCCGTGGAATATGCACAGGTTATGACGAAATTGTGAAATGTTCATCTGCCTGACGAACTGTTCAGGCCTCCTAGGGTTAAATATTTTTTTCGCCGTTAATTAGACCCTTCGTAACAGCTCCTAGGGTTCTGGAAACAGCCTCTTGCAGAAATGCAGGGAAAGGCTGCGTACTAAAGACCCAAAGTGGTCGGATCCTTCCCCGGACCCTGCGCAAGCGGGAGCTACTGCACCGGGGCTGCCCTTTAATTAGACCCTTCGTGTTAGATTAGAGCACCTTGCTCCTTCAGGCATGTTTTGGAAGGATCTGATTTTGTCTCTTGGGATGGAATTGGGTAAGCACCTAGGCACGATGGATATTGTTAACATGTTGAACTTGGAATTTGACCAAGCACTAGTGATTTAGGCCTATAAAAATGAATGTGTGGCTAGGAGGAACTAGCAAACTGTTTAGTATTGCAGGAGTACACCACCTGTCGTGTTAGCCGGTACCCTGGGGGTCCTTCTCCTGATTCAAGCATGTGAAATGTTCTGCTAGGACAGAGACTAGTTCAGCGCAAGTTGTCATAGGCACATCATTCTGGTGTTGTTGTTCTGCACTCATTAGAAAATTATTTTATATGGTTACATCGCCTATTTGAAGGGGTATATACATGCATCAAGGCACAGCAATATTCATATAGTGTATAACGTTTGACTCCTCATAAGAATATGTCTAATTCCTTGCACCCAAAGCTAACTCGATTGTACCTAAGCAAGTGTTATGCAAGGACATGGATTAGTTCCACACTAGCTGCCATAAACACATCAGTGGGTTGCTATTGGCTCTGAACTGACAATAAATATTTTCTGTGCATACAGCACGTATTCTGATGGCAACTCATGTGCTTGCAGACAGCAAAATTTCCCGTTTCCGCTCCATATGGTTCTAGTACGAATATCTGGGTGAGAGATTTTGCTTAGATGTCGCGGAACGGGGCTGATCCTCACGGATCTGGTGTTCGATCGGTTGCTGGATGCGAAGATATTTTTTGCTTTCTAGATTTCTCATACCTAGTTTGTGCGGGCACCCGGGTTAGCTTGTACCAAATTTGTTGTACAGTGGTGGATTTGGTCGATACGATCTCCTCACGGATCAGCTCCGTGGAATATGCACAGGTTATCACGAAATTGTGAAATATTCATCTGCCTGACGAACTGTTCAGGCCTCCTAGGGTTAAATATTTTTTTTGCTACTTTGTTCGGTAGCACCATCTCCCGAACTCCGCGCTCCGTTAATTAGACCCTTCGTGTTCGATTAGAGCACCTTGCTCCTTCAGGCATGTTTTGGAAGGATCTGATTTTGTCTCTTGGGATGGAATTGGGTAAGCACCTAGGCACGATGGATATTATTAACCTGTTGAACTTGGAATTTGACCAAGTACTAGTGATTTAGGCATATAAAAATGAATGCGTGGCTAGGAGGAACTAGCAAACTGTTTAGTATTGCAGGAGTACACCACCTGTCGTGTTAGCCGGTACCCTGGGAGTCCTTCTCCTGATTCAAGCATGTGAAATCTTCTGTTAGGACAGAGACTAGTTCAGCGCAAGTTGTCATAGGCACATCATTCTGGTGTTGTTGTTCTGCACTCATTAGAAAATTATTTATATCTCGCCTGCTTCTAGGAGTATTCACATGCCTGGGCACAGCAAGATATAATTATCATGTAACGTTTGACTCCTTGCCAAAGGACATGTCTGATTCCTTGCACCCAAAGCTAACTCGATTGTACCAATGCAAGTGTTCTGCAAGGACATGGATTAGTTCCACACTAGCTGCCATAAACACATCAGTGGGTTGCTATTGGCTCTGAACTGACAATAAAATTATTTTCTGTGCATACAACACGTATTCTGATGGCAACTCATGTGCTTGCAGACAGCAAAATTTCCCTATTGTGTACTGTGCACTAACATTTGTCTGATCACAATTTTACAGTTCAGTTCGTCGGGGACAATGGGAGGAGGCAATGACGGTTCCAGTGGCCATGGATACCCGCCTGGTGCCCCCGGCTACCCACCGCAGCAGGGATACCCTCCCCAGCAAGGAGGATACCCACCTCAGGGATACCCTCCACAGCAAGGATACCCACCTCAGGGATACCCTCCCCAGCAAGAGAACCATGAGGACAAAGACAAGGGGCTCATGTCCACCATAATGCACGGCGTTGCTGGTGGTGGTCATGGGTACCCTTCTGGTGGCCACGGCTACCCGCCGCAGCAGGGATACCCTCCCCAGCAAGGATACCCACCTCAAGGATACCCTCCACAGCAGCACGGTTACCCTCCGCAGCAGCATGGTTACCCTCAGCAAGGTGGCTACCCCCCTGCCGGTTACCCTGGCTCATCCGCGGGTATGTACCATGTCTCTGTTCACCAATTCTATGCTGTTGATAAGGATCTGTGCATGGCTATCATGTTACTATTTGTACTGGAAACTCAGTAGTTACTGCAATTTGCGTTAGCATTGGTAAATTGACGATTGAGATGTGTTTATGTGTGCTTGTGTGTGCTGCATCTTCAACAATAAGCCAATTTCAGTCTCAGGATATAGATGGTGCTTAATGCCAGGAGTGCCGAGTTTTCTTGTATTTGAAACTTGTATTGTTCTAGAGCATTCCATCCTGATCAGATGTTGTCTTTTTACAGGTCATGGTGGTAGCCATGGCGGCGGCATGGGCGGCATGCTCTCTGGAGGCGCAGCAGCTGCGGCTATGGCTTATGGAGCACACAAGATTTCTGGTGGGGGTCACGGTGGGCACATGGGAGGTGGACACATGGGAGGCATGATGGGCCAAGGAGGCTATGGTGTGGGTCATGGCAGCTATGGAGGCCACGGCGGCAAGTTCAAGCACGGGAAGCACGGCCACGGCAAGTTCAAGCACGGCAAGCATGGCAAGCACGGCGGCATGTTCGGCGGCGGCAAGTTCAAGAAGTGGAAGTAACGAGCTGGCTAGCTAGTAGCTTGCTATGGCGGATGGATCTATATAGCTGAACTCTTGTGTAGGCTTCCAGAACTGGTTTGGTTAGGAATGCCTTTGCGATGTATCTAAATAGGGTTCGTGTGGTCGCTCCCGTAGAGCTTCCATACTTTCCTGTACGTATTTCAGTTCGGTACTTTGCATCTGAGTGACAAGATGGTTTGCTAATAAGTAACTGAACACCGGTTGACTGATGCTGTCTATATTATTTCGTTCTGAAACATATGTTCTCTAAATTTTTAATCGAGATCCGTTCTCTGAACTATTTGTTCCATTCATCACAAAGGAACTTACTCGTGCATTCTCTTTACCTGGGTGTTCCACTCAGCCAACATTATATATCTAGATATACGAGACAATGTTGTTATCTTATACTACTATGATTCTATGAGCCAATCTTGCGATCTTGTAAAGTACAGATTGGCTGAAGAATTGATCAAGGATAGCTCTGTCAGGACATGCCCTAAAAGTTTCAGAACTGTTATCTTGTTTGTCCCTGCGATGTGCCGAGAGAATCTCCTAAATTGGTCTCTGCAACACACGCCTAGAATGCTGCTTGCTTTACGGCCGGCGATCTTTCCTTCGCACTGCTGAACACATCAGTTACTCCCTCCAAATCTTGCAGATCAATGCCCTGATCAACTGTCAAACTGTGACACTCTTCATCATACACGATCTGCTACTTAAGTAGAAGTGCCCTGACTTCTATCTTCCCTCTATTCAGCAGGAATATGTTCTTTCTGAAACGTATGTTCTCTGATGGTCCGCTTGACAAACATTGTATAGCTATGAACCATGACACAATCGTGTGATCTTGTACCGAAGAACAAGCTGAAGAATTCTCCAATACTCTCTCCGTTCCAAATTAGATGATTTTCATTTAGCCACATGTTGATGTAGAAATGTTATAAGTATAGATACGTCCTTATTTAGATAAATGAAACTCATCTAATTTAGAAGTGAGGGAGTAAAATTGTGATCTTGTTGGCCCCTACAGTGTGACGAGGGCGTCTCCTGAAATTGGTCTGTGCGCGATGTGACGAGCACGTCTTCTGAAAACAAGCCTATAATCTGTCTTTATGCGTGACAGCTACCCAGACAAACATTCCATATCTTAAAGTTTCAGGAAATTTATTATTGGTCCACTGAGTCACACGAAAACTGGATGAAGAATTCCTTTTAACTAGTCGGCAAATACAGAGTCTTCGAGTTGGAATGCCTTCGTGAAAAAGGCCGGCCAGCAAACGTAGGTGGAGAGGATGCTGCTCACGGTGGACGCCCCCATGAGCATGTTCATCACCACGATCTGCAGCTGGATCGCCTCGAGCGGCGACGCTCCCCCCATGATGAGCCCCGTCATGGCCCCCGGCAGCGAGATCAGCCCCACCGTCTTGGCGTTGTCGATCACCGGCGACAGCGTCGCCTGCCTCTCTTTACATGTTTGGTCCAATTGACCAAACAGTATATAGCTATACGTGATCTATGAGACAATTTTGTTACTGTATTTGGTACGGTCTATGAGACAATCTTTTGACCTTGCAAAGTGCAGATTGGCTGAAGAATTGATCAAGGATAGCTCTGTCAGAAGATGAATTAAAAGTTCCAGAACTATAATCTTGTTTGTCCCTGCAATGTGACGAGGGCGTGTCCTAAAATTTATCTCTGCGCGATGTGACGAGCACGTCATCTGAACCTAGAATGCCGGTAGCTTTACGGCCGAGCAGTCATTCCTTCGCACTGCTGAACACATCAGTTTACTCCCTCCAAATCATGCAGATCAACGCCCAGTTGGTGTAGGATTTAGCTTCGTTCGACAGCAGCGGAGCCCGAAGTGATCAACTGTCTCCGCAACCATATGGACACTCATCATCATCCACGATCTGCTGCTTACGCAGAACTGCCCTGAATTTTATCATCCCTCTGTTCAGCAGCCAAATGTTCGTTTCTGGAACGTCTGTTATCTGATGGTGCACTTGACCAAAACATTGTATTGCTATGACCCATGACAAAATGTTGTGATCTTGTACTGAAGAACAAGCTGAAGAATTTCGAATGATAGAATTGTTATCGCGATGTGACGGGCACGTCTTGTGAACCCAAGCCTATAATCCGTCTGTATGCATGACAATTACCCAGACAAACATCCCATATTTTAAAAGTTTCAGAAAATTTCTTATTGGTCTACCGAGTCACACGAAAACTGGAGGAAGAATCCCTTTTAACTACTCGGCGAATACAGAGTCTTCGAGTTGGAATGCCTTCGTGAAAAAGGCCGGCCAGCAGAGGTAGGTGGAGAGGATGCTGCTGACGGTGGAGGCCCCCATGAGCATGTTCATCACCACGATCTGCAGCTGGATCGCCTCCAGCGGCGACGCTCCCCCCATGATGAGCCCCGTCATCGCCCCCGGCAGCGAGATCAGCCCCACCGTCTTGGCGTTGTCGATCACCGGCGACAGCGCGATCACCAGCGACCGCCTCACCTGCCCCGCCGTCGCCTGCCTCGGCGTCGCACCCAGCGCCAGCGCCGTCTCCACCTGCATGCCGACACACAAGAACGAGAACCCAAAATCACAATCAAGAACTCGATGGAGCCTAAATTCAGAAAGGTTCTGTTACTTACGAGGTTCCTCTGCGACTTGACGTCCTCGTGGAGCTTCTTCATGGTGACCCCGGTGACGGTCATGGCGTTGCCGACCATCATGCCGGCGACGGGGATGATGTACCGTGGCGTGAACTCGAACACGTTGAGCACGACGAGCAAGAACATGGTGACGCCGGTGCCGACCAGTATCGCCACGCCGGCGATGTACCCACCGCGGGGGACGCGCTTGGCGCGCTGCCCCGCCGTGTAGCCCGCGACGGTGACCATGAAAAGGTACGCGAGGAGGATCCAGAGCGCGCTCTTCTGGGTGAAGATGAAGTGGAGGACGAAGCCGATGACGGAGAGCTGGAGGAAGGAGCGCGCGATGGCGTAGAGCATCTCGCCCTCGATGCCGAGGTGCTGCGTGGAGCTGAGCGCCACAGCCATGGCGACGGCCGCCGTGGCCGCCAGCGGCTTGAGCATGCCGATGCCGAAGTCGCGCCAGAACCCCGGCGCCCACGGGTCCACCTCCTGCGCCAGATGCTGCAGCAGCGAAGAGATCGGTGAGGTCGCCATCGCCGACGAGTGAGCTGGGCTGAGCTGAGCTGAGTGCCGGCGTGATGCCTTTGTTGTGGTGGAGGTGGGCAAGTTGGGGGAGGGAACAAGTGAGAAAGGCGATGAATGGGCGAGGTCGTGCTCTGCTTTCAGGCGTGGCGCGGAAAGGCGCTTTGGGTGCTACGTGGGGGAGGGAGAGATCAGCCGATCACCTGTTGGAAGGTGGGGCCCAGCGCGTGCATCCAAGTACAAGTACATGAAACAGTCTCATGCTCATTATACAAAAGAACTGCCTATTCTATTCTTAATGTAAATTTACGTGGAGATAATGGTCCTGATGCATACATTTTTTTTTCGAGAATAACGCGGGGGGGGGGGGGGGGGGGGGGGGGGGAGTATTCCCCACCGGTTTTATTATAAGTCGAGGGATAACAGGCACATGCACATACAACAGTTACAGATTACAAGCAGGGGGAGCAGAGTTACATCACATATGCAGAATATAGCCGCGCAGGGCATCTACATGGGATCGAAATAGGGGGAGGCACACGATGGGCCCATAAATGAGTATCCTCACACGCACGCCTAAGAACATCCGTCGCTGACGATGTCTTCTGGTTGAAGACGCAGTCGTTTCTAGACTTCCATAGCTGCCACAAAACCGCGGTCGAGCAAAGCTCCCAGGCCTGCGGAAGCACATCCATCAGAGGGGGAATGTCCCAGATCGAGCGAAGAGAGGTAGTGTCGCAGCCAAGGCGCTGCCAAGTCTCGCGGCCCTCGCACAATCGAAGAAGAGGTGCCGGGAGGTCTCGACCGCACCACAAGTAACGCAAAGAGAGGATGGGGCACAACCTTTGAAGTGAAGGTTGTTGCGGGTGCTGAGACGGTCAGAGTCAAGGAGGATGCAGAAAATCTTGATCTTCGAGGGAAGCCTTGTCCGCCAACAGTGGACGGCGGACGGGTCGATGGTGCTCACCGGCGCGGTTGCAGCGTAGGCCGCCCGGGAGGAGAAATGGATGTGGGTCCCCCACGCAAGAGCACGAGAGTCCTCGTCGCCATCTAGCCGCGTGCTATCGATGATGCTCGTAATGGAGACAAGCTCGGCCGCGGCGACCGTCGAGAGGCGAGGGTGGAAGGTGAGGCCGCCAGCGCAAGCGTCGGCAACAGAGATGTTAGGTCGGAGGCAATGGGAGAAGATAGCAGGGAACATGGAGGAAAGGGTGGCTCCATGCGTCCAGCGGTCAAGCCAGAAGGAGGTGTGGGCACCGTCGTGGACGGTGCAAGTGGAGATGGCTCGGTAGGTAGGGAGATAGTGGTGCAAGATCTTTTCAATGTAGGAGGGGGAAGTGGTGGAGTCACCTAAGTCACGGCCGTATGCTTGCAAGAACCACTCCTTCCAAGGAAGGGGCTCCGTTGGTGAAGTTTATGCTCAAAATTCATGAGGAGGACCATGTTTTGCCTTTGGAGATCCCAAACCCCGAACCCGCCAACCTGCATAGACAAACAAATCTTGTCCCGAGCCATTAGACAACGAGCCCAGAGCAAGAGTCCATGCCCGTCCAAAGAAAGCACGGCGCCTCTTATCGATCGCTTCAACTACACCACGGGGTAAAAGAAAAGAACACATAAATAAGTTGCAAGATTATTTAAAACCGCATTGCATAAAACCAAACGCCCCCGGAGGAGAGGAGCATCGCACCCCACCCGGACAACCTCCGGTCGAAAGAGGAAATGAGAGAAGAGTATGCAGAGGCGGGAAGTTTAATGGGTAAGAGGGGGAGTCCGAGATAAGGTTGGGGGAACCCGGAGATGGGGCACCCAAGGGCTTGCGCGATCGAAGCAGTAGAGTTGGGGCTGAGGTGCATGGGAACGAAGCAAGATTTATGGAAGTTAATGGCCAACCCTGTGGCAGACGAAAGTCATCTAAGATCCTCTTAAGAGTGTGGGCGGAGTTGACATCGCCCCTACAGATAATAAGGGTGTCGTCAGCGTATTGGAGGACAGGGCACGGGCGAGAAGGATCGAGAGGGTGGCAGAGTCCGTCAGTGCTGAACGCATTGCGAATGAGGCGTTGGAGGACGTCAGCGACAATGATAAAAAGATAGGGGGAGAGAGCGTCGCCTTGCCTGAGGCCGTTGCGGCAACAGATCCAAGGTCCAGGAACGCCGTTCAGAATGATGGAAGTATGGCCCGAGGCGAGAATATTCCTCATCCAAGTACACCATGTGTCATTGAATCCATGAGCACGGAGAATGATCAGGAGACTGTTCCAGTTGACGAAATCGAATGCTTTGCGAAAATCAATTTTGAAAACAATCGTTGGCGCCTTGCGGAGGTGACAACTCCGAACAATGTCAGCGGCGTAAACAATGTTTTCCGAAATACGCCGCCCCGAGAGGAAGCCAGTCTGATCGGGGTCAACTAAGGCGTGGATGTGGGACTGGAGACGGGACGTGAGGCATTTGGTGATCATTTTGGCAAGGCAGTTTTGAAGCGAGATAGGGCGAAAGTCAGAGGGGGTTCTTGCAGCCTCATGCTTAGGGAGGAGCACCAGGTAGGCTCGGTTAATGCGGGACAGATCCATCGTTCCGTCATGGAAGCTGGAAAAGGCCGCAACGACATCGGGGCCAATCGAGTTCTAGAAGGTTGAGAAGAAGCTAGGGCCAAAACCGTCCGGACCGGGGCTAGAGTCTTTGTTCATCCTAGCCAACGCATCTACGATCTCAGAGTGGGAAAAAGGTTCAGTGAGGTTAGCTGGGAGGGTAGGGGAAAGGGTGTAGAGGGTACCGATGTCGAAGTTCCAATGGCAATTGGAGGTGGATCCGAGCAGGTTCTTAAAAAAGACATGAAGAACCCTAGCGATGAAAATCATCATCAGAACACAATCGATGAAAATGGCCTTAAACCTCCATGAATCATGCACGCATAGCTTCTCTCGGCGCTCGGCGCCGTCGGCACCGCTCCCGCCGAAGCTGCCGCCTGCCCGCTGCCGCCGTCCGCCCCCGCCAGGACGGCTACTACCCTGCGTCACTTGTGCCTCTGGAACATTTGGAAACATAGGAAGCGTCATGTTCAACGGCCTTTCCCATCGCAGTCGTTGCTGCGGAAGAACTGCCGGGATGATGCGATTTTTTGACGTGCTCTCCTCCCCATGGAACACCGGTCTGATGTCGACCTCTGGCTCACCTACTTCCTCCCCGAACAACCATGATCCCTTGTCGCCCTTGCCACCCTTTAGGGCTCGTTTGGTAACTGCAATCCCGTGGGGATCCTGGCCTTTTCCCGGGGAGAAATTTCCCCTAGTCCGGAGGTCGGGAATATAATCACGGGGTCTTACACCTGGTTCTTCAGATTTCCGGCCGAGATTATTTTCCCGGGAATATTTAACCCCAAACAAGCCCTTAGTGCCCGTTTGGATGCAGCCTTTCCCCTAGGGTTCCACGGAATTTCCCTGGCCCAAAAACCCCGGGTCCAATTGGCCCGGGTCAACTTGCCGCACTGTGTGTGGTTGCCGACGAGCGGAGGAAAGCCCGGCCCGTCCGCATCTTTTCCCGGGCGACCATTCCGCGACTATAGGGGTGGGGAAGCGCGTTCCGCGACTTGAGAGGCGGCAGCGCTTGGAGCACCACGATCTCCTTCTCCGGCGGCGACCGGACGAGAGCTTGGACCGGATCTCGGATGCCGCGATCCCCTTCGCCCAAGATCTGGTCGGCTTCCTCGTCCAAGGTTTGCCCTCTCCTGCTTCTCCCCTTCCCTTGTTTTCTCCCCAACCTCCGACGACGACGGCCATGTTTCTCTAGGCTCGTATCTGCACCGATGTATGCTGTTTTCACCGCCGATTGTGCGCCGCCTCTCCTTATCTCGCCATTCCGGCCGGCGGTGGCTGTCTGACGTTCCTTCTCCCCTGAGAGCGGCGTTGCAGGTGTTCTGCAGCCGAAATCATCTGCTCCCCGGCGGCCGGTGGCCTACAGCCGACGGTCTTCTCCACCCAGGCCGGCGGTGGCCTGTAGGCGTGGCCCTCGTCTCCACTCGAAGGGCGACGGGAGCAGTGGCCTGCATCGAGATCTTCCGCCTTCCATTTGCCTGCATCCCGATGGCATCTTCTTTTCTGTGATATAGAAACTCTTGCCGAATGAGATGTTGATGAGTTTACGTGATGCTATTGCTTGTGGAAGCTGAATTTTACTCATAGGATACCTCTCGCGTGGTGTGCATCATGGTTATTTCCGAATCAATTTCACATCTGAAGTGTGTCTGTTCTTTTCCGGTGGCTCTTTGTGCTCTCGTTGGTTTGTGGTTTGCATGTCAGGAGGTATGCTAGGGTGTATGCCCTTGAAGAAGGAGAGGTATAATGTAACCTTGTATTTGTCATCCAAATTGTGAATCTATGTCTCTCATAGGGTCAGTGAATTCGTTTTTGGTATTTGAAGAATTCCTCCCTATGTTTGCACACACGCAAATTACCAATCAGCAATGAGCTAATTGGGTATTCATAGATATAGTTTTGTGTGTGTGCTGTAGGCAGAGGCAGTTCTTAAATAGGACGGGTTGCTATATACTCAAAGCAGGATGACGGTGTTTATCAATTATCATTATTTGCTCTAGCATGCTCGCAGTTTGCTGTGCTATTCCAGAGTTGCTGTGCTATATAGATACGCAACATGCAGTTGATTTGTGCTTATTTGTTTGATGAATAAAATTACACTTCTTATAGCTTGAATTGTCAGTTGTTTCTAGTAATTCTTGTTCCGGTACAGATTTATTTATCAACCTATCAACTTTTCAAAAAGTTTCCTAAGCCTTCTGGTCTCTTTTTTGCTTGTTTGAGATTCAGGTGTATTCTGTAGCTCGATGTTCCACTGCGATCTCTTGGTATGAATTGTGCTTGCTTGTGGGAACAGCACTGCTATTTAAATCTGAAGAGACACTGCTGCTTTTTTAATCAATCTGATTCGTCTCGTGTCTACTCCGTACCTAGTTTGGATTTAACTTAAGAAGCTTGTTCTGCTGGGCATGTAAACTAACTACCAAGGAGTATTTCCTTTTGCTATGCAGCCAGATTGTTTGGCTAGCTATCTGCAAGATTATCTCTCGTAGAGCATCCTCAGAACATGTCGTCTATTGTGCTTTTTCTGGTAAAAATCTTAAGCAGCAATATTTCAGGACTGTAAATACCATCAGGAGTTCCATTCCTATCATCTGAAAACAGAGTAGAATGGACTCTTGTATCCGAAAGCTGCACATTTGTTTTGATTAAGAAAATCATAGACTTGCTGTTGTCTGATGCTTAATTTGGTCTTGTTCTTGTCTGATGATAGACATGTAATTCTCTGGTTATGCTTAATGCATGTCTGATGCTTCTTTGATTTTATGGATCCATACGGTGGTGCACCTGTGCATAGGTTAACTGAGCTGCGTTTTGATCAGTTGTCTTGGTGTGCTTGCAAAATGCATAGGTTTTCAATATCAAGCTTCTTAGATTATCACATGCATCTCTTGGTGTGCTTGTCATTTCCAGCATATCTCTAGCTTCCATTTGAAGTCTTTATATATTCTTGTCATGTTTCAGTATTGGTTTGTTGTATGCTTTCCTGAGATCTTGCTTTCAAAACTGTAATCTTGCTTTCCTGAGATCTGCAAATTGATTTGACCAAGATGGCTTTGATCCCATTGCAGGTATCTGGAGTTAATTCACTGTTGTTCTTCATTGTGTGTCATGTGATGATGTTGATGCCGATCGGAAGATCGCCGACGGTTGTTTAAAATTAGGTAAATAATATGTATTGTTGTCCGATCTGAAACTTGAGGCCGGACTCCTGGATATTGGGGCTCCTCTTGAGGTTGCACCTCCTCCACGGTCCACTTCCCGGTAATCCTGTCAAAAAGATCAGCACGAGGGAGCCTAATGGACATATTTTGTCCATTAGAACTCTTATAGCTATACATAATGATCCTCATGCCTCTCACTCATTTCCATGCGAGAAGTCAAAGTAAAATCAAGTAAATTAGACTCTCTCACTAGGCTACCCATGTTATTATCAAAACCTCTCTCTTCCTTAATGTGCTCATATACTAAAGTAGCAATGACACCAGCATAAATAGGAGTGTAATCAGTATGATTCCTCCTCACAGCCAAGTGCAAGGACCTAGCAAGAATTACTCCCAAGTTATACTCACACGGTATGTTCTTTTTTGCACATTTAATTAAATAAATCATGGGTCCAGTGCAAGCAGAAGTGTTATCGCTAGCAATAAATCCTCTTGCAAGGAACAAGGCAAAGTATCTCAAACCGGGGTGCTGTATGCAAGTGAATTTACCCCTATTAAGTCTATCAGGAATGTTCACAGAAATACTACGCCAAAAAGCAACAAGTTTTTGGTTAGAATCAGCACGGGTCTCCTCCCAACTACCCGTGTTCTCTACGCGAATAGCTTTGCAGAACTCATCTAATGACATAACCAAGCGCTGCCCCCTCATAGTAAATTTAATGACAAAGGTGGGAGACGGTGGCTTACTTTTCTTACTGTGTTTGTAGTTTTCGAGGCCCTCGAACCGGAATGTGGAGAGGAATTCTCGGGAGAGTTCCTCGTATGTGTTCTGTGGATGAAGGGAGAACTCGAGTAAGCCAGCTGCAGCGGCGAAAGCGTTGAAGTCCTCCTTTATCCCTCAATGATCAAGAACCACGGGGTCTTGCCATTTTGTTGCATGAATCCGAAGCCTCTCCCCTGCATATACCGCACCATCCTCCCAAAGGTGGTTGTCATCATAATTCTCGGAAACTCTAGATGATCTTCTCCTTGGTCTCGAAGACATACGAGGAACTACTTTTCAGCGGCGAAGGCGCTCTGGCCGCGTGGGGCCCACTCTTTTGGCCCTCGGACGCTTCCTCGTGTCCATATTTTGCATTCTCGCGAGAATTCCTCTCCACATTCCGGTTCGAGGGCCCCGAAAACTACAAACACAGTAAGAAAAGTAAGCCACCGTCTCCCACCTTTGTCATTAAATTTACTATGAGGGGGCAGCGCTTGGTTATGTCATTAGATGAGTTTGCAAAGCTATTCGCGTAGAGAACACGGTAGTTGGGAGGAGACCCGTGCTGATTCTAACCAAAAACTTGTTTTTTTTGGCGTAGTATTTCTGTGAACATTCCTGATAGACTTAATAGGGGTAAATTCACTTGCATACAACACCCGGTTTGAGATACTTTGCCTTGTTCCTTGCAAGAGGATTTATTGCTAGAGATAACACTTCTGCTTGCACTGGACCCATGATTTATTTACTTAAATGTGCAAAAGAGAACATACCGTGTGAGTATAACTTGGGAGTAATTCTTGCTAGGTCCTTGCACTTGGCTGTGAGGAGGAATAATACTGATTACACTCCTATTTATGCTGGTGCCATTGCTACTTTAGTATATGAGCACATTAAGGAAGAGAGAGGTTTTGATAATAACATGGGTAGCCTAGTGAGAGAGTCTAATTTACTTGATTTTACTTTGACTTCTCGCATGGAAATGAGTGAGAGGCATGAGGATCATTATATGTATAGCTATAAGAGTTCTAATGGACAAAATGTGTCCATTAGGCTCCCTCGTGCTGACCTTTTTGACAGGATTACCGGGAAGTGGACCGTGGAGGAGGTGCAACCTCAAGAGGAGCCCCAATATCCAGGAATGCAAGGCTACCAATATGGTTACTTCCCTGGAGATGGAAGTGGTGGGTACGATTACCATCCGGGATACTAGCTTGATCGCAAGCTTGGGGGAGTACTTCTCTCCCTTTCCATTCGTTGTTTTATATCACTTTTATCTTGTTATGTTTTAGTTTCTTGTTCTGAAAATCACAAAAACACAAAAAGATTTTATTTGTTTCTTTTGCTTATTTACTTCTGGTCATTTACTTTATGCATCTAAAAACTAAAAAGAACAAAAATATTTTCGTTTTCTTGAATCCAAAGTAAAAACGGAGGTGCAGGAATTGCTGAAATCTGCTCACTGTTTTTTTTTCTGTAACTCCGAATGAGCTAAAATTTTAACCACTACTGCAACTTTTCATAACCTATGCACCCGTAAAATATGAGATTATTCTGAGGTGTTTAGGTAGGGCAAAAACAGTTCTGTATGCAGTAACGTTTTATGGCAGATTTGAGTTTTTATTGCGCAGTTCAAGTTGGGAGAGGAGAACAACGATGATGAGTTGATGTGCATGAAGTGGATGAAAGGTATGACACCTTTGCCGTGCTTATGTGGACTTTTTAATAACAGCAAGTGCGCACATCATAGTTTCTTTAACATCTAGGGAAGTGGTAGCAAATGTTTATCTTCTCCGTGTTCTAGTATGTTATATGATGATGCAAGTGAGATATTATTTAGTGACAACACTTGGCTGTGGATTGAGTAACTGTGGCTCTAAACAAAGGTCTACGCATCCCATTGTGCTTGCTAAACTTGCCAACCAAAGAGAAAGTAAAAGAGTTTTTCAAATGTTAAACATGAAGTCATATGCTTGACAAGCTTAGGGGTTGGGAGTTAACTTATATGTGCTGACACATAGAAAGCTTTCAACATTGCACTAAATTACATTTAGTTGATATCATGTACTTTTGTTTATGGATGCTTATCATGGTGCCAAATAAATGCGGAAACTTAGTAAGTTTGAGGAGTGGGTATAAATGGCTAGAGAGACGCTTGGGCCGCCAACCTAAGCCATGCATCATTCATGGTGGAAATTTACAGCGTACCAAAGTGAACATTCAGTGATGCACTTCATAATAAAAAGCTACACAAATAGTAAATAAAAGAGTGCTGAGATTGTTCATTGTCTGTTTGTCTTGTCGTTTTGACATGGGCTTGTTCCATGTCCTGGGACAAGAGGTACCCCAGTTGACGCTCTTGATGACGCTATTATTACTTGCAATGACTTAAAACTTAAACTTGCTTTGTGGCCCGAGTTGAGTAACACCGTGGTGTAGGTACTCGTATTCACGGGGCATGAGGCTCTCAACCATTAGTTGGTCAAGCGAGTCATAATAGGGAACACCAAATGGATTGATAAAACTGAGAGCAAGGTTGTAAGCACAATGAGTTCACTAGTCAATAAAAGAAAGAATCGAAAGATCTCAAAAATCTTGACATGATTCAATCAAAAGCGATGCAAGAACCTTTGTCTATTTCTACAGTTGGGCAAACTCATCCAAGTGCTGACACTTCATGTTATTTCTCTTGCAACAAATATAAATGCTTTAACACTGATTAGATGCACCTTTGCTAGCATTTTGTTATTTGTTATGGAAGTTATGTTTTGAATACTTGTTGGTATTAAACGGTGTTACATATGCAATGCAAAGTTCTTGTCAAAGTCTTTTTATCGCTTCTGCACTATGTTTGAGTTGTTCGAGGACAAACAACGAGCTAAGCTTGGGGGAGTTGATGCACCTAAAATGCATCTACTTTTCCAAGCACTTTGCTTCATAATTTGCTCCGGAATCTTCCCATATTTGAATAAAACTGCTGAATCTGACGCTGTTTTTAGCAAAGTCTCTTTTCTGGTTGTTTTTGCAGGAAATTAAATCGGAGAAAAATACCACGTCAATTTTTATGGAAAAGAAGGGCATCGTGCAAAAGATGGACACGAGGAAGCGTCCGAGGGCCAAAAGAGTGGGCCCCACGCGGCCAGATTCCTTGGCCGCGTGGGCCCACCCATCTGGGGCCTCGGGCACCGCCTCTCCTTCGGCTTTCGCGTACCCCCTCATATATACGAAAAAGTGGCTGACCTAGAAGGAGAGGAGCTTTCGCGAAACAGAACGCCGCCGCCACCACGATCTTCGTTTTCGGAGACAGATTGATCCAGGATTTCTCCCCCGGAGGAGGGATCCGGAGGCCGTCTTCACCGCCATCTTCACCGCCTTCATCTCCATCGACCATGAGCTCCTTCACCATCACCATGTGTGAGTAGTCCACTGTAGGCATATGAGGTGGATGGGGATTGGATGAGATTGATCATGTAATGATACCCGTTGTCCGAGATCTTAGGGGTTTATCTTGAGGATATTTTTGTATTGTGTTGATGCACTTATGCTATGTTTAATGCTTGCTACTAGGGCCCGAGTGGCATGATTTCAGTACTGAACTTATTTTGCCCCATCATATATTTGAGTTTGGTATTTATCTGCAAAGTGTATCACCTGCTATTATGTTGAACCTGCGAACCCTAAAAGTGACATATAGGGAAAACAAGGGGGAGATGTTTTAGTTTGAGGATTCTATGTGTTCATGAAGTGTTAATGCGTTGTTCCGGGCTATTCGAAAGGGTAGACCTTAATTACCTGTAGTTCCAAGTTGGCCCCGGTGAAATGGGCAGGTAGGACAATAGATGTTGTGCAAATTCTCTTGGTTAGTACGCACAACTATTTACGGAACACATACCTACATATATCGGAGTTAGATAAGTCCCATTGCTATTTGTATCTTATTATATGATCAATCTTATTCATGCAACACCCCGCTATCACGTCGTGCCTACGTTTTAAATCTCTGAGTTACACTTTCACTTTTCCGGTGAAAACTGGGAAACCCTTGTTTACTACTGCTGTTTTATTTTGCTTGCTTGAATCATCCTACTGCCATAACTATCACTGATGCAAGTTTATTGATATACAGGTGTGGTTGAGAGTGACGCCTCAATTGCTAAAATCTTATTGGTATTCTTGTGTTTCCCTTGAGTCGAACTATAAATTTGGGTAATACTTCCCAACGAAGATTTCAACGATCCCCATCCTGAGCGACATATCCAACGATGCATGCCTAGGCTATAAAGGACCTGCACAACACCTCGTTTCCATGAGCGCTAATATCGCCGCCGCCGCTATTGCCCATCGTCCCTGCCTCCCTGGTCTCCGCTCGCCATTGCTGCCCTCCCCGACGACCACGCCGCTCGAGTTTACGGCAGAGCTCGTCGATGCTGCATTGTCCATGACCCAGACGTCAAGCAGGGGGTGCTCCAGGCCGATGAGGGAGAGAGCGGAGCGCCACAACAGCGGCATCGGCGCACGGCGGCGGAGCAGCCCGGCTTGTGGCGAGGAAGCACAACATGTCTGCCTGCGGTCCCAGACCTCGAGCAGGGGCCTCCCAGGCCAACGACAGAGAGAGCGGAGTACCAACAACGACATCGGCGTACGGAGGCGGAGCAGCCCGGTCTGTGGCGAGGAAGCACTGCACTGTGAGGTCATATGGCTCGACCTCGGCGAACGCGTGGACGTGCAGATCGCTCCTTTCCAGCGCCATTGTGTCCGTCGCGCCGCTCCGTCATGGTTGCTCCTAGTTGACTCAACGCGAGTGCTCCTTCCTTGCAGACGTTCGTCTGTACGGTGCACTTTCTCCAGTCAGCATCATCTCTGTTGCTTTCCTGCCATCTATGCCACTAGTTTCGCCACGTGATTTGCTTGAGATTGAGATGTCCTTGTAGATGCAATGTATCAGGATACTGTACATTAAGTTTACTAGTGTCTATGTATGTTCTTCCTTCCGTTTAGTAGCTCATATGATGCTTCCCTATCATATGTCACATGCTTCAAACCTGAAGGAAATGAATCGAGTGTTTTGTAACACATTACTTGTTTGTTAACATACAACGTATGCAGGAAACAAATCATCATGTAGAATGAAGCAGATTATAAGAAACATTTCATATAAAACATTAAAACTACAAAGCTGTATTTTTTGAGGACCTGAAGGAAGCACTTGTGTATGTTGTCTGAAATATGCTAAGTGAATGCATGAAGCACAATTTTTTTCTCTGTATAATAATGAAGCTTCCGTAGTCACACAAAATGAATACCCGTATGCTTCCTACACAGTGAACAAAGTTTCGGTAATACGCCAATCATGCTTCTAACAAGAATGCTACTAACTAGGCATATCAATGAAGCTTTTGGGATGCTAATGAATATGTGCTTCCAAAATTATATAGTGCATTCACCATGGAAGCAATATTCTGCTGTCCACAGCGTTAACATAGATATTTTTAGACTAAAGCAAAATTCAGCTATGATGGAAGCAAATTCTATATCAACGGAAGCAAAACTCAATAATGTTCGAAATATTTTTTCACTGCCCATCGAAGCACTGCACGCCTGAAATTTTGCTGAATTTATTAGTTTCCTTCAAGACATGATTCTGTTTCCTACAAATCCGGAAAATCATAGATTGGGCACCATTTAATAGCCTATCCTATTATTATTATGGAAGCAGACAAATCTAGCACTGATTTGCGGAGAGAGTCACACGGGCTTGTTTAAAATCCGACGCTCAGTATGCTTCCAATCGTACGGCCAGGCCCTGGTCCGATGGGAAGCCATCCATCGGCGTCTGATTCCTAGTAATGCCCTTTCTTGATCTGGATTCCAAGAAGTCGGAGGTGATATACTTCAACATGTCACAATCCAACAATCATGAACACAATTAATAAATGACGCAACAATCATCATAATGCAATCAACAAATCATAAATGACTCCTTAAACCGTCATGAATACATGCACGTACATAGCACCTCCAATACTTGCATCCAAAACACCCAACTGATCCCATATGTAAACAACAACTACTCCCTCCGTTCCAAATTAGATGACTTCCATTTGTCCACATGCGGATGTATCTAGACATGTTACATGTATAGGTACATTCATATGTGGATGAATGGAAAGTCATCTAATTTAGAACGGAGGGAGTATTTCAGAACAGAGTCTTAAACTGGGAGATCGACAGCCGGAGGGAGTCATTCCTCAAATGATAAGGAGGAACCTAAGTAATAGTAACAATTAGATTGCTAAGCAGGTCATGGTCTCATAGACAGTACGACGTTCCAGACAGATTAATCCTTGTTCTTCCCGTCGCTGGGCTTCTTGTAGGTGTCTTCCAACTCCTTCGCCTTGCCCAGCAGGCCCCACATGATCTTCTTCATATTCGGAACATCGTAGTTCTGGGCAATGTAGATGCCAACGCCGGTACCGATCAAAAGAGAGAACGTGCTCTGGAGGAATCCCATTGATGGTAAGCTGCACAAAAATAGCGCATATGGTCAAAACATGCTTAACAATCTGAAAGTCTCTTCTATCTGCCGGTACACGTAACACATGAATATGCACTGCCCAGTGAATTTCATAAGCATGCTGGAATCGCTCGCCTGCGTGAAGACCTGAGCTTAGCGAATGATTTGCTGGTTACGAGAGTACATGCCTCTGACTGCAAGGGTGTCGTGGAGGATATCAAGGATGGTACTTTGGGTCGCTACGGTGCCATCATCAGATAGATAAAGTTTAGAGCTAATACTTTTGAGGCTTGTGCTTTTGTTCATGAATCTAGACTAGCGAACTTGGAACCTCATAATCTAGCTAAGTTTGCTGCTTCCTTAGAGGTCTCATATACTACTATTTATAAGGGACAACAAACTTAAACATGAGGATAAACAACTTAAGCTGGAGCCTGACGTTCAGCAGGGGTCACAGTAAATAATTTCTTAGCCCCGTGATCTTTCAGTTTGAAAGTCGACAACAAGCAACATATCATATCTACTAAAAGAAATATAAAGCAATATGCATTCAAATCACAAAAGCTAAAAACTTAGTATTCTACTGGCATGGACAAAACTGTTGGCAATATTATTAATCATTATGTTCTCCAACCCATATGCATTAGAACAAATCGTCCAGCTAAACAATAAACACAAGGATCTATTGTAGATAAGAAGAAATGGGCTCAACTAGAAAGAATAAGTGCCAGCAACAAGCATGCCTTCTGAAGCACACATTTACCACTAATTAGCTGGGACAGTTTCACAATATGAGTAAAAAAATCGAAAGGCAACAATCAAAGTAATAATAGTGAAAAAAGAGAGCTTCCTAACTCTACATCAGCCTAGTTATTTTTCTCTCTAAGCCTAAAATGATGCAATATAGAACCTTTTAGCTTGCCAGCAGAACTGAACCCTAACCAGGAAAACACATATTCCCAAGAAAATTGACATGCCTACTATGGTACTAACATGGCATTATCTATAGAAAGATATTACTGGAAGATTATAAAGCTTACGAATTTTCAATTACATCAGCACGCTTACAAATCCCTAGCAAACCGGCATACAGGGTCACCAGAAATTAACCAAACTCCAACCTACATAGTTCTATCTAACTCCCACAAGCTTAAGCTGCATTCACAGTACCAAACAGCGCAACTACAAAAGAACTAGGACAAAGCTAGGAGACAAATTCCAACAGTGCAAGGATATTAGTTAACCAAACTCCAACCTACACGATTAATCTGCAGGTACTGCACTAAGCAGCACAATTTGGTAAAACCATAACAACAAAGCCAGGTAGCAGCAAACTGGAAGGGAAGGTGTTCTTTCAAGCACCCGCAGGGCAAAATATCAGCATTATTTACTAGCCTTGCGCAATGTATGATCAAATCGTCTCAATTAAACAAACATCAGTTAAGTTGGACAGCAAGAAAGCAGTAGATCCTACAAGCTTGTATGTAAATCCACACAGACCAATCTTCGAACAAATTGCAATATCACACGGATACGAGTTGCAACACTGAACTACTCAGTCCGCTGATCCATCCAACCACACAAGCAAGTAAATTACCAGCAGATAGAAGAGATGCTGAAAAAACTAGTTACATTAAGCAAACATCAACTAAGCTGGACAACTGGGAAAACTACAACCGTGTTGATACATACAAATAAAACTACAATCTCATTGTTTTAATATCCTGCAACTAATTCTAACCATACACAGAACTACTCATGGAGACAAGTTGCAACAGCGCAAGTAGATTAGTTAACCAAACTCTAACCTACAAGATTTATCTGCATGTACTGAACTAAATAGCACAATTGGGTCAAACCACTAGAACAGAGCTATCATGTAACAGCAAACTGGAAGCGAAAGTGTTCTCCGAGCACCCTCAGGCAGGGTACAATCGCAGCATTATTTACTAGCATTGCGCAATGTATGACCAAATCGTCTCAATTAAGCAAACATCGATTAACTTGGACAGCAGGAAAAGAAGCAAATCCTACAAGCTTGTCAATCCACACAGAGAACCAGTCTTCGAACTAACTGCAATCTGACATAGATACAGTTGAAACACCAAACTAATTTGTCCATCCATCCAACCACACAAGCAGGTAAGATTGACACCCAAGCCCCAAGGGCCAGAGCCACTCCAACGCCAGCCACATCGATCCAACCCGACAACTAAAAAACAGCTCGAAATCACCTAGTACATCTCAAGGACGATCTCGCCATCTCGATCGAACCCTACTGGACTTTTCTAGTCGGCTCGGGAATCGATCGACCGAGGACCAGGAGAGCGCTGCCCAGCCAGAACCAGCTCGCCGCGGAAGAGAAGGAGGGAGGGAGAGGGGATTACCTAGGAGGAGAGCAGGAATCAAGGTCGAGCGGAGACTGGCTTGCGGCGGAAGCGACGGAAGTGGGTCGGAACCGGAGGAGACGATCGCCGAAGGGGATTGCAAGGATTGTGTGGGTTGGGTTCTTCCTGCGGCTTGCTCTTTATGTCCGGCCCCACGGGGGTGACCGGACTTGCTCGCCAAGAAGAACTTGTTTCGGGGCCGGAACGGGCATGGGCAGGATTGTTTACGTGGGCTTTCGTTCGTGAAGCACGGGCCCTGAGTTCCAACCTCCGGCTCCTCCCTCGTAGCTCCACCGCGTGGATGCCGACCTCCCCGCCGGCCGGCAAGGAGGAGGAAGAACCAGAGGAGAGCCAGCAGATCCAGAGATCTCTGGCCACCAAAACGCCGCGCGCGCCGCACCGGAGCTCCGAGGAGCACCGCCGCAGGAGGGGAACGCGCGGCCCCCACCAACCACCGACACCAACGCCACCTCCACGCCGCCGCCGGTGGGATCCCTACGCCACCTCCGAGGAGCACCGCCGCAGGAGGGGAACGCGCCGGCCCCCACCAACCACCGACACCAACGCCACCTCCACGGCAGACATTATTTCCTTCGTACAAGACACATAAGCTTCACGTACTACATTGTTTTATTTATTTTTGGCGGAAAACATTGTTTTATTTTTCACAACGCTCATGTAGAAAACTTAGCATACACTCTATTTCAGAAAACTTTGATGAATTAATTATGCCTAAAGATATTAAACCTAGAAAATATAAGGAACATTTGCACTTGTATACGTACACAAGAACATGTTTCGATTCTAGTCTCGCGACTCTCAGTGCGGGAATAGGCGGCGGTTCCCTGTTCGAGATCCTAGTTTCCCAGCCGGCGAATCCACCGCTCCGCTTCCCCTCTGATCGCCGTCTTGGCGTCACGAGAGGGAGGGGAGACCTTATGCTTGTTTGTGTGTGTGTGTGTGTGTGTGTGTGTGTGTGTGTGTGTGTGTGTGTGTGTGTGTTTAGTTTTAGGTTTTTCTATATTTTCGAGTTTTCTCTGTCAGCGTCATGGTGGAGCGGATGCTGATGGTACTAGTAGGAATAGTGGTCTCCCAGCCTGTGCTCTTGCTCGCTGGAGGGGTTGCTGGCGCCGGTGAGAGACTTATGGAGTTCAAACTGTTGGAGTGATTTGGATCTGGCGTTGCGTCTTGGCATGGCAGCGGAAATGACTTGTTCTTTGAGTGCGGCAGTGTTGAATGTTGCTGATCTTCGGAAGAAGGTGGGGGATCTGGCCACCTGATGAAGGTGGCATTGGCCCCGGCTCCGGCATTGACGATGTTCCTTATCGGATTAGATCCAGGCTTACACGGCTGGTGGCTATCGCGGGTTGTTATGGCCATATGGCTAGGCGTTTCTTCAACGTTAAGATGTGGACTAACTATTGGCGCTCTTCTTCTCTGGCGACGGTGACGGCTCTGGGTGCTTGATAGTTGTGGTGAAGGTGGTATACAACAGTACAACCGTTTGTATCCTCATAGTTTAATGTTATTTTCAAATTTGCATCATTATCATTATTATATCACTATTATGAATATAAGTAATGTATGTCTACAGACGTACACCGTCAAAAAAGAAAGCTAAGGAACACGACAAAATCGATTTGCCTGCAGAAATTGAATTAAGCCGTGCGTAGATGCAATGCGACGGAAAGTACGTACGCGGGTGAGAAACCATCCGTGTCCGTGCATGTGTGCGTACGTCGAGCGCTGTGATGCTTTGCATGCATGCAAAAAAAATTCATGGTAATATGATTCTTATTGATAAATAAAAGATGAGATATAAAGTACGTATACACTGATGACAAACCAACGCCTATTCATCTTCTTTGGCACCACCGTAGTAGCCACCAAAGAAAAAATAGACTGATCACCTCTTCACCCGAGCTCGACGCGGCTTCATCGCTGATCATCAGCTCGACGCGACCTCCAAAATAGTTTGCCATAAGACAAACCATTGTCGTTGAAAGAATCACACCGGGGCAGCACGACCCGGACACGCCATCGAACTGTAGCACTGACACCCCCGCACGACGACGTCGGAGTAGGGAATCAGACCGGGGCAGCACGACCCGGACACGTCATCGAACTGCAGCACTGGCACCCCCGCACGACGACGTCGGAGTAGGGAACCAGAACCGTCAGCCTCCAACCACGAACCCACCACAAGGTGCACCATCTTCCAGCTGTCACCAATGCAGACCACCGTCTGCACGTACTCTGTACGAAACCTCTCTGCTCTACTATGGCGCCGGAGACAACGCCGCAGCAATGGGGACAGAGCAGGAGGAAAAAACCCATCTGATGGAGTCGTCGCCGCCGCCTCGCCGACACCATCCATGAACGCTACAGCCACCGATCTGAAAGATCGGCAAGCACACAGTGCCACTAACTCCGAGATGCCGCCATGAAGGACAACGCCGGTGTAAGAGTAGAGTTGAGACAGATTTATTTGCCCGGCCGTCGCTCCCACCACCCAACGGCGCACCATGCCAGAAAACTCCTAACCCTAATTACCATGCAAAAACGGGGTCCCCCTCCCTCCTGCCGCCGGAGCGGCAAGCGGAAGGAAAGGGGCCCAGCTCTTCCGCCGGTGACCGGCGGCGGCTACGGCAGAAAAAGCGAGTCGCCTAGGAGCGCCTCACTAGTACTCCCTCCGTCCAAAAATAAGTGTCTTAGATTTATCAAAAAGTGGATGTATCTAGACATGAAACATGTATAGATACGAAACATGTATAGATATATACACTTTTGTGTAAACTTGAGACACTTATTTTGGGACGGAGGGAGTATCTTAATTGTTTAGTTCTCTGGCCATAAAACATTCACCCACGTACGTACGTATTGGTAAAATGGTACGTATCCTCGAAATCTTTTGCTTCATCGGTACATGCACCCACGCAGGCGTGCAGCTATGCATGCGTGATGTTCATCTACTTTGTCACTCGTGCATGTGCATGCGCACCGTATGTCAAGCTGTTAGTGTGTTTTTCTCTAAGCACTTGTTCATGTGTTTTAGCACCAGAATAAAAACCACGAAAACATCCAAAATGAGCTCAAACTTTCTTAGTTTACTCATCACCTGTAGTTTCAATTACTTGTTTTTCATTTTTTTTGAAGTTCGAATTTTGAACAACTTTTGGCCAATTTTTTTAAAAAAATGCGAAGGAACTTCCAAAGTTCTCTGCTGAAGTTTTGTGCAATTAAAGTAAGAAAAAGGGAGAAAACCTCCTCCTATGCCATGAGGGACGTGAGACATTACCTCTGGGTTTGGGTTATTGGAAATAGTGCTGTAAAGCTAGCCTACCAGATCGTTAGATTTGGGTTCTCTCGAACAACTATGTGCAACTAGTTATTTTATTTTGTTAACTTGCTCGTTGTAATAGTGTCGATTAACTATGTACAACTATTGTAATGTTTTGATGCACTATATAAAATACCTTTTATGTAATAGCTTTTATGCAGTGTGACCGAAATGTCACATTGATTACGTATTAGATTAGAATTCGATGATAGTGAAAAAAAATGTCAAAGCGGGTAGTGGCCTCCATGGAGAGAAACGTTGTTGTCAGGATTCGAATGAGAGAGCTGGTATATCAATATCTTGTTGTCAAGAGGTGGGTCGGATTCTACCGTTTCTCATCCTAAGCCACCTCAAGGTGTAGGTAAGTTATCATTGCGGTTTGTTTAAATTCAGTTTGTCTATAATTTAGCATATTACTTACAGTTGTAAAAATTTGTATTATTGTATAGGGTTGAGAGCGTCTACATCCTTCTCTAAGGAAGCTGAGATGAGACGAGATAGCTACATTGTCAACTGCGAGGATTGGCTAAAAGGGTGGAGTGAAGAAATCGTCAATTCTTTCCGCCATTTTACATGATAGGCTTAATATGAATGAGATCTACTACCGTTAATTGTCTGTGTTGTTTGACATTATGATGAAAATTTTAATAATGACATTGTGATGGAAAGGTAATGGTGACATTGGTATATCATATTGATGAAATATGTTACCGTTGTAGTGTTTGTCTCGTGTGACAAATTAATGCACTACAAAATATCTGTTTTTTTTTCAAGAACACCCCAACCAGGGCTTCGATTTCCATTGCCAAAAAGATAACATAACAACATACCACCAAGCGTCCATGTGCAAAAGAGAGGAAAAACATAAAAGCTAGAGGTCTCTAGATTGTCCAGCTCAGTCTCAGGGTCACGCTACTGTTCTCTGAATCAGAATCATCGCTGTGAAACATCATCTATCGTTGGTCTAAATGACCTACTGACATGTATAACCACATTGGTTATACATTTCTCTTGATCCTTTAGTTCTGACACTTGGAAGTTCATGATGTGCACTCTTTATATATACGAGACAAGTTTTTATGTCATCTCGTTCATTAAACTGTTGCATTTGTTAGTTTTCTTACATCATGTGTGCTTGTTACCATAATGTGCCAATGATTAGACTCTTATGCATTATCATTTCGAGTGTTGGTCTAAATGACCTACTGACATGTATAACAATATTGGTTATACATTTCTCTTGGTCCTTTAGTTCCGACACTTGAAAGTTCATGATGTGCACTCTTTATTTATATGAGGCACCTTTTTTATGTCATCTCGTTCATTAAACTGTAGAATTTGTTAGTTTTCTTACATCGTCTGTGCTTGTTACCATAATGTGTCAATGATTAGACTCTTGTGCATTATCATTTCGATTGTTGATCTAAATGACCTACTGACATGTATAACAACATTGGTTATACATTTCTCTTGGTCCTTTAGTTCCGACACTTGGAAGTTCACGATGTGCACTCTTTATATGAGGCATGTTCCTTGGTAAATGTTCTATTGTTTCATTGATTAGACTGTTTGCATATTTCTATCCTTATAATAACACTAATGTCCACTTGTTCTTTTTCTCAGATCATCCCGTGTAGGGACGTGACTTCTTGGAGCATGTTGGCGTTCTCATTAGTGACCACAGAACATTTCAGGTCAACCTGGTCCAGATGACGGTGCCCACTTGGAGCTTCACAGTTTTGTGCACCGATGAGCCAGTGCGGACATATTTCAATGGCGCTTGTTGGACAGAACTTGTAACTAACTACGGCATGCAACCTACTGAGAGGTGCACCTTCTTTCTCGACCATGGTGATGTTTTTTTTTTGAAAGGAATGCGGCGGGGGAAGCCCCCACAGTGAGTTTTTTTTTAAATAATAAGAACACAAACTCGTGCCCGTGAGGACTTGAGCCTGGGTGGCTGGGTTGTACATCTACTCCAATATCCAAGTGAGCTAGGCTCACTTCTTGACAATGGTGACGTCGAGATCTACTTCATGTATAGGGCCCCTGAAAACTCTTCCAGTTCCGAGTCTGAGGATCATGACCCTAGAGATGATCATGACTTCATGTCTGAGCCTGATGTGATCGAGACACTCAATGATTAGCTAGTTAGTTAGAAGACTAGGAATAAGTTATGTGCTATCTATTAGCGATATCGAGTCTCATATGCTTTTTATGTAATTGGAGACTTGAAATAAGTTATGTGCTATCTATCTAATTATGTTGATTATTGTGTCAAATTGTGTTTTACTGCTTAATTATTGATTATTTTGTCATGTCTACTGGGCAATTATCAGTATTGTCATTCATGTTATTTTCAGAAAAGAGTTTAGCAACATGTGTTCGAAGGGCACGTTCATGCTAAATAGTGGAAGTAGTAACGTGTACACAGAAGACACGTTGCCACTACTAATTCCTCTGGCAACGTGCTCTTGGCGCACGTTGCCAGTAAAAATAGCAGCAGCGTGACACTAACAACGTGCGCCAACAGATTGCCAATGACCAAAAGTAGCTACAAGGCTTTTCCCTACTAGGTTCTCTAGAGCTTTGGCCAAGTTCTCGTTGTCCCCCATGCCCATCTTCCCCTCGCCATTGCCTTTTGAACCTCCAGCCAGCTTGACTAAAAAGGCAAAACCAACCTCTCGCAACACCAGAGACTCTACCCGTTGGCAGCCTTCTTCTCTTTGTCGCCGCAACAGTCTGCTCATTCCTTCCACCCCTAGGTGCCAGAATAGCCTAGTCTTCCTGATCCACCACTTTGTCACCTTCGCCTCACCGGCCCTTAGTTTGATACCATATGTTGGCAGAGAAGAGGACTGGCTTGGAGCAGAGAATGAAAATCGCTCTAGTAGAAAATGGGCCTATGGTCCCGGTTCGGTTGGGCCTTCAGTCCCGGTTGCCCAACCGGGACTGGCCAATCGGGACCAATGCTGGTCCCGGTTGGGCCACGAACCGGGACCAATGGTTGTCCACGTGGCCTGGTCTGGCTGCTCGTGGGGGGAGACTCATTGGTCCCGGTTCTTAATACGAACCGGGACCAATGAGTGCTTTTTTTTTTTGGTATTTAGGGTTTAGGATTCGATCTCGCCGGTGCCCCCTCTCCCTCTCGCCGGTGCCCCCTCTCCTCTCGCCGGTGCCCCCTCTCGCCGGTGCCCCTCTCCTTCTCGCCGGTGCCCCTCTCCTCTCGCCGGTGCCTCCTCTCCCTCTCGCCGGTGCCCCCTCTCCCTCTCGCCGGTGCCTCCGTCGTCTCCCCCTTCTTCGCATCGCCGACGTGCTCTCCATCGTTTCCGTACGCATATTATACGCTCTACTATATACACAGTACATGTTGATGCATATATAATTAATATTCGATCTCTTGCGAGAATACAACTATTTAATTACATGGAGATAGATCAAGCCATCAAGGCATATGTAGTTCATCGTCCGAAGCATAATGTTCTCCCCTTTCATCGATGACCTCCCTAAGCAGAAATCCCGCCAATTCCTCTTGAATTGCTCCTACGCGCAGTTTGGGTCGATCTTCTCCCGCATTTTGCTGAAAGCAGTTGTTCTCCGCTCAGTGGTCAACTCGCGAATGAACTCGCAAACGTAGAATCCACATAAATTACTCCCCGGTGGCTGCTGCGGACTTTCACCGTTTTATAAGTTAGCTCATCTTTGAATGGACCTTCTACCTTCTGTTTGAAAATTGTCCAACACCTGCTTTGGCAAAGAAAATGAACAAAGGAGTTATTAATTACTTGACATCAGGGAACGAACGAAAGAGGGCGATATAATGCGATAATGATTGAAATTACTTGTTGAGCATTTCTTTCATGTCGGACCACAACGCTTGGTCCCAACTTAATGAGTCGTGGACTTCAACTGTGGACTTGTCAGGTTGAATGCTTAGCAGAATCCAGTGGAACCTGCGGACGTTTACATAAAGCAGACATGCATAGCTCATCAATTACACTTAACATCGAGAAAGCCAAATAAAAATATGTACAAGACAGAAACACTCACCTGAAGTTGTAAGGAAATAGTATTTCCGTACAGAAATGTTGCATGGTTAAAAAGGTGGTCAGGTCATGCTCCACGTCTTTGGGGTGATTGACTAACGTATGTGAATTCACGATATATGGGTCAACGAACCCAACCTCAAAAACTTTAGATCTTTTGCATTCCAGCATCTTCATTCTGCATAATAGCGTACAAAAGGATATATATATAGGCAGGATAATATAATACAGGCAATGAACGAGCTGAGCTAGAGACTTAATTACGAAAATAAATCACTTACAGACAATAGCAAGAGAGGATAGATTTGTCGAGGGCGCGCTTTTGGAATAACTGGAACAGTTCAGTCAGTTGAACCTGTATAGTGTAACGTTTGAAGAAATGCTCCACTCTAACGTCCAGCGGAAACCACTCTTTCGCGTCCTTCTTTGATGTGTGCACCAGGTACCAGGTATGCAGATTTCGCATATGTGTTGATAGACCCGTCATCTCCTCATTACTGACCATAGGCTCCCCTTGGACATATTTCCGTGCCATCTCTAACATTGGCGCATGTTCATAGCCTAAAAGTTGACCAAGGCTCATACCCAAGGCGGTAGCCTGTTCCTTGGCCTGAGATACAGTGACACCAAGTTCTTTAGCAGCAGCTATGGCTCTGGGGTCCAATAATTCCAGGTCTTTATCCATAGCGACTCTGAAGTCCTTGTCGACATCGGAACACACTATGAGCGGGGGGACCGATTGATTTTTCTGCTGTCCGAGCTGGGCAATTTGTTTCCCGCTTTTTGCACTTCTTCCCTTGTTCTGCTCAGACTGGGCACGTGCTAGCTTAGTAAGTTCACGACCATAGTCAGATGGCAGATTCATCGATATCTGGGATGGCTGCTCAAGGAAGGACTTTCTCCACTTTTTGGATTTTTCATCGTATACCGGCTTCTGCTCGGGCTTTTTTGGTGCAAAAAAAGCCTTATTGTAGGCAGCCACCTCCGCGGCGTTTTCCGCTACAGTCCTGTCATAAGGTCTAATGGGAAGATTCTTATGAGGTACTGTTGGGAGGGGCGACCTTTTACGTTTCGGTGATCGCTTACCCCTCATAGTACGAGCGGTGGGCGGAAACGGCTGACGCGGCGGCGGAGACGGCTGCGCTGGAGACTGGTGAGGCGGTGAAGAGGACTGTTGCGCTGGAGAATGCTGAGGCGGTGAAGAGGACTGTTGCGCTGGAGACTGGTGAGGAGTCGATGGCCTTGGCTGCCAGTTCGGAAGCACGATGAATTCCTTTGGCCATAGAATGGTCGCTTTCTTGGCTTCTCCAAGTTCAAGCACCTCCCCATCTTCACCTGCAGGGTGTTGCAGCTTCAGCTCCTCATAATCTTTCATCACTTCATCCACCGCGACAACAGCGTAGCCATTTGGAACCGGAGAGAAATGGTAAGTTGGATTAGGTCCAATTGGTACGACATAGCCGACCGCCACCTTCACGGTTAAGTTAAAAACTTTCACATGCATCTCACAAGGTGTGCTCTCCGTGATATCATCCACTGGGTAGCGACGAAGTGGAGCCACTGCATCATCATTACCATCCTGGAGCTCCGTGGAAGCCACGCTGCTTTTCCGATTCGATGGGCCACCGGTACCATCGCATGCAGCTTCTACCATGTGCCGTTGAGATTGGCCGCTAGTACCTTGCTGGCTAAGCACGGCAATTTGTTCCTTCTGCAGCTTTAATTCTTCTTCTATATTAAGCAGCCGGTCTGCAGCAGCGCGTGCTTCCATTGCCTCCCTTTCCTTTCTCCTCTGATGGCTTCTATCAGGAAATTTCTTCCTGTGCTCGGGAATCGCAATTGTCTTGGGCTTGGAGCCAGGTACGCCTCGTAACCGTCCGTCGTGTTCCTTATTCCCAAGGGCGCGTGTGAGCTCGTCATCCTCTCTATCGGGAATGAACCGTCCCTCTTCAACATCCTTTACTGCTTTTCTAATTTCTTGGATGGGTAGTAGGGGATTATCTTTGTGTCTTCTGTTATATATGCACTTCCCTTCTGCGTCCAACGTGCCCCCATGCCCGTAAAACCAATTTCTTGCCCGTTCGATCCACTTGAGTGGCTCTGGAGTGATCCCATTAGCCAGCAGGTCCGCCTCAAGTTTCTCCCACTTAGGCATGCTACCAGCGTAGCCACCAGGCCCCATAGTATGGTGGTACATCTTTAGAGCAGCATTTGCCGCATTTTTTGCAGACTTTTCCAGAGCTTCCTCTGATTTCTTGTACGCCACAAATTCTTCCCAGTAGTCCTTTATCTTCTCATACCCTTTATCGAAGTCTGGAGTCTTATTTTTCTTGACAAACAGTTTGTTCAATCTTTTCTTCCAGTTCTTGAATAGCTCGGCCATCTTCTTAAGTGCCCAGTCCTTGACTTTTTGCTCCATGATTTTCCGGGCAATCTTTTCTGCCTCATCTGGATCCTCCTCATCTGAATCCACCTCTGGCGCCGGCAGGGTGAAATTAACCATGAGCTTTCTCCAAAGTCTTTCTTTGCCCTCATCGCTGACATATAGCTGTCCTTTCTCGTTTGGCCGATGCCATTCTCGAACGGTGATCGGGATGAAGTCCCTAACAAGAACTCCGCATTGCTTTACCATTTTATTTTTAACACCAGGGGGAGCAGTCGGTGTGCCGTCTTCAGCGACTCTTTCGATCGTGTACCTTTCTTGGTCGCCCAACTTTTTGGCTGGGCCTCGTTTTGTCCTTACAGAAGATTTGCTCGATCCGGAGGGCTAAAAGAAGAAAGAGCGTTAATATATGTATATAGACATCAGAGACTTAATTAATACAATCTTCGGCTTCATTAATATATGTATATGCACCTCGCCGGAGTTTAATGTTCCACCGGAGCCTTCGGCTTCTCCCTCGTCGGCTTCTCCCTCGCTGACTTCTCCCTCACCCCGGCCGTCGGGTTCTACCTCACCGGAGCCGTCTCTTCGGTTGAGAGACTCATCTCCCTCACCGGAGTTGTTCAAAAACTCCGTGGTGACATCGACAATATCTTCCGGCCCGCGGATTATATCCTGGAGGATATTTTCCTGATCTTCGTCTCGTTCCATAGTTTCTGCAAATTAAGAACAATGCACAAAACTTTAGTTGGGTAACTTGTTCCATATGTCAAGATACATCTACAATATCATAAACCCGTAAACTCGTATCGTAAACCCGTAAACTCGTATCGTAAACCGTAAACTCGTATCGTAAACCCGTAAACTCGTATCGTAAACCCGTAAACTCGTATCGTAAACCCGTAAACCCGTAAATTTGCATCTTTGCATATCTAACACAATTTACCGGGTCAACTTCCGAACCACGATCTACCGGGAAGAACAAATACCGGACAAGAACACAATCAATACATGGCATTGATGCAATGCGCAATATGTATGCATGATCAATTTAATGCATTGACATGGAACTCTAAATCATGTTTGAAATGTTATTGAATTAGGACAAGCACAAATTAGGACTAACAAAATTTTCCTATACAAAAAAATCCTAACACTAACAAAATTTTCCTATACAAAAAATCCTAACACTAACAAAATTTTCCTATACAAAAAAATCCTAACACTAACAAAATTTTCCTATATACTAACAAAAAATCCTAACACTAACAAATTTTTTTCCTAACACTACATTTTCCTAACACTAACAAAAAATCCTAACACTAACATTTCCTATACAAAAAAAATCCTAACACTAACATTTTCCTAACAAATATTTTTTCCTAACACTAACATTTTCCTAACACTATAACATTTTCCTATACAAAACAAAAAAATCCTAACACTAACATTTCCTATACAAAAAAAATCCTAAAATTCTAACTCACCGATCAAGAAGCGGTGGTGCGCGCGGGCGGCGGTGGCGCTGCGAGCTCGGCGCGGGGACGGCGGTGGCGCTGCGAGGGGGGCGGCGGTGGCGTGCGAGGGGGACGGCGCGGTGGCGCTGCGAGGGGGACGGCGCGGGGACGGTGCGGTGGCGTGCGTGCGGGGGAGGAGGCCGGCCGCGTCGTGGCGCCGTACGTGTACGGGGAGGAGGCCGGCCGCGTCGGGGCGGCGTGCGGGGAGGCGGCGGGGCGGCGCGTCGTGGAGGTCGGCGGCGGGGCAGCCTGACGGCGTGGTGGCGGCTCCGCGGCTCCTCTGCTTTCTTTGCTCCTCGTCGATGAACTCTGCGTGAGAATGAGGACGAAGAAGAGGCGCGGGCAGTTATAGCGACCTCATTGGTCCCGGTTGCTGGCAAGAACGGGACCAATGCCTCTTTGGTCCCGGTTCTTGCCACCAACCGGGACCAATGAGGGCGCAGTTAATGCCAGATCAAGCGCGGGATCCACGGACTCATTGGTCCCGGTTCTTGGTAGAAACCGGGACCAAAGAGTCATTTTTCAAAATTATTTCGAACTTTTCAGTTCTGAAATTTTGTTCCCGCCTTTTTTTTCTTATTTAGGTGTTTGGATATGAATTTCAAATAGTTTTGAATCTGAAAAGACTTTCAACATGAAAAGTTATTAAATTTGAATAAATAATCCAAAACCATTTTCTGTTTTCTAAAATAATTATTCTAACTATACAAACTATTAACCATTTTGCCATTTTCAATTAAAAATGCATTAACTTTATTGCATATTTTGAATTGACAAAACTTTCAACATGAAAAGTGTTTGAATTTGTATAAATAATCCAAAATCAATTTTACATTATTATTGTCATTTTCAATTTAATATGGATAAATTCATATCTTTAAATCCGTAAGTCGAAACTCGACTAATAATACGTATAAATCGATAAAAATGATTAAGTAAGATTTATGATTAAGTAATAATAATTATTAATTCAGTTAATTCTATTTTTGGTGTTGTAAAATCCCATGGCAAGCAGAAGTAAATGCAGAACAATTTCAGAAAACCTATATTTGTAAGATGAATGTTTGGTGTTGTAAAATGCAGAAGAAAGCAGATAAAAATTATTAATTCATTTATCTTAATGCATTACATAAAAGGTTTAATACATTATTACACATGATACAACGTCTCACAAGCGCTTGAAAGAAACACACCCCTGATCCAACATCACCAACATTATTCTACATAAACGGACTTGCTGGCTCGAAGGCCGTAGGATTAGGGGGAACGGCGGGAGGAGCCAGCCCCGTGGGCGGCCGCCCGGTTCTCGCGCGCACGTTTGCGGCGGAGGGCAAGATCCATGGAGGATGAGTCTTTCAGCGCCCAATCCAGATCGGAAGCCTCCTTCGCCTTGAGCTGGTAGGAAGTCTTGGCTCGCTGGACAGGGTAGTCGCGGACAGACTGGAAGGAGGCTTCCATGGCCTCCTGTATCTGCAACCCACAACCTTCTTCCCCGTCGTCGCTCCAGTCGAAGTCGTCGTCCTCCTCCTCCTCCGCGGGAGGAGCGGCGGCGCCTGGTGGAGGTGCAGCGGCGCCAGGTGGAGGTGCGGCGGCACCTGGTGGAGCAGGAGGCCGGTAGCTGGGCATTCCTCTCCACGCCGGGCTCGTGGGCATACGGCGGGATAGACTCCCGCGGTTGCGCCCAAGCGCGCTCTGCCGAGCACGCTCGACCTCGTCCAGAAGGCGCTGCGGCGGGCGTGGCGGATCCATCTCGTGGAGACGATGCGTTCGTGGCTAGGAATGGTGGATTAGGGTTTACCCCGTCGGCGACAATATATAAAGACCTCCAGGGCAGCGCTGGGGGAGGACAGGTGCCCAGGAAAGCGCTGGGGGAGGACACGTGTCGTGACCGCAAAGCCCGTCTTTAGTCCCGGTTGGTGTTACCAACCGGGACTAAAGAAGCACACAGATCGTGTGTTTCTTTCAATCGCTTGTGAGCCGTTGGATCAGGGGTGTGTTTCTTTTGAGGGATTGTGAGCTGTTGGATCAGCAGTATCACGACCACTTCGTGAGCCACATGACCCGGTTGGTGTTACCAACCGGGACTAAAGAAGCACACGGATCGTGTGTTTCTTTCAAGCGCTTGTGAGACGTTGGATCAGGGGTGTGTTTCTTTTGAGGGATTGTGAGCTGTTGGATCAGCAGTATCACGACCACTTCGTGAGCCACATGACCCGGTTGGTGTTACCAACCGGGACTAAAGAAGCACACGTACCCTATATATACCGCCCTCCTCAGACAAGTTACTCACTCACACAAAACATTCCAGCGTCACTCGGAGAGGCATCTTTGGGCAACCAGTGGCAAGACGTCTCTGATGACCTGCGACCGTTCCAAACGGTTGCAGATCATCAGAGATGTGTTGCCGGACGGTTGTAGATCATCAGAGACGTCTTGCCGCTGCTTGGATCGAAGTGGCGCTCAAACACAAAACATTCCAGCGTCACTCGGAGAGGCATCTTTGGGCAACCAGTGGCAAGACGTCTCTGATGACCTGCGACCGTTCCAAACGGTTGCAGATCATCAGAGACGTCTTGCCGGACGGTTGTAGATCATCAGAGACGTCTTACCGCTGCTTGGATCGAAGTGGCGCTCAAACTCACGAGCCACCGTCGGGCTGTATGCAGGGGGAACTGTGTTTGGACGGTCGAAGCTGAGGTTTGAGAGGTTCCCACGGGAGGTGTGGGAGCCGACAACCACCTACCACGCGTGTTTCACCGGTCGTCATGCAATTAATTAACAGAAAACAAAAAAGAAAACTCACTCGTGTATTATGGTTTTCACCACATAAAGGTTTAATACATTACTACACATCACATAAAGGTTTAATACATTACATTGATTTACATCGCTTCAGCCGTAACCATGGAGCATCTTCATTATTTAACGGGATGCTTGGGTCAGTTCTCACTGTGAAGGGCGGAATTTCATCAAACTTATCATAATCTGCTGACATGTCTGTCTTGCCCTCGACTCCCACGATGTTTCTTTTCCCTGAAAGAACTACGTGACGCTTTGGCTCATTGTCTGATGTATTCGTTTGCTTGTTTTTTCTTTTTTTCGGTCTGGAGGACATGTCCTTCACATAGAAAACCTGAGCCACATCATTGGCTAGGACGAATGGTTCGTTCTTGTAACAACCAAGATTCTTGAGATTCACTGTTGTCATCCCGTACAGCTGGTCTACCTTTATCCCTTCTCCATTCATGTTGACCCAACTGCACCGAAACAAAGGGACCTTAAAAGTAGGTCCATAGTCAAGTTCCCATATCTCCTCTATGCGACCATAGTATGTGTCCTTTTGCCCATCGTCGTTTGTTGCATCAAAGCGGACACCACTGTTCTGGTTGGTGCTCTTTTTATCTTGGGCGATCGTGTAAAATGTATTCCCATTTATCTCGTACCCTTGGAAATTCAATACAGTCGAAGATGGTGACGCGGCCAACAAGTAGAGCTGATCTCCGACAGTGGTGTCATTCATGAGCTGTAATCGCAACCAACTGCCGAAGGTCTCCATGTGTTTTTCTTTAATCCAGGAGTCATCCTTCCCCGGGTTCTTGGAGCGTACATAATTCTTGTGTTCCTCGATATACGGAGCCACGAAGGTGGAACTTTGTAGAACTGTGTAGTGTGCTTGAGTTAAAGAATGCCCGTCCCTACATATCAGTGCTTTCTTTCCTAGCGTGCCTTTTCCACTCAGTCTCCCCTCATGCGCGATTCAGGAACACCAATCGGCTTAAGGTCAGGAATAAAGTCAACACAGAACTCAATGACCTCTTCTGTTCCATAGCCCCTTGAGATGCTTCCTTCTGGCCTAGCACGGTTATGAACATATTTCTTCAAGACTCCCATGAACCTCTCGAAGGGGAACATATTGTGTAGAAATACAGGACCGAGAATGGCAATCTCGTCGCGTAGGTGAACCAGGAGATGCGTCATAATATTGAAGAATGATGGGGGGAACACCAACTCGAAGCTGACAAGACATTGGACCACAGCCTTCTGTAAACTTGGTAGAGTTACTGGATCGATGACCTTCTGAGATATTGCATTGAGGAATGCACATAGCTTCACAATGGGTACTCGAACATTTTCCGGTAGAAGCCCCCTCAATGCAACCGGAAGCAACTGCGTCATAATCACGTGGCAATCATGAGACTTCAGGTTCTGGAATTTTTTCTTTGCCATATTTATTATTCCCTTTATATTTGACGAGAAGCCAGCCGGGACCTTGATACTGCTCAGGCATTCAAAAAAGATTTCCTTCTCTGCTTTGGTAAGAGCGTAGCTGCTTAAGTATTGACGCCCTTTATCCGTCTGCTTGTTGTATGGGTCTTTCATACGTTGCTGGTCTGCCCGTGCTTCCGGTGTATCTTTTGTCTTCCCATACACGCCCAGGAAGCCTAGCAGGTTCACGCAAAGATTCTTCGTCACGTGCATCACGTCGATTGAAGACCGGACCTCTAGGACTTTCCAATAGGGTAGCTCCCAGAATATAGAGCACTTTTTCCACAAGGGTACGCGCTTGTTAGCGTCATTCGGAACAGATAGACTGCCAGGACCCTTTCCAAAGATTACTTCTAAATCCTTGACCTTGTCATATATAACATCACCATCAGGGAGGTTAGGCTTCTTCCGGCCATCTGCCTCACCGTTGAAATGCTTGCCGGGCTTTCTTACGGCATGACCGTTCGGAAGAAATCGACGATGCCCCAGGTACACATTCTTGTTTCCCAAATGTATACTTTCAGTCTTATCTAAACAGTGCGTGCATGCATTGTATCCCTTGTTTGACTGTCCTGAAATGTTACTAAGAGCAGGCCAATCATTGATGGTTACGAACAGCAACGCTCGTAGGTCAAATTCCTGTTGTTTGTGCTCATCCCACACACGTACACCTGGTTCGGACCACAACTGCAAAAGTTCATCAACTAATGGCCGTAGGTACACATCAATGTCGTTGCCGGGTTGCTTCGGGCCTTGGATGAGCACTGGCATCATAATGAACTTCCGCTTCATGCACAACCAAGGAGGAAGGTTGTAGATACATAGAGTCACGGGCCAAGTGCTATGACTGGAGCTCTGCTCCCCAAAAGGATTAAAGCCATCTGTACTTAGACCAAATCTTAAGTTCCTTGCGTCATCTGAAAATGTCGGGAACTCTCTGTCGATTTTTCTCCACTGGGACCCATCGGCGGGGTGTCTCAACTTCCCGTCTTTCTTACGCTCTTCTTTGTGCCATCGCAACAACCTGGCATGCTCTTTGTTTCTGAACAGACGTTTCAACCGTGGTATTATAGGAGCATACCACATCACCTTAGCAGGAACCCTCTTCCGGGGGGGCTCGTCATCGCCCTCAACATCACCAGGGTCATCTTGTCTTATCTTGTACCGCAGTGCATTGCATACCGGGCATTTATCCATGTTCTCGTACTCACCGCGGTACAGGATGCAGTCATTAATGCATGCATGTATCTTCTGCACATCTAATCCTAGAGGGCAGATAGCCTTCTTTGCTTCGTATGTAGTCTCGGGCAATTCGTTATCCTTTGGAAGCTTCGGCTTCATTATTTTCAGTAACTTCTCAAATCCCTTGTCAGAACAACCAGTCTCTGCCTTCCATTTCAGCAGTTCCAGTGTGGTACCGAGCTTTGTGCTGCCATCTTCGCAGTTTGGGTACAGCAACTTTTTGTGATCCTCAAGCATGGCCTCCAACTTTAGCTTCTCCTTTTCTGTATCGCATTCTCGCTTTGCATCAGAAATGACCCCACCAAGACCATCAGCGGGCTCATCTGATGCCCGATGTTCACCTCTTTCTTCTTCAACGTCTTCCATAACAGTATCACCGCATTCCTCAGGGAACATAGGATAGTTGTCATCATCCTCCTCTTCTTCATTGTCTTCCATCGTAACCCCTCTTTCTCCGTGCTTGGTCCAACAATTATAGCTGGGCATGAAACCTTTCCGAATCACGTGGTCTTGAATGGTTCTCGGGTCAGGTACTCCCTGACGTTCCGACACTTCTCACATGGACAAGGCATAAAATTATTCACTTTGTTTGCCTCAGCCACATCGAGAAATTTATGCAGGCCTGCAATAAACTCGGAACTGCGTCGTTCGCCGTACATCCATCGCATCCGTGCATCCATCTGCATCATATATATAATTAAGTTTATCAAATACCATTACAATAACATCTTGAATAGTGAAATGACCACGGTGCGGGTCGGGCATAGTTGCTAACCACGGTGCGGGTCGGGAATAGAGAAATTTATGCAGGCCTGCAATATTTCTGTATCAATTACAGATGAAAAGGATATAGTTGCTAACCTCGGTGCGGGTCGGGCATTTCATCGAACACATCTTGTGCGTGGCAAAGAGAAAAAAAACTAGCACCTCCACTTCCCACCAATCCAGGAAAAAAAACAGAGGAGAGAGGGGGGGGGCAACAATATATAGGCAGGGGAGGGGTATTGGTCCCGGTTCTTGGCACGAACCGGGACCAAAGCTCCGCGGCATGCCACGTGGTCCGGCTCTGGAGCTTTGGTCCCGGTTCTTGGCATGAACCGGGACCAATGCCCCCAACCGAACCGGGACCAATGCCCCACGGGGCCATGGCAGCTGGTCCCGGTTTTTGCCTGAACCGGGGCTAATGGAAAACAGTACTCCGGACGAAAAGTCCTTTTTCTACTAGTGGCTTGAGCACATGAGAACTTTTAAGTCACACTGGTTGTGCCAAATGAGCAACATATAACCTGAGGAAAGCCCGATAATTATCCAACAACTAGGTTTTGTGTGGTTGCGCGTGTGGTGGTGGTGCGCGATTTAGATACATAAAACGTACTTTCATTGACTGGGTAGAATCTTTTGACCAGCAGTTAATGCATAACTGGTGGTTATATATTACACCGATGTTCTTGGGTTTGTCTTAAAATTAATGAAGGAATAGTTGGTCAAACTATTTGCTTATCGAGGCAAATACAGTGCTGGATCACAGGAGATTAACGTCTCATATCAGAAATAGATGTTGATTACAAATGAGATATATCGTTGTTCTTCCTTCACATGTACCCATAATGTTGGACTTTTGTACCCTGATAACCCAAACATATGAGCAACCACCCCATCCGCATCAAGCATAAGGGCTTGTTTGGCAAGGCAGTTTTTCTCTCTATTTGAAAGAAATTACAAATTCTGGGGGAAAAAGTTTAAAGTATTTTTAAGTTGTTTGCCTATGGTAAACTATAATATCGAAACCGTAGTATTCGAAAAAACGAGGGATTGTATGAGTGCAGCGATATGTAGCTCGGGCTATATGTAGCCCGATTTTTCAAAAAATTCGAATCTGCACTTGTTTGCTTCAAAAAATTCGAGAAAAATCCTGGACGTACATAAAGTCGAGATCTACCACTACGTAAAGTTTCAAATTAAAAAAATCATAAGTTTCCGGGCTACACGAAAATGACAAAACTGGCAAAAATTCGAATTTTTTAGACAGTTGACTGTTCCCATTCCATATATGTGTATTTGTCTTTTCTACCCAGCCCAAAATACAACATATTTTTCACTAAAAATCTGCACAGATGTAGATCTAAACATATCTACGTGCAGGATTTTTTTGAGAATTTTTGAAACAAAAAAGTGCATATTCGAATTTTTTGAAAACCGGGCTAGATATAGCCCGGGCTACATTTGAGGTTTTCGGGTATTGTACACTATTAAAGAAAGAAGTAGGTACCTCTTTTTTGCAGAAACTCTCTTGACCAGGCGTTGGGAATACCATGTTTGGAAAATTGGAATACTTTGGTTTTATAAAAACCTAGCTGCCAAACAAAGCATAATTGTCTTAGCCATGGAGAAGATACAAAATTCTTGTTATTGGTGGCACCCTGTATATTAAAGGTTATCGAAAAAAAGGATGCTGGTTAAATTAAGAAAACGATCTCCCCTTTTTCTGGGAGGTACTCCCTCCGTTCCAAATTACTTAACTTGGTTTGTCCAAATACGGATGTATCTAGACTAGATACATCCGTATTTGGACAAACTCAAATCAAGTAATTTGGAACGGAGGGAGTACATCGCAACATCTAGTCACTGAAGCCCACTCAGACGCATCAATAATTGAACTTCCCCACCCATATAACACATACATCTGCAGCAAGAGCAACCACCCCATTTGCATCAAGCATCGATCGCTTTAGACATGGAGAAGAGCATGATTTTTGTGGTTGGTGGCACGGGGTTCATCGGCAGAAGGATCGTGAAGGCGAGCTTAGCTCAAGGCCACCGGACCTTTGTCCTGATGCGGCCGGAGATCGGCATGGACATCGATAAACTGCAGCTCCTGCTGTCGTTCAAGGCGCAGGGAGCATCACTCGTGGAGGCGTCGATGGACGACCACCAGAGCCTCGTCGCCGCCGTGAAGCAGGTCGACGTCGTCGTGTCGGCCATGGCCGGGCCACACTTGCTGCAGCAGCTCAAGCTCGTGGAGGCTATCAAAGAAGCTGGAAATATCCACGTTGTAAGATTGAGATAAAACTTGTATTGATTGATTGATACGGCCGGACTACATGGGTATATATTACAAAGCACAACCGACTTAGGCTAGAACCTTCCTTGTACTACAAGTCTAATAGGATTACAACTCATATTGGACTCCAACAATATAATCTAACATCCCCAAAGTATCAACGTGGGGTTCGACGACGTTGAGACTGAATCGTATGTCAGTAAATGGTGCCGTAGCAAGTCCTTTGGTGAAGATGTCAGCAAACTGAGCAGTAGTCGAGACATGAAGAACTCGAACTTGTCCCAAGGCCACCTTCTCGCGAACAAAATGGATGTCAATCTCGATGTGCTTTGTACAACGATACTGCATTGGGTTGCTGGACATGTAAACAGCTGAAATGTTGTCACAATAGACAATGGTGGCCTGCTGAATGGGCCGGTGAAGCTCCGATAATAACTGGCGTAGCCAAACAGTCTCAGCAACAACATGGGCCACTGTTCGATACTCAGATTCGGCAGACGAACGAGAAACCGTGACCTGCGTTTTAGAAGACCAAGAAATCAAATTGTTACCAAGAAAAACAAAGCATCCAGACGTGGACCGACGAGTATCTAGGCAACCAGCCCAGTCCGCATCGGAATATGCTGTCAAAGATGTAGGAGTAGAAGTATTAATGTGAAGACCATGGTCGAGAGTGCCTTTTAAGTAGCGGAGAACACGTTTGACATGGTTATAGTGGGAAATACGTGGATCATGCATAAGTAAACAGGCTTGTTGGACAACATAGGAGATCTCGGGACGAGTGATGGTAAGGTATTGGAGAGCACCGGTGAGACTGTGATATAAAGTAGAATCAGAAAAAGTTTCACCCCCAAAAGAAAGTTTTGTGGTAGTGTCAACAGGTGTGCGAGAGGGCTGGCAATCGAGCATGCCTGCTCGAGACAAAAGATCAAGAATGTATTGATGTTGAGAGAGAAATAAACCATTAGAATCACGAGTGACAGCACTGCCAAGGAAGTGATGAAGAGAGCCGAGATCAGTCATAGAAAATTCAGCACTAAGCGAGGAAATGATGTGAGAAAGAAAAGTTTGCGAAGAGGCGGTGAGAACAATGTCATCAACATAAGAAGCAAATAAGCAATATCGGAATTTTGGTGATAGACAAAGAGAGATGAATCAGAAAGAGAGGGAATAAAACCAATAGTTTGAATGAAAGTGGAGAAACGTTGGAACCATGCACGGGGTGCTTGTTTTAGTCCATAAAGAGATTTTTGAAGAAGACAAACGTGGTTGGGATTAGTAGAATCTGCAAAACCGAGAGGTTGCTGACAATAGACAGTTTCCTGAAGAGAACCATTAAGAAAAGCATTTTTAACATCTAATTGATGAATAGGCAGGTAGAGGATATGGCGATGCTAAGAACAGTGCGAATAGTGCTAGGTTTGACAACAGGAGAAACGTTTTCATCGAAGTCAATGCCATGTTGTTGAGAGTAGCCGTGACAAACCCAACGATCTTTGTAACGAGAAAGACTGCCATCGGAGTGAAATTTGTGACGAAAAACCCACTTGCCGGATACAACATTAGCGCCCGCAGGACGAGGAACAAGATGGCACGTATGATTTTGAAGTAAAGCGTCGTATCCGTCTTTCATTGTAGCAGCCCAATTGGAATCGAGAAGGGCAGCTTTATAAGAGTTAGGGATAGGGGAAATAGAGGGAGTGGAATGAAGATTGAGGCAATCAACTGGTTGACAAAATCCGGTTTTTGCACGGGTGCGCATGCTGTGGTCGTTTTGAGGTTTGGTTGTAGGAACATCACGAGATGGTAGTATAGGGGTGGGAGAGTGATCATCGTTTTGAGTAGTGCCGGCGCAGCGGATGAAGCAGACACAGGAGAAGATGGATCAGGCGAGACGGTAGTGCTAGCTGTCGTAGCAGGGGTTGGTGCGGGTGTAGATGGCGGCGTAGAAAATTCTGGAGAAAATGTTGTCGCGGTAGGACTAGGTGGTGGAGAAGTGGCAGGGCTGGGTGGATCGGCTGGTGTTGCCGCGGGAGGAGCGAGCAAGGGTGAGAGAATTGCTCGTGGAGGAGAGGGTGGCAAGGGCTTGGAGTTTGCAGGAGGGGTCTAGCTAGCAAAAGGGAACACGGTCTCAACAAATGTAACGTGACGCGATATGTGAACACGAACAGACAGTAAATCAAGAAAACGGTAGCCTTTGTGCTCATCGGAATAACCAAGGAAAACACAATAAAGAGATCGAGGTGCTAGTTTATTTGGAGAAGTGGCATAGGAATTGGGAAAGCAGAGACAACCAAAAACACGAAGCTCGGGATAGTTAGGATGACATAGAAAAAGAGAACAATACGGAGTTGTGTTTGGATTGGATTTAGAGGGTCAAATGTTTACAAGATAGGTGGCAGTGCGGAGAGTGTACAAACAATGTCGTTGAGAGTGCGGAGAGATCGTTCAGCCTTGCCATTTTGAGGAGAGGTATAGGGACAAGAAAAACGGAGAAGAATAACATTTTGAAGAAAGAAATTACGATTTTTAAAGTTGTCAAATTCACGGCCATTATCGCATTGTATAAATCGGATGGGCAGGAGAAAATGGACAGAAATGTATCGTTGAAAGTTGAGGAATATGGTGTAAACGTCGGATTTATTGCGTAAAGGAAAAGTCCAAACAAAGTGTGTGTAATCATTAAGAATAACAAGATAATATTGGAAACCTGAAATACTAGCATTTGGTGATGTCCACAAATCACAATGAAGCAACTCGAAAGGAAAGGTACTAGTGGAGCTAGATGAACTAAATGGTAGGCCAACATGTTTGCCTGTTTGACTGGACTCACAAACCGAACTATCATGATTTTCTCTATTACAAGGGATGGAAAACTCGCTAAGAAGAGATGATAAAATAGCAGCGTGTGGATGGCCGAGTCGTTGGTGCCAAAGATCAGTCGAAGCCACCATGGATGAAGGAGATGCGGCGGTGGGGGCTCCATGGAGAGAGTAGAGATCGCCATAACTAGTGAAGCGTGCGATCTCCGCCTTGGTTAGAAGGTCCTTCACAGATAAACCAAAGGAATCAAATTCAACAGAAACACCATTATCAGAAGTGAACTTGCAGACCGAAATTAAATTTTTGATAAGGGCGGGTGCAACTAGAACATCACATAGAAGGAGAGGTTTAGTGGGGGTGGGAATTTGAGTGTGACCAACACAATAGATAGGAGTGGAAGAACCATCACCAAGAGTAATGGATAAATAGGGGGAAGGAGAACACGATGACAACATATTACTCGAAGAAGACATGTGACTAGAAGCACCAGAGTCGAAGATCCAGGCCATACCTGAGGTTCCTTGGGCAGCAAAGTTGTCCATGGCCTGCAGAAAGGCGGCTTGGTCCCAGTTCGGTGTCGATGCAGGTAGCGGAGGTGGTGCTGATGATGGCGCAGGCAGCAGGGCGGGCATCTGCGGCAGCAAGAGAGGAGCGCTGCCGTCAAAAGGAGCACCATATGAGTAGTAGCCTGGAGCAGCGTAGTAGGCCTGGGTAGGAGGTCGCGATCCGAGGAGCCCAGGAGCACCGGTGTGAGGACTCATGCCGGGCATCCAGGAGCCAGAATAAGCCGGTGGCGCGCCGATCGGAGAAGGAGCGGACCAGGGCATGGGCCACGCTTGCACCATCCCTGTCCATGGGTCATGTGGAGGTCGCCAGCTTGCCGGAGCGGTAGGAGCAGATGGTGGTGGCGGAGCACTGCTTGAGGAAGCTGTCGATGAAGTGGAGCATGGCGGCCTGTACGTGGGGTTTTTGCCTCGGTAGTTGGGGCTGGGGCGCCACCCAGCAGGAGGCTGCACCGAAGACGTGGGCGGCACGACAACCGGTGGCGTGGCCGGAGGAGGAGGTGGCGGCGGGCGTGGAGTGGCGGTGAAGACCTGGGGTTGTGCTTCCTTGCGTGATTAGGTGAGATCGGCCCATTGTAGCAGCGAGCGGACCTCGACAAAGGAGGGGAGGGGCCGCATCATCCGTATGAAGGACGCCTGTTTCTCGAACCGACCGCTGAGACCGACCAGGAGAACATTGATGAGCTGCCGATCATCCACGAGATCACCGAGTTCACGGAGTTCGTCAGCGATGGGGGAGCTGGCAGTACACGCCGACGGGGTAGTCGCCTTGCACGGTGTTGCGGAGCTCGGTGTTGAGGCTGTTGACGTGGGCGTCGACATTGTCTTGGAAGAGTTGACGAAGGGCCGTCCACAGATCGGCGGCGGTGGCAGCATCACGGAACACCAGGTTGAAGATCTCGGTGGACACCCGTGTATAGATCCATTGGATGATAGCTAGGTCATCTTTGACCCATTGTGGATCAGTTGGGGCGAGGAACCGAGCCGGCGGCGACGTGGTCACGCAGATTGCAGCGGCCGAGGTGAACTTCAAATAGATGGTGCCAATGATAGTAGTTGTGGGCGGCTAGGTCAAGGGTGACAGGGATAAAAGGCGAGACATCAGCTATGGTGTCGGTGAAGGAGATTGGAGCAGCCATTAGAGTAGTAGGAGGAGGATTTGGGGTGGTAGCAAGGGATAGGGTAGAGGAGGAGGATGCCGCGGCGGCAACGGCTTTGGCGACGAGAGCAGCCGGCGTTCGAAGTAGCCAGGCGGCAGCGGCGGCGGTGGTGGGTTGGGCGGCGGAACTATGCCCTAGGATCGGATATCTGATACCATGTAAGATTGAGATAAAACTTGTATTGATTGATTGATACGGCCGGACTACATGGGTATATATATTACAAAGCACAACCGACTTAGGCTAGAACCTTCCTTGTACTACAAGTCTAATAGAATTACAACTCGTATTGGACTCCAACAATATAATCTAACACAGGTTCGTCGCTTAATTATCTCAACCAACTATGTGATTCAGATATATGGACTAGTCAATTCCTTGAGAACGGGAATTTTGTTTCCTTTTTGACGGCTGGAAACAAAAAAGATTGGGGGCCGTCTCTCAAGTAGGCTGAAATTAATGGAGTAAAAACTGCAGGATAGTGCGTTTCATTGTTCAGGTATGCCGATCACGGTGCTCTGGCATGCCCTTTCTTGGTCATAATCATCCTTTCAGTCAGTTAGCATATTCCACTCACCACGCAATTGGTACACCTGAAAGTTGCAGCAATGGCAATGGCATCAAAGTGAAAATCTGTCGATCTCAATGGCATGCACGCGTGACAGAACAGAACTGTGAGACGAAGAGAAATTCAGAAAACAGAGTTGAGCGGGTGGGTGAGGCTGAAGAGATAGTCACACACATAGAAAGTGGAGCACCAGGCAAGCCCACTATCATCAGGAGCCAGAGTACAAGTGGAGCATAAAGTTAGAAATATAAATCTATTTGGCTCATCACAAAGCTGGAAATTAAATAATTTAAAAATAGGGAATATTTAAGAGAGGTGGACCACCCACTCTCAGTTTAAGATCTTTAGTTGTAATTTATGTTCAGACACGCTTCCGGCACATAGCTGCCTTCGAATTCGATATGACGCAAAAGGAGAGTTCATTCATTCCGTCTTTGAACACAATGCACTACAGGACTGGCTCAAAACGCCGATGGCCGGATCAAATGTCGGGGCCGTCGGCGTACAAGCCGAGCTAGGGCAGCCGCGCTACCGGCTGTCGGCGTATGTATGAATCCCCGTCGGCGTACAAACGTCGCCGTATGCCGTCGGCGTATACTTTTTTCTATTTTCAATTGAATATGAAATAATTCATATCTTTAAATCCGTAAATCGAAGTTTAACAAATTAAATGTCTAAATCAATTAGAAAAATGAGAGGAATCCAAATATGACATCCATAAAATCTTTTTCACCATGCACATGACATTTTGTAACATATGTTTGGTACTTGCTTCATTAAAAAGTCAATTTTGACACTTAAAAAATGGAAAATGATATTTACGAAAATATTTTGGAATTTTTTTGGCAACAATGTTTTCCATACCAAGACACTCCTATGTGTCAAGTATGGTCACATTATCACAAAGTATGGCATGGGGATGGCCATAACGTGGTCATTTGACGCGAAAGCTATACATGTCTATAGATGATAGACTTTTTTGTGAACCATTTTTTTTGAAATATTTGTCAAAACTCAAGTTTATCATTTTTTTAGCAACTAGTACACATAAAAAGACTCCATGCCAAAAGAATTCATTTTTTGAGTATTTTCTCAATTTCTTTTATTTTTGTGAAAAAACTGTCAAAATGACCGTCGTGCCTATTCATTGAAAGGGTCACTTTTTCAAAACTATCGATATTTCTGTGATAAAGTCACTACTTCTGTACCTAGAAATGATTTTTGTAAAAAAATTAGACCAAACTATCACACACTTGTAGTTCAATTTCAATTACTTTTGGAAAATCGGCATAAAGTCATTTAAATAGGAATAATTAGGTAAAAATCGGGAAAATTCCTAATACTTGGGTATTATCCATAAAATATGTAGTACCCTTTGTGACAATAAGATGGGTGCCTTTTGCAACATATTTTTGGTATTTCCTCCATAACAAAAGTCATTTTTAGCACTTAAAAATGGAAAATGTTATTTGTAAAAATAATTTGGAATTTGTTTTTGGCAACAATGTTTGCCATACCCAGGCACACCTATGTTTCAAATATGGACACATTATCACAAACTATGCCACAGTGATGGCCATAACTTGGTCATTTGGCGCGAAACCTATACATGTCTATAGATGATAGACCTTTTTGTGAAGCATTTTCTTGAAAAATTTGTAAAAACGAAATTTATCATTTTTAATAGAAACTAGTACACATAAAATAACTCAATGCCAAAGGATACCTTTTTTTGAGGGGTTTTTCAATTTATTTGATTTTTTTTTCAAAAAAGAGTCAAAATGGCCAACATGACTATTCATCGAAAGAGATCAATTTTCTAAAACCATCGATGTTTATACAATGCAAAGGATGATATATGGATGTCATATTTGAATTCCTCACATTTTTCTAATTGACATAGACATTTTACTTTTTAAATTTCGATTAACGGAATTAAAGATATGAATTATTCCATATTAAATGTAAAAATGAAATAAAAGTAAAATTAATTTTATTGTCATTTATTCAAAATATACTATTACATAATCATTATTAGTTATTCAAATGAATTTTTTAAATTTAAATAATGAAAAAGTGTAACATCATAACTCAGGGGTTAATATGATTGATATGATACAAATATCAGTAAGTTCTCATTTCTCATTTGGAAGCTAATAATGAAGGAACTCAAAGGCTAAGCGTGCTTGGGCTGGAGCAATTTGAGGATGAGTGACCGAACAGGGAACTTTGACCAGCGTAATTATTTTGACCTATGATTAACTGTGTAATTAGAGATTTAGTATGTAGCCGAGTTAGAAATTTCGAAATAGAAAAAAATAAAAAAAATAAAAAAAATAAAAAAATTCAAAAAAATTTGCATTCATAGGCCGGCGTATGAGGGCTGACGGAACGGCTCGGATGCCGTCTTGTGGGGCCCACCACAGCGTACGCCGACGGCGGATTGGGTACGCCGACGGCCGCCGTCGGCGTATCCATACGCCGACGGCGCCCGGCCGTCGGCGTCTTGTGCGTTTCCCGTAGTGATGCGTGGTGCTAGCAACACAACAAATGTTCCAATTCTTCTTCTATGTTCGTTTTCTAAATTTGGCCAAAATAACATCAAAGTGAAAATCTGTCGATAATAAACATAGAATTTTGCGTGCAGTGCTTCCTACCATCCGAATTCGGCGTGGACCCAGCGAGGATGGAACACGCTCTTGCGCCAGGGAGGGTGGCATTCGATGAGAAGATGAAGATAAGAAAGGCAATAGAAGAAGCAAATATTTCCCACACCTATATTTCGGCCAACTGCTTTGCGGCTTACTTTGCTCCTAGCCTCTCTCAGGTGGGTACGCTTCTCCCACCCAAAGAGAAAGTTCGCGCATATGGGGATGGCAGTGTCAAAGGTAAACATACATATTACTGGTCGTATATTGTGTTCTTCTAGTTGCAAATTTATCTTGCAGTCCAACATTTAATTTAAGATTATGTACAGCATAATATTATCCTTTTCTAAACTAAAAACGACACAGAGTTAATGATCCCAAACTATATCAAATATTGAGCTTAATTTTAAAACATTTCCAAGATTGGGTTACACATACTACATGCTCTAGAATAAATGCAGTAATCCCTCCCACTTTGTTTAGATGTATATTGTACTATGCAGTGATTTTCATGGACGAAGATGACATCGCAACATACGCGATCAGGGATCTGTTGATGATTCTCGGGCCTTGAACAAGACAATATACTTAAGGCTGCCGGAAAACATCCTTAGTCAAAATGAGCTGATTGCTAAATGGGAAAAGCTCTCAGGAAAAGTTCTTGAGAAGATTCCCATTCCATCTGATGAATTCTTGGCGTCAATGAAAGGTAAGAGAAAAATAATGAAATGGTTGAAGCTAAGTTATCAAAGATATCAGCGTTGGTGGCATCAAAATGGTCAAAGGGACAAACATATTTTGTGGGTAAAGTATTGCAATTTTTAGGTCATCTTTTTTACTAATTAAATGAGGCTGTGAACACACATTTACAAATACAAAGTTTAATAAACATTAAATACTTATGAAAAGCTATTTTAAGGTATGCACCATGGTATTGCGTTACTTATTCCTCTACCTCATTTACTTCATATATATTTGAAGCGTATTCTTAGGGATTTGAGAGATTCTCCCGAATCCCGAAAGAATACTCAATAGTCCCTTCACAACGCCGGTTTTGGATGAGATAATTCCAAGATATCCTCCGCACAAACCATCTCATTTTTGTCTAGATAAAAAAACACTACGCCATACTAGTGTATTGGGGTGGCTAAATATTTGTAGAGATTTAAGCGGATTTGTTGAAAGGAAGATTTTCTCCAAATCCTCTCCCATACCTAATCTCCTAGGGGATGAAATTACACCCCTACGAAATAAAGAAGCCCTTAAGGATGTGACTAAGACAACATATTGTTCTCTGTTGTATGGGAACTCAATCCTTCTCACTTGATTTCAAACTCGGAATTGACATACCTCCTTTTCTACTTAATTGGATCATGCAGGTGCTGACCTAACTTACCAGATGGTAGCCGGACATTTCCACCACATTTTCTATGAGGGTTGTTTGACAAACTTTGACATTGGGGACGACGAAGAAGCTTCTCTACTCTACCCAGAGGTTCATTATACCCGGATGGACGTGTACATGGAGCCTTATTTGTAACGAAAAAACATATGAACCTCAACATCTTTACTAGCCCATGCTGCACATGTACGCAACAACGAAGTTTGTTTTATTTCTGCGTAGGAAAAAACAATTGTCAGTTCATGTGGCGACTTGTTCAAGTTGAGTTCAGTCATATATCTTGACACAACTCCGGGTTCCATGGAAACGCGGTACAAAATGACATTATAAATATATTTCACTTATTACCTCTAGTTGTGTTATTGTTACTCTAGTTAAGAATATGTACACATTTTTGTCCCTTTAGTATGACAGTGTGATACAACCGAATGTTCACAAGTTAGCGCAAGTTGGGGCCCATATTCAATGCTCGTCTTTTTTACTTGAGTTCAACCCTATACTCTTGTCATTTTTTTTGACGAGTCTTAAATTAAGTTTATAACCTCTTTCAAGGGAGGTGGGTAGTTCCCCTAAATCTTTCAAGTGATTCTGTCAAACAGAAAAGATTTATGTGGTTCGGATTGTTGACGCATTCGTTAGAGAGAGAACAAAAAATCCTTGTATGGGCTACTAGTGAATGTCTCTTGTGCAACCCAGGGCCACACTCTCGCACAAACGGAAGCTATATAGCCCAGAGTACATTGAGAAGTCCATTAGGACAGCCCATATGATGTTTTAAACAGGCCCTTTTACCATCCACAGTAGATAACTCGACATTCCCTCCAAAAAAGTTTCTCCCAATCGTATACGTGAAAGTCAAGGAATATATGAAGCACAAGCCTCACTGAGGATTCGTTGTTTCTGTTTATTATTTTTTAAACGGGCAAAAACTTTGCCTTTTATATTAATATAGAAGAAGCAAATAGTAAGGCCGAAGCCAGCAGAAAATAAAAAACAGAGGTCACATGATGCGAATCAAGCAACAATCTCGGCTAAATGCTTGTCTCCGGCGAAGATCCAGTTCCTTCCTTCGTCCTTGATCTTTTGCATCAGAGTCGATGGCATGGATGAAATGTTATTGAAGACGCGAGCATTTCTCTCCTTCCAAATCTCCTAGGTCAACAGCGTAACGGCCGGTCTTAGGCCCTTGGGGTGGGCAGTAGGTGATTTGACAGCAGTCTGCCAATAATCGAGGACAGTGGAGCGACTCGATCCTAGGTCTTGTAGCAGGGAGGGGCAGGAAAGCCAGGAGGCAGCCGCGCTCCAGATCTGACGGGAGTATCGGCACTCGAAAAGGATGTGCCTAGCAGTCTGTCCTTGATGTTTGCACAGCTGGCATAACGGGTTGTGTGGCCAACCCCTAATAGCTAGGCGATCCGATGTCCAAAGTCTGTCCTGAACAACCAGCCAGGCGAAGAATTAATCTGCACTTTTGGGGAGCCCAAGTCTTCCACACAAGCTTTTCGAAGGAGCACTGGGTAGCTCCAAGGAATTGTGCCTGGTAGGCCGATCTAGTAGTGTAACATCCAGTGGTGGACATAGTCCAGATTTTCCGCAGTGCCAGGTGTCAGCGTGATGTCCTGAAGAGAGCCCCAAAGGTTGACGAATTGGGAGATGTGCTCCGAGGAGAAGTTCTGCACCGAAATACTGGCAATCCAGCATTGGTCGTGGAGAGCGTCGTTCAAAGTTCTGTTCTTTTTCTTGGAAGCCTCGAAGATCTTGGGAGCAATGGACTTTGGCGAACTCCCGTTTAGCCATGAGGAAGACAAAATTTTGGCGGTCATTCCGTCTCCCACAGTGACCCTTGTTGATGCATTGAATAGCTCTCTATCATCAGCGTCGTTTGGAGTCTCCATGCCGACCCATGGTTTGTCCGGAGACACCCAGTCATACCACAGCCAGCGCAGACGAAGGGTGCGTCCAAGCTTTTCGAGGTCAAGGATCCCGAGACCACCCAAACGCTTGGGGAGGCAGACCTTCATCCAACTTATCTTGCATTTTCCGCCACTCACCTTGTCGCTGTTTCTGTTTATTTCAAGGATATAAACACCTCCAGATTACATTTGAGATTTTTCGATAAGAGGTTATTTTAGTATCTTCGGTATTTATTTTATTTTAAATCTATCTACTAATAACCAAAAGTGCAAGTACAAGTACATAAGTACCTCTCACCCACACACCCTCTTCAAGCAATACAGGTACCACCACCGGCATTACATAAAAGCTCTGACATATAAATGAGGGATATACTGTATGGTCCATTGAAAGTAAATTATTGCATCTTTAACTATTCTGAAGGAATGATGGCAGAATGCAATTATGCAAGGGACTGTAGAACTTCATTGATTCCTCCAAATAATACAAGGTACACACTACTCCTCAAATACTAGGACTAGGAGACATAGAAGTCCAAAAACGTAGGACTACAATGCCATGCATGTTCTGCTGAAAAAAACAATGCAATGCCTGATGAGTTGAATCTTACGATAAAAAACACAAAACCATGTGAATTGCCAAGACATACCTTTCGATATTGCGCGAAAAAAATAAAGGACTTTGAAATTATGTGTTTTTTGAATACGGAACAACTTGAGTGTCAAGAAGAAATTCTTCAGTGCAATCTAAACGGCCCGATCAGGTGTCTTTATTTTCTCTGGAAACACATCCACCATTTTATACCCAAAATTTCTTTGTTCCAAAGAAGCCCAGGTTGCCAGGCAGCGTCAAGTTTGCAGCAGTGTTTCAGAATTGCAGAACACAGCGAATAAACAGTGAGATGGATTATCGGTTAACATTTAACTAATCAAGCGGCTGGGCGAAGGAAATGGGTCGGGGTGAACCGAAGCCAGCTGTAAATACAATACTGTTTCAGCAGCACTCGCAAGATCGAGTGACCAATCCACTTATCCACACCATCAAAGCACTCTGAAAGACTAAATTTGCACTCACTCTCTGCTCTTAACACTTGTCTGCTCATCAGTCCATTATCATCTCACACTGCAGAACTAGCCCCACTGATTTCGGTAGAGAGGGACATTACCATTGGTTAATATACAGGAAGTAATTAATCAAGCCGCCGGCCGGGCACCGGCACACCTACGAAGATCAATGTGTACGGGCGCGAACAGAAGAAGCCAATTGTTAAACGCGTTGCTACAGCTTCGCCACTGTTCCTCCACGCCGCACATATCCAGCTCCAGCTGCAGCAGTAGAGCAAGTCAATGGGGGATGGCAGAAGAGGAGCCAAATTGTAAATGCGGTTCTACTGTGGCGGGTGGCGAGGCGACAGCACTCGGAATGTTTATGAGTGGGGACGACAGCCGAAGACAAAGTATTGAGATCTCCTTCCTCGCTCCCCGCGTGCAGACGTCCGTGGTCCAGCTTCTCCTTCTCTTCTCTTCTCTTCTCCTTGGCAGTTGCAGGTCCATATATGCAGACGCCAGAGAGTTGCAGCCATGCGCACTGTTGCGACATGTTCAGGGCATTGAACTGATGATGTAGCTCACTCATGCATCGGCGCGCATGCCATGGCCAGTCAGTCCCTCCTCTACCTATAGCTTCCTGCTGCCTAGCTACATCCATCCATGGCAGCAGCTCCCTCTCTCTCTAGATCGAGAGGGGGGCAGAAGGTGGCGTGAGGGAGAGGAGAATGCAGGTAGAGCAGGGAGGGGAGGAATGAGGGAGAGAGAGAGAGATGATTTAAGAAATGATGGGGGAGTGGTCACATCACTCCGGCCACCGGAGGATCCTACCACTACAACACACCTGCATCCACAGCTTCGATCCATCCATTCACGATCTCGACGCATGCATGCGATGCCGGTGCCTGTCTGCCTTCACGTACATGCATGGCCATATAAGTGAACCATGAACACACCTACATATGTCTAGTGCTGCACATGGATGACGACTAGCTAAGATGGCTACTGTAGCTGCCACTGTGGCATGCGATGCTTTTGTCACCTTTTGTTACCCCTGCTCGATCGACTGCTCTCTGTGTTCGTCTCCACACTGTTTTCTTTAATTTTACCAGAAAACGTAGGTCTTCTTCTACTATTGCATACAAATGTTTTTCTCTGCCATGCATAAATGGCGGCTATGCATAAAATGGTGTGTGCTCAACAGGTAGCTGTCATTTTGGACGTTCGGGGACCCCTTCCCACTGCCGTCCATGTTTGTCCCCTCCTCTTTCTGCCTACCACTGGCCTGCAAATGTCGTGTTGTCTAGTCCAATCGGTCTCACGAGATAAGCAACAACTGATCAGCACTCGCCGATCCTTGCTTTATAGCATTGCTACAGAAATTCAAATTAGAGCCGGTCCTAGAGAGTTAACTCAGCCGGTTAAACTGTCCGTCTCTACGCGGGGTCTCTAATGTACGCTCCATTGGAGCCGGTCCCCTGGGGCCGGCTGTAATGGCCCGGCCCCTCAGACGGCGGGGAAAAACAACCGTCTCTAATGTACATCTTATTGGAGACGGTCGATGCACATAGCCGTCGCAGATCCACCGTATATTGGAGACGGCCAGGGTTAATGTGTGTCTCGAATATGATTATTATTAGAGACGGCCGGAACAAATATACGCCTCCATTGTTCTCTTTGTTACGGACGGTAATATTATACGCCTCCATTGTTCTCTTTATTAGAGACGGACGGTAATATTATACGACTCCATTGTTCTGTTTATTAGAGACGCGTAGAAATAATGACGGGCGGTAACTTTTCGGAGGGTCCGGATAGCTTCTCCGGATATTAAATCAGAGTCGAGCTGTGCAATATCCGTCCCCTCCGGAACAGTTTCCGAAGTGTACGACATTTTCAGCAATAGAAACCACACAATATATTATAGCGGTAGTATTATCCATAAAGGAGAAAAGCCACACTTCGAAAATAGAAATATCTGCATCACATGAAAGTACGTAGTACTACTGCCATCCGAAATGGCATACATAACATGGCAAGTTTGTAACAACATCAGCATAGGAACTCTGTCACTTCACGGGTTGTGGAACTCTCCGCTGTCTTGGACCACATGTGTAGCAAGAAAATTGGCAACATCCTGGCGGACTTGATCTAGCTTGTGCTCCGACAATTCCTTTGTGTCGATTCGCAGTTCCTACATAATAACAATTGATCATGATCCAAACCAGAACAAGTATGGAAAACATACAACATGATAATAAAAGGATTTTCACATACGCAGGATGATGACATAGGTGATTGAACTCTCTCTATCATGATGTCCATATGTCTGGCAACATAGAAGCCACAGAGAGCTGTCCCAATGGGCTGCTGGTGGCACTGAGACATATATAGAGCATACAAATTATGTTCAACTTCTCATTCTCCTAAAAATAATTGACATCAAATGCATACTAAGCCCGTACAAGCTAGTACTGCTGTTAAATGGAGACTAACTGGGTAGTTAAGGTGATGGGTTAGCTGATTGTACTCATTTGAATTTTCTCCCCGGTAGCAAAGTACCTTATACGATTTTAAGAATATATGGACACAAAATAAGTATATCATATTATTGTAAGACATGAATGCATACTCGGGCCCAGTAGAATCACATTTATTATGCAGATAAATCAATCTCCTGTCAAGAAGCTTGCTTATGTCTGTATAGTCTGGTGTGGGATTTCTACCCAGCAAAGAATCAAGATAATAGACAAAGCCATCTCGTCATGAGATACTAATCAGAATCCAGTGATCCCTGAAATTTAAATCAATTAGTGGTGTGCGCCTGATCACAACGTATAACAAGATGCGGCACAAGCTTACTTTTTATGGTAAGGCCAAAGGATTAACTCCTTGTCTTTGCTCTTCTCCATCACATAGATGATGTAATCCTCGACAGGCCTTTCGCCGTCCTGATCAATACATCCCTGCGAATCAACGGAGGGGTCGATGAAGCTTATTTTAGAGCCACTGGCCCAGTCGTCAAGCATTTTTGCCCTACATACATATATAATTGTATTAGAGTACAACACATACAATTATACATACATAGATGTTGACAAAAAATTGATTGTATAAATACTCACAAGGAATAACATCTCAGTATGCTGGAGTCCAATGCTCGCATGTTAAGCAGGAGAAACAAGTCTTCCCAAGTGACAGAGAAATCAAGAGACCTGTCATGCATGAAGTGTTCCTGTTTGAGGAGAAGCATGATTCCCGAAACTCGGTTTTTGGTCGCCTTCCTAAAATTATTCGTGTGGAGCTTCTGCAACTCTGAACAGCCCAGCCAAGCTGTGAGACAATATTGCCACGCATAACATGTATAAGCTTTGCCCCGGGCTTGTCATGCGGTAATTCTTGTGCTGTTTCAAAGACACCACCCGCCTCCTCGAATGCTTGGAGCTTTTCCCCAATCAACGTAGATGGATCAAGTTTCAACAAATCTATTGTGGATGTAGGAGTACTGTCTGATTGGGGTACTTCCACAGGCGAAGTGTCTGCTAGCTGGGCGGTGAGTGCTTCTCAGGGCTGTAGTGTCTCATTACTTGGCTTAGTTGGCTCGCCAGCAAGGTTGGGACTTGTGGTCTTGGCTGGCACAGTAGCAGAACTGCTAGGAGGGAGGTGCTTGGGTACATGAGCTTTTGTGGTGACTGCTTTCTTGGAGGGAGGTACTTGTTTCATCTCAGTACTTGGCTGGATTGGATTTTGAACGACGATAACATGGTTGGCGACCACACTTTTGGCCGGTTCGATTTCTGAACTAGAAGTCCGAATAGCCGGTTCCGATATCTTGGGGGTGAGTGTTGGTGAGGGTGGCATGTTGGGTGGCATATCAACAAGTATATCGTCCATGGGCCACTGTATGTAGGTGCCCTTCGCATCGTACAGCTTGGTAATATATCTTCATCGGGGGGACCGGAAGAGTGAAATCATGGAACTCATCGACGACATCATCAACTCTCACCTTAACATGACCGATGAGAAGAGGACAGTTGTGTACCACTTGCCCAGGCCTTGGAGGAAACACTATGCCCCATGCAGCCAGCTCCTTATATGCTGATCCATCTGAGCCAGCAAGCCTCACGAAAATCTGGCAGCTGGTGGGCACCTGCAAGGATAGTTTAATTAGTTCAGCTATATATACATAGGTTGCATGCCATGAAAATGCATTACATATTTATGTACTTAATTAATTTCTAGATATGTATGCATAGGTACAATTAATTACCTCTATGGTATCACAAGGATTGATTGTGTTTGTATCAGTAATAGGGGTGACTTCTCGGGAAGCAGTACAGCTACTAGGACGTGGACCAGGGCTGGGCATTGTCAGCTACAGGCTGGGGTACATAGCTGATATCTCGGCTATGATCTCAGCTTTGATACTGTCTCGCAAGTTCTTCTCGTAAAGCTCTTTCCTAGCTTTTTTTCCATTGACGCTTGTCATCCTTAGTCCAGTTGCGGCCTGTTTTCCACGGGGCGAAGACACCTACTCCCCTGGTGCGACCAGAGTGCTCTTTGTTTACCAACCCCGCTTCAAGCACATCTTCATCGAATGTACCTACTTGCCTCCTTGCATCGTAATCCACCTACAACAAATTATAGAAGGAATGACAGAAGAACGAAGGATATTGAGATGACATGCATGCATATATACTCATCTATTTTAACAAGTGAGTCCTCACCAATTTTTTGTAGGCCTTCAGGGTTTCTTTGTTAGGTATTGTTGGCTCACCCGTATCTTCGTCACATTTAGTTCTAGCTCTGGTCCAAGCTCTTGTCCTAGGGCACTTGATATGTCCATATGGTATAGGCTTTCCCTCTGACAAAGCTTTCTCATCCTCCTTTTGCCATACCGTGTGCATGCCCGCATACCCAGCAGTCCCCATAATGTGAGGGTGCTTGTGTTTCAAGGCGAGCTCTCTCACTAGCCTACTCTTTTCCGTAAACTCGGGGGATTTTTCGCCCGAACAAACTCAATCTAGTCATCTGATTCGATCTGCGGGAACAGTTTACGTGGGTCATTACCTCTAAGTGCAAACTCAGTCACTAGCCTGGACTTCCATTGCTTCCAGGCCTTGCCAGCTATCAATACAGCTGCACACTCAACTCTCTTCATGGTCTTTGTGCTCGAATCTTTGACGAAGTCGAAGTAACGTATGATCTCCCTCACGATAGCAGCACGGGCGGTCTTGCCAACTTTCTTCCAACTAGCAAGGTTGATGGAAACTCGGTCTCGTGCCACGATCCCACAAACTGTCGAGAATTTTCTTCAACTGGAATCCGGCTTCAAAACAGGTCCGATGTACGGATTGAGGGTGGTCACTAAGCACTTAAAGTCCGGCCTTTTAGATTTCGTCCTTCCCGAGCCTTCGCGGACCTTCTTCATTTTTGACGTAGAGGCACTGTATATAGCAAAGACAGATATATGAGTAACTAGCACAATTAACGAAACCCTCACGGTTTTCTTACTTTTCGGAGTTTCTTACTATATGAATTTTAGAAGAAAAAACTATAGAAAAATGATCCTTACTTTAGGAATTTTGAGATTACATTAGCAAAGACAGATACTCCCTCCGTTTTTAATTATAAGATGTTTTAGCCCTTTCCTAGATCTACATGTATCTAGACATTTTAGTGTATATATCCACTCATTTTAGTATGCATCTAGTTGATGCATGTAAAATGCATACATGAACTTTGCATTATTTCTACTTATATTCCAGTCATATTTGCAGCATATAAGGGTTATATCACTGTTTTATAATGATTTTGGGAATATTTGACTTGTTTCCTATTTTTATGGAATTAACCCTGCGCAGGCAGAAAACCCTATTTCTTTCCTTTAATGTTTCATGGACCCAAACGACGTCCAAATGACCTGCAAATTTACGGGCGTCAATATTTGGAAGGAAGAAGACTTGTGAGCGAAGGAAGCGAACAAACAGAGCCACGAGGGCCAAAAGGAGTGGGCCCACGCGGCGCATGTACCTGGCCGCGTGGGACCCCCCATCTTGGGCCTCGGAGCTCCGCTGCCGTCGATCTTTCCTCCACCGCTCCGTTTTGACCTAAAAACGCCTATAAAAATTATCCCCGACGTTCTCTGGAAGGAGCGCCGCAGAAACACAGAAACACCGAAACAGAGACCTGGAGCTGCAGATTGGAGGGGGAAAACTCCGGTGGGGCGTTGTCGGCTTGGTCTCCATCTTCTCCAACGACTTCTCCACCGTCTCCATGATGAAGAGGGAGTAGTCCACCTCTGGACTATGGGTTTGTGGAAGTAACTTATGTATCTCTCTCTCTCGAGCTTCACTAATTAGTACCGTATGAGCTGCTGAACATGATTACGGTCATCTATGTAATACCTTTGTGGTGGATCTTTTTATGAGTTAATATATGTTTGAGATTGCAATGGTTTTGTTTCAGTTATGAAAGTAGATGCATATTATGTACCCCGTTCTTATTTACTTGTTAGATCAAGCATGTTTATGAGAGCGTGTGAGGGGGAACGTGTGCATTAGTTGGAGTAACGGGGGTGGCTAGTGCAGTGAACGTGAGAGAAAGTTCCGCGATCCACTTGGGTGTTTTACCTTACTTTGTTACCTCACTAGGGATAAAAAGAAATACCATGCTACCGGAGATGTGGGTGTGATCATTGCCACTACTCCATGACTAGATCTAGCATGTTCTTATTTTAACTTCATGTCATGATACTTATTGCTATACTCCGAGTTATCTTAATTACTGAGGTGTTATGATTTAGTTCGCATCTTGGTGGAGTATAAGAGAGACTAATAACCAAAAGGTCTCTATGTTAGGACGTGATGCCCATATAATTATAACTTGTCATTAAACTGTTGTGTTGCAATCTTATATGTCAACTCTAGTGTTCCATTGTCTACCACGTTATTAAAGAGAGAGTGCATTTGTGAAACCATGAACCCCAGTCCATTTTTAATCATAAGAAACACCTTTCCAACAACTTTTACCACTTTACCATTTTCTGCCATTATAAAATCCGAAAATACAAAAACACTTTTACATCTTGCATTCATCATAAAAAAAACCCAAAAATATCATTTATCATGCTACAACCATCCTTGCATATTTATTTACCACCACTGCATGTTTATTTCTTGTTTGCATTGCATATTATCTTGATATCATTCTAACACCTTGTGCTTGACAACCACTAGGTGAGGTTGAGGACCAAAACATTTACTTTGTTTTGTAGGTAACCAAAAGAAGGATAGGAAGATAAATCTACACTACTGATTCCCCGAGAGTTCGATATTAAACCCTCGAGTCACCCTCGTGGGGAAAACACGTCTTCCACTTACTACACACTCTACACTTGGAGTCTCAACCTAACCCATTTACTTTTCACGCAGGTACCACGCGAAGGGGCTAGCAACTGTTTTCTGGCGCCATTGTGGGGTAACTACGTGAAGGGCCATCAAGACTGTTTTCTGGCGCCGTTGCCAGGGAATCATTGCTGAAAGGTTTATCCAAGGATATCTCACCAAGTCAACTTCATCACCAACTTGTGCTAACACCTAAGCTTGGGGAGGTTGCACCTACGTGAGCATCATCTTATCCATCTTTACCTTCAAAGCAATTTATTTTGTTTTGTCATTGTCTTGCATATTTATTTTCAGTTTTGCATAAAAAAATTAAAAAACACATAAAAACTTGCTAAAATGGGAGAAAGAACTAAGTTGTGTGATTACACAAACACTCCAAATGATCAATTTATTGCTAGGCCCATTGCTACACCTAAGATAAATGCTGAGAGTTATGAAGTAAGTCCTAGTTTTTGAACTTGATAACTAGGAAAAATTTGGCGGTAGAGCATGGGAAGATGGTCTGAGCATCTTAATAATTTTACCGGCATTTGTATTGTGCAAGACTTTAAGGAACCTGATATTGTGATGCCAAAATTATTCCCTTTTTCGCTAAATGGAGAGGCAAAAGAGTGGATATATTCATTACCCCTTGCTGAAGTTAAAACTTGGAGAGAACTAGAAAAGGCATTCCTTAGGAAATATTATCCCCTTTTTAAAGTTTGGCAACATAGAAACGAACTGGTCAATTCTATGCATGTTGAGAAAAAGACTAGAAGTGGGAAGTACTCCCTGCTAAGGAAACTATTATGGTTGTGAAAGAGAAGAAAGTTGAGGAAGTTAAAATGCTTAGTGAAGTAGATGAACCATTGCTTGACTTAGAGAATTGTAGCTTGCATGAATTAATATCTATCTTACAAAAATTTGCAAGTGATCCTTCTATTAATGTTAACCAAGCTGGTTTTGGTTCTTATATTGCTAATCATGTCTTGAAAGAAAAGATTGCTAGGTACAACCAAGAGGCTATGATACCACCTAAGCTTGGGGATGTATGGATTCCCAAAGTCCTAGTAACCATTGGAAAAGAGACACACCATGCTATACTTGATCTAGGATCTAGTGTCTCTGTTTTATCTAAAGAACTATATGAAGTACTTGAATTGAAAAATCTTGAAAAATGCTCTATTGAACTTGCACTTGCTGATGATTCCATTAAACATGCTTTAGGAAAAGTAAGTGATGTTTTGGTAGAGTTACATATGACATTTGTGCCTGTTGATTTTCTAATCATGGATATGGGGAATAAAACCTCTAGTCCAATTATTCTTGGAAGACCTTTTCTTCGTACTACAGGTGCTATCATTGATTCAAAAGAAGGGAATGTGAAGTTTCAGTTTCCACACAAGAAGTGCATGGAACACTTCCCAAGGAAGAGGGACACACCATCATTCAAGCTCCCTCATGAGCTTCGTCCACAATAAACATCAAGTAAGAAGCCTAGCTATATGGCTATAAAGAAAGCGCTTTACGGGAGGCAACCCGGTTGTTTTTATTTGTGATTTTCTTTGTGTCCTCTTGCTGTAACAAGAGACTTAGTGTTTAGTTTAGTTTCTGGAATTTTTAATAAAGTGCCAAGTTTTACTCATTTTGGTTGAAGAAGTTGCTTATAGCGTTCGGAGATTTATTCCTGCACGAATCTGTGCACGGTATGATTTTTAATTCTTATTCTGTAACTCCGAATGAGCTCATATTTAAACTGTAGCAACTTTTCATCCTCTGTATGCATGAATTTTTCGGAATTTTCCGACAAAGTTAAGTAGGGTAGAAAAATACGTTTAGCTGCTGCTGTTTTTCTGGACAGATTCTGTCCCATTTTGTTTGATGCATGCTTAGAACTTTTAACATGAATCTTTTTATCCAATTGAGTTTATGAGTAGGCATACAACATTATACATTTCTGGACATTCATATGAATTTTTGTCTAAGGATTATATGCAGCAAGAAATCTATTTGTTTATCACTACTAATGTGCCCCACAAAAAGAAATGGGAGAAACGGTGTTTTGAAGTTTTTTCACAGGGATTAGAGGAGATGCACCAAGAGCTATCCAAGGATGGTGAAGACCATAAGCTTGGGGATGTGAAGACAACCCCACTGGACCTACACACTCTCGGTTTGCACACGTCTAACTTCTGTTTTTCGATCGAAACACTTTATCGCATAAACTTGGAGCGTCTTTTTGTTTGTTTAGTTTAGATTTTTATTTTGTGAGACCACCACACTATCATTTATATATGAGAGAGCTACTGGAAATTTGGGTTGAATTATGTTGGATGCTATTATAAGATTGGGAAAAGGGATGTTAAGTTAATTTTAAAAGATACATATAATTGCATGATTCATGAGCTTGTTAATGAGTAATAATTTGCAAATATTTTATCAAGAGCTATCTTTTATTCATGTTTTGATGCTAAATGTTATTCTACCTTGTTTAACATGGATTAGTTAGTTCTATGGACACTCATGCATGCATTTAGATGGTCAACTTTCTCCCTCTTGCTAGCCCAAAAATTCCAACAAGCAAAAACTTGTTTCCAACACCTTCAACCAAAGTTTTTCCAGTGAGTCCACCATATCTACCTATTAGCTTTATGCTATTCCGAGTATGTTTATCATGATATTTGTTTATCTATACCTCTGAATGAAAATGCTTATGTTGTTAATTGTTATGGGAAAAGTTGGTTATATAGCTCTCGCGAACTTGATGCACACTTTACTTTCATTGCATAAATAAATATGACCCATTGTGATTAAAATTATGAAGTTGTGGACTTGACAAATGTCTTTGGTTGAGAGTTAGCCATATGTGCTGTCACATGGCAAGCTTTCAACATTGCACATCATCTCATTTAGTTGATATCATGTACTTTTGTTTATGGATGCTTACCATGGGTGAAATAAATGGGAAATGAAGTGAGTTTAAATGAGTTTGTATAAATGGTTAGAGAGACGCCTGGGCCGCTAATCTAAGCCATGCATCATTCATGGTGGAAATTTACTTACATGCTATGGTGAACCTTCTGTGATACACCTTACAATAAAAAGCTATCCAATGGTAAATAAAAAGGGTGTTGAGATTGTTCATTATGTTTGTTTGTCTTGTCATTTTGATATGGGCTTGTTCCATATCCTGGGACAAGAGGTACCCCAGTTGACGCTCTTAATGATACTATTATTACTTACAATGATATTTAACTTGAACTTGCTTTGTTTTCCAAGTTGAGTAACACATGGAGTAGGTACTTGTATTCAAGGGGCATGAGACTTTCAACCTGTACTTTGTCAAGCACACTACTCATATTGCTTTCACTTTAAACTTAATCATTCAAGATGCTATGATAGGGGAATGAGAGCTTGACACCAAGGATTACCATATTACAATCATTGACTTAAGTAGAGAAGTTCAGAAGTTAGATGAAATTTATTCATGCTTTACCTCTACTCATATATATATCTTTCCAAAGTGTCCACCTTTTATATTCAGATTTTCACCAATACTCTATGACCATTGTAGGATGTTCTTACTTATTATTATGCATACATGTGGTCCATAGTACTTTTCTCTATGTTACACTTTGTGAATTATCATTGAACATCCTTGCATTGAATACTTGATATCACTTCATAAACTATCTTGCATATTGCTACTCCTTTTAAGAATGAATCATTTTACTCTATGTAGCAATAGTAATCATCTTTGATATCCATTGATAGTATTAAATTGCAAAGTCCATGTTAGTTTTATCACCTTCATACTCGAGGACGAGTATAGGTTAAGCTTGGGGATGTTGATGCATGTAAAATGCATACATGAACTTTGCATTATTTTACTTATATTCCAGTCATATTTGCATCATATAAGGGTTATATCACTGTTTTATAATGATTTTGGGAATATTTGACATGTTTCCTATTTTTATGGAATTAACCCTGCGCAGGCAGAAAACCCTATTTCTTTTTTAATGTTTCAGGGACCCAAACGACGTCCAAATGACCTGCAAATTTACGAGTCATATTTGGAAGGAAAAGACTTGGAGCGAAGGAAGCGAACAAACGGAGCCCGAGGGCCAAAAGAGTGGGCCCACGCGGCCCATGTACCTGGCCGCGTGGGACCCCCCATCTTGGGCCTCGGAGCTCCGCCGTCGATCTTTCCTCCACCGACTCCGTTTTGACCTAAAAACGCCTATAAAAATATCCCCCGACGTTCTCTGGAAGGAGCGCCGCAGAAACACAGAAACACCGAAACAGAGACCTGGAGCTGCAGATTGGAGGGGGAAAACTCCGGCGGGGCGCTGCCGGCGTGGTCTCCATCTTCTCCAACGACTTCTCCACCGTCTCCATGATGAAGAGGGAGTAGTCCACCTCTGGACTATGGGTTTGTGGAAGTAACTTATGTATCTCTCTCTCTCTGAGCTTCACTAATTAGTACCGTATGAGCTGCTGAACATGATTACGGTCATCTATGTAATACCTTTGTGGTGGATCTTTTTATGAGTTAATATATGTTTGAGATTGCAATGGTTTTGTTTCAGTTATGAAAGTAGATGCATATTATGTACCCCGTTCTTATTTACTTGTTATGATCAAGCATGTTTATGAGAGCGTGTGAGGGGGAACGTGTGCATTAGTTGGAGTAACGGGGGGTGGCTAGTGCAGTGAACGTGAGAGAAAGTTCTGCGATCCACTTGGGTGTTTTACCTTACTTTGTTGCCTCACTAGGGATAAAAAGAAATACCATGCTACCGGAGATGTGGGTGTGACCATTGCCACTACTCCATGACTAGATCTAGCATGTTCTTATTTTAACTTCATGTCATGATACTTATTGCTATACTCTGAGTTATCTTAATTACTGAGGTGTTATGATTTAGTTCGCATCTTGGTGGAGTATAAGAGAGACTAATAACCAAAAGGTCTCTATGTTAGGACGTGATGCCCATATAATTATAACTTGTCATTAAACTGTTGTGTTGCAATCTCATATGTCAACTCTAGTGTTCCATTGTCTACCACTTTATTAAAGAGAGAGTGCATTTGTGAAACCATGAACCCCGGTCCATTTTTAATCATAAGAAACACCTTTCCAACACTTTTACCACTTTTCCATTTTCTGCCATTAAAAATCCGAAAATACAAAAACACTTTTACATCTTGCATTCATCATAAAAACCCAAAAATATCATTTATCATTGCTACCACCATCCTTGCATATTTATTTACCACCATTGCATATTTATTTCTTGTTTGCATTGCATATTATCTTGATATCATTCTACACCTTGTGCTTGACAACCACTAGGTGAGGTTGAGGACCAAAACATTTACTTTGTTTTGTAGGTAACCAAAAGAAGGATAGGAAGATAAATCTACTACTGATTCCCCGAGAGTTCGATATTAAACCCTCGAGTCACCCTCGTGGGGAAAACACGTCTTCCACTTACTACACACTCTGCACTTGGAGTCTCAACCTAACCCATTTATTTTTCACGCAGGTACCACGCGAAGGGGCTAGCAACTGTTTTCTGGCGCCATTGTGGGGTAACTACGTGAAGGGCCATCACTAGTCAATATGCACAATACCCAAAACGTCTTATAGAAAAAAGATCCTTACTTTATGCAGTTTGACAAAACCTAAATAACTATCAAATCGAGAACTAATAAAATCTGTAAATATCAGTAACTAAAATCACCGTAAATAGCAATTACAGATTACCTAGGGTCCAAGGTGCTCGAAGGCGTCCCCTCAAGATCATCGGAGTCCTGATCTGTGTCGCTAGAGTCCTCGTCTGCTGAAGCGCTGGGGCGTAATGACTTGCCTCTCTCACTACGCCGTGGCCTTCTTAGAGCCGGCGTCGACATCACGGTGGTATTGTCGCCGGCGTTGGCCGATGGGGAGCCGGTCATTCTCTTGCAACCACGGTGGCGGGGGGTGGGGTGCAGCGACTAGAGCGGCAATGGGGAGGCAGCAACGGGCAGCGTAGGCGGAGGAAGGGCAGCGGCGGAGGGTGTGGAAGAGTGGAGTGGAGCTAGGGTTTGTGGAAGAGGAGTGTGCAGCAAGATTTAGAACAAATCCCCCCTAAATTTCCAACCCGAGCGGTTATCTTCCGCCAAAATTTCAATATACGAACCCTCTGTGTAATTTCGGAATGTCCGGTGATTGCGTTACACAAAAACTACAAATGATACATATGTCATTGCATATGTCATAGTAGAAATGCTTGTACACATATTCTACAGTTTATATTATTTAAAGAATGTTTGAAGGAAAGCTTTTTCATATCCAGGGCAGGGTTGAGGTATGCTTTAGTTAGTTCAAATATAAAGTTGTAAATAAAACTTTGTGGTGCGTAGAGAAGATCCATCGAACTAGATTTGTGAAGTTCGTAAAAATCTTGACCCTCTGAACTGTCATTTGAACATTCTTTTACGCAAATATGTATACAATAACTTTGAAAACGTGCATATACAAAGGAGCATGAATGCTTACCACCGTTTTACCGAAGTTATCTATGAAAATTAAGGTGCGTATGAAGTTATATTATATCACGTAGTACAAGTTTTGGAGTTTAATGGGGAAGGGTATGCCTATTGCCCTGGAGTGTGTGCTACTCATACAAAGCAACATCAATGCTAGGATCTCAATTAGTTCAACAAAAATAGAAAAAATTAATAATAAAAATTCTGTAGTATAATATTATCAATAAGGGTTGTCACGTTTCAAGATAAGATGCAAATATATGAGTTTCGATAGAGATTATCTAAAAAAAATAATGTGTTAACACAAACCCGAAGCTTGTTCGGAACCTCCGAACATTAGTTTACAGTATTTTCTGGATACCCTTCCCGTGCCCCTACATGTCAGCCCCATTCCCCTACCCCCGCCCCAGCCTTAACCCTAACCCCGTCGCTGTCGACGTCGCGGCTGTCAGTCCTTGCCCACTCCCGGTGCCAGCCACCTACGCCGCTACCCGTGCTAGCTGGGCCGTGGCGTCGTCGTCTGAGACGCCTCGCCGACGCTGGCGCCGTCACCACTTCGACAAACACAAAATGTCGTCCGAATCGGGTAAGAACCACACCCATTTATTGCAATTCATTGTTCGATCTGGGGAGTTTTGGTTGATTCGATCCACGCTCCAGGAGTGCCCCAATTCCCTTTTCGACTAGGGTTTATAGGGACTAATTTCATTCTCATATGTTTCTATTGTGTATATATGAAAGGTTCGGAGTATGAATCATCCTCGTCAAGTGAGCATTTTCGGCAAGAATTGATAGAGAACAAAAGGAAAAGGCGCACGGATGCGGTGCCAGTAGATGATGTACCTAAGAAGAGGGCCGAAGGAAAGAGAGTCGTGAAGAAAGATGCTGATCCAAAGGCTGCCAGAAGGTCTTCAAACCCTCCAGCCAGAAGGTCTACAAATCCTGTGGTCGTTCGTCATCGAAAAGTACCAATGAAAACTCCAAGCTTGATGGAAATGGAGAAGCCAGAGTACACAGCATTTCGTTGGGATACAAATCCTTATGATGGTCGGGGAGATGTTGACTGTGGTCCGATGTTCCGCATAAATATTCATAAGAAGATATATGAAGAAGTTATTCTCGCACTTCATACAAAAATTGCTCCTCAAAAGGCAATTGACTTTGCGCACATTCAGAAGTTCGATAAAATCTTTGTCAACATGTTTCAAACTTGTCAGCGCCTGGGTTTAGTGTACATCATGGAGTTCAAAAATGACTACAACGAAGAGGTGGTCATGCAATTCTATGCCACCCTGTTTCTTGAGAAGGATCATATAATGTAAGAGTTAAAGAGTTACTATCATTAGAAGGTAGACCCTCCGTTTTTCCTTCACTCTCCTCCTCTTTTTCATCCAATGAGCTCATAGTTTCAACAATTTCTTCTTCCACAGATTCCTGAAAGACAACTAGTTCTTCTTGAGAATAAGTTTTTTCAAGATATTCAGTAATATAATTATTATCATTGTAATACTCAAGGCAATATCCAAGTATATCTAAATTGTCAGATTTATAAGGAGCATCATAAGTATTCTTAAGCAAAGCAATAATTTCATAGGCACCCTTAAAACAACAAAATCTTCAATTTGTTCAAGATTATCAAAGTCATAATTTCCTTTGGCATAAGAAGCCAAGGTCTCATCGTCATTATAATCACACTGGAAAGGGAGGTGTTTATGCCTCCTACAGCAAAAAGATTCATTAAAGCACCAGGATTCATCATATGTAGAGCACAAGTTTCTAGCAAGACATTTCAATTTATCTATTTGTTCCCATAAATATTTCCCTTTTTGTGACAAGCGGTATTCCTTATAATATTTTTGTTGATCCTCCGTGAACCCACCTTGCCAATATATACTAGTCTCAAAGAAGTTAACCATAGATAGCAAATAAAGAACTAGACATAATAACAAGAAGAACAAAAAAATACTAGTTGCTGAAATTTAATTTTTTTATGGTTTTTAATTTTAAATGCAAACAAGATAAAATAAAATAAGCAAGACAAAAACAAAGTAATGAGATTGGTGGCGTGTAACTCCCCTTGCTGTAGCTTCCAATTCTCCGGCAACGGCGCCAGAAAATATGCTTGATGACGTGGAAACGCACGTTCGTTGGGAGACCCCAAGAGGAAGATATGATGTAGTCAGCAGCAAGTTTTTCCTTGAATCTACCAAGGTTTATCGTACCAGTAGGAATTGGGAGAGCTTCAGGAAGGTGTCAGCGGCACCGTTTACGTTTACTGACATGGACCTGCACACAACACAATCAAAATATTTTGCCCCAACGAAACAGGAAGGTTGTCAATCTGCCCGGCTTGCTGAATACAAAGGATTAAACGTATGGTGTGGAATATGATGATGAACACAAAAAGGAACAGCGAGGAAACAATTATAGAGCGTGGTGAAAACGGTGTTTTTATGAGAGTGGAATAAAGGACCGGGGGTCCACAGTTCACTAGTGGTGTCTCTCCATAAGACAGATATGCATACATGTTGGGTAGACAAATTACAGCTGGGTAATTGACAAAGTACAAACGCATGACAATGCAATATATGATAAGAACATGTTCATTGTTAGATCTATTGGGCATTACAACAATATGCATAGACTGCTTACTAGTTGCATCTAATATGACTCATAATCCACTCAAGAGATAGCTTCCGGGTCTCCCGTGAGTATTAAGTTGTAAGCAACAGATTATAGCATTAAGCAAAGTGTGTAATGTAAACAAACGCATTAGACTTAATAGCAGTACCCTTAAGCTAAGCATCAGTTATTTTATCCCTAGTGGCAACAACACATCTACAGCCTTAGTTGTTTCTGTCAATCAAGCCCAGGCTTCTAGAGGCATGAACCCACTATCTAGCATAATACCCCTCTTGCAGTCATTAGCATTCACTTGGCCAAAGCATCTACTAACAACGGAGAGCATGCATGAACATAGATAAAACATGATATAAATAGATGAACAAACTTGATCATAACTTCACAATTCATCGGATCCCAGCAAACACAACATATAGCATTACATAACACTAGTAGGGAAGTGCCTTTCTGTGAAAACACATTTTGTGGCGCACCAAATAGCCATGCGCCACAAAAAATATTTCTGTGGCGCATAGTTTTGCGTGTGCCACAGAATTTTGCAATTTTGTGGCGCACGAAAACCACATGCGCCACAGAAATGTGACTTTCTGTGGCGATTTCTGTGGCGCACATGGCCAGGTGCGCCACAGAAAGTCACATTTCTATGGCGCACATGACCAGGTGCGCACAAAAATATGACTTTCTGTGGCGCACCCACCTCCAGGCGCCACATAAAGTGACATTTTTTCCTCTCACGCATGCCTACCCCCCCCCCCCCCCGTGGATCGCCTTTTCAGTTTTGCAAACAAGAAAAGACAAAAAAAATAAAATCCTTTGACATGTAGTTAGGTTTTAGTGTCTATTTGGTATAGAAATTTTGAAATATGAATTTTGACCTTTTCTGCAAAAAACAGAAAAAAAATTTGACCGGCCATAACTTTTGCATACGATATCGAAAAAATACGTTTAATATACCAAAAAAATCGTGAGAAAAAAGGAGCTCGATTTCACGAGGTTTACCTGGTGAACTTTTCTCAGAATCGGCAAAAAATCCAAAAGAGTAAAAAGTTATTTCAAACATAAGATTTTTATCTACAAAATCAAAAAAAAAAAAAATTGGAAAAAAAAATTCTGTGGCGCACGGTGGCAGGTGCGCCACAGAATTGTTGGGCAGGATTCAAAATCGGAATCCCGCCTCTCCTACTCCTCCACTTCCTCTCCTCCACTTTCTCTCCCTCTCTTTCTCTCCTCTCTCCTACTCCTCCACTTCCTCTCCACTTCTCCTTCATCCTCCTCTCCACTTCTCCTCCATCCTCCTCTCCACTCCTTCTCCTTCTACTCCACTTCTCCATCCTCCTTCTCCTCTCCTCTCCTCTCCTCTACTCTCCTCCACTTCTTCTCTCCTCCTCCTTCTTCACCTCCACCTCCATCTCCGGCGACCTCCTCCACCCCGGCGACCCCCCGGCGACCTTCAACGACCTCCGGCGACCTCCTCCACCACCCCGGCGACCTCCGGCGACCTTCGACGACCTCCTCCTCTACCCCAGCGACCTCCTCCGGTGACATCCTTCTCTAACTCCGGCGACCTCCGGCGACCCCCTCCTCCACTCCGGCGACCTCCGGCGACCCCCATCCTCCACCCACCCACCTCTCGCGACTCCCACCTATGGCCAAGCCATCTACGGCCGTGGCCACGGGCAACACGGCCTCCGGCGAGATCCAACAAAATTCCGGCGAAATTCCGGCGGCCAGATCTAGATCCAGATCTAGATCTGGCCACCCTTTTTTTTTAAATTCAAAAAATAATTTTGTGGCGCACGGTGTGGGGCGCGCCACAGAAATATTTCTGTGGCACACGGTGTGAGGTGCGCCACAAAAATTTGAACTTTTTGTGGCGCATGGTGGGGTGCGCCACAGAAATAATATTTTTGTGGCGAGGATTTAGTGGCGCACCCACCATGCGCCACAAAAAGGCTTTTTGGTGCGCCACTAAAAGGCCTTTTCCTACTAGTGTAAAGATGATCTTGATCATGTTAAGCAGCTCACAAGATCTAAACATGATAGCACAAGGTGGAGAGACTACCAACTAGCTACTTCTATGGACCTGTAGTCCTGTGAAGAACAACTCACGCATCACTCCAGAGGCAGCATGGCGATGTAGAGCCCTCCGGTGATGATTTCCCCTCCGACAAGGTGCCGGGAAGAACTGCAGAAACCCTCCCGAACTAGGGTAGACGATGACGGCGGTATCAGAACTTTTCGTGGATTTTCGCTCGGGTGCCTAGGGTTTCCCGAATATATGTGATTTATAGGCGAAAGGGCGGCGTCGGAGAGCACCCGAGGGCACCAGGCGGCCTGGGGCGCGGGCCCACCCTAGGTCGCGCCGTGGGCCTGCCTGCCTCCCTCGACTGCCTCCTGGGCTTATCCTTCGGGCTGCTGCTTCGTCTCATTCCAGAAATAAATCAGTTAAATTGGCGTCCGATTCCGAGAATATTTCCAGAATAGTTTTTCTGCAACAAAAAGACAGCAGAAAACAGGATCTGGCACTGTGGCATCTTGTTAATAGGTTAGTCCCAGAAAATGCATAAAAATGATATAAAGTGTAAGATAAACACGTGGTAATCAATATATAACAGGCATGGAACATCAAAAATTATAGATACGTTTTAGACGTATCACTGGTCCAGCCGGGCATCCGGTGTATCTTTCGTCTTCCCATACACGCCCAAGAAGTTTAGCAGGTTCACGCAAAGATTTTTCGTCACGTGCATCACGTCGATTGCAGAGCGAACCTCTAGGATTTTCCAATAGGGTAGCTCCCAAAGTATAGATTTCTTCTTCCACATGGGTACGTGTCCGTCAGCGTCCTTCGGAACAGATTGTCCGCCAAGACCCTTTCCAAGGATTACTTCTAAATCCTTGACCATACCATATATATCTTCACCAGTAGGGTGGGTAGGCTTCATCCGGTGATCTGCCTCACCTTTGAAATGTTTGCCTTTATTTCTTAAGGGATGCTTGTTTGGAAGAAATCGACGATGCCCGGGTACACATTCTTCTTACCTTTATCCAAATATATACTTTCAGTCTCACTTAAACAGTGCATGCATTGTATCCCTTGTTTGACTGTGCTGAAATGTTACTAAGAGTAGGCCAATCATTGATGTTTACAAACAGCAATGCACGTAGGTCAAACTCCTCTTGTTTGTGTTCATCCACACACGTACACCTTTGTCACGCCACAACTGTAAAAGTTCTTCAACTAATGGCGTCAGGTACACATCAATGTCGTTGTCGGGTTGCTTCGGGCCTTGGATAAGCACTGGCATCATAATGAACTTCCGCTTCATGCACAACCAAGGAGGAAGGTTATAGATACATATAGTCATAGGCCAGGTGCTATGACAGCAGCTCAGCTCCTCAAAAGGATTAAATAAATCTGTACTTAGACCAAACCTTAAGTTCCTTGCGTCACCTGCAAAGTCTTTGAACTCTCTGTCGATTTTTCTCCACTGCGACCTATCAGCGGGGTGTCTCAACATCACGTCTTTCTTATGGTCTTCTTTGTGCCATCGGAACAACTTGGCATGCTCTTTGTTTTGGAATAAACGTTTCAACTGTGGTATTATAGGAGCATACCACATCACCTTGGCAGGAACCCTCTTCCTGGGACGCTCGCCCTCAACATCACCAGAGTCATCTCGCTTGATCTTACACCACAATGCACCGCATACCGGGCATGCATTCCAATTCTCGTACTTCTCACCGCGGTAGAGGATGCAGTCATTAATGCATGCATGTATCTTCTGCAGCACTAATCCTAGAGGGCAGACCACCTTCTTTGCTTCGTACGTACTGGGGGGCAATTCATTATCCTTTGGAAGCATCTTCTTAAATATTTTCAGTAACTTTTCAAATCCCTTGTCAGATACACCATTCTCTGCCTTCCATTGCAGCAATTCCAGTGTGGTACCCAGCTTTTTCTAACCATCTTCGCAATTTGGGTACAACAATTTGTTGTGATCCTCTAACATGCGCTCCAATTTCAACCTCTCGTTTTCACTTCCACAGTTTATCTTTGCATCAAGAATGGCCTGACGAAGATCATCATCGGGCTCATCAACAATGGCCTCTTCTTCAGCTTCGTCTTCCCCCATTGTAGTACCACCGTGTTCAGGCACTACAAGAAATATGCTAACTTGTGACCCTCGATATTGGTCACAGAAATGGTCATGAACTGTCATTTATGACCTTTTTCTGACGAAAAACGATTGGTCAAAAGATGAGCGTCACAAATGGCAGTATGTGACCTTTTTTTGGGATTGGTCATAGACGATTGTGACCAAAACTAAAGGTCACAGATTTTATGACCAACTGTTTTGGTAACTACCAATCTGGCCAGTCCACGTCAGATCCAACGTGGCTGAGCTGACGTGGCGTAGCTGACGTGGCAAGTCCAGTCAGATCCAACGTGGCCGAGCTGACGTGGCAAAATTTTGACCAAATGGAATGGTCGTAAATCAGAATCAGCCCAGTCCAGTTCAGCCATCTAAATGGGCCTAGCCCAATAACACGGCCCATTTAACATACTTTTTTTCGCAGATTACTTTAGACGGCTATATGGGCCCAGCCCAACAGTTTGGCCTTTTAATTTTCTAGGCCGTGGCCTTTTTGGATAAACAATATTAGAATTTCTTTTTGATATATGCGTAAATTAATTATATGGGTCCCAGTTGTCAGGTTCATATATGTGGCGATCAGATTTCAGTTATATAGGTCCCAGATGCCAAGGTCATAAACTTCATAATTCAAATTGGCAGTAACTGAATAAAAAGAATTTAAATTGACAGACAAAATACAGAAGAAAAAAACTTCAAATAACAGTAGTCAGATTCAGTATGGACCTCCTGCTCTACAGATAACACATAATACAATGGAAATCGAAGTTACAGAATACACAAAAAACATCTAGATACTATACAAGCTCTACAAGTGCTATCTTCTTCAGCATGGAGCTCCTGCTCTTGTCATATTGACTCATTGGATGACCAAAGTAACGTCATCGTGCCTTCCACGGCTCCTGTTACATGAACAAGCAGTGAATTATCAAAAAAAAACTGGAGCCAATATTATGAACATACCATTCAAAAAAAGGACCTAGTTCTTCAGAATGATAACACAATTCAGATAGTTCAATACTTCCATGCTTTTTGTTCTTTAGCTATACAAAATGAGATACTCATTTATACAAGAAAACAGACAATGAATATGCACGCACAAATGCAGGTCCTCAAACAAACTTCACTGCAACACATTGCGCCTTGACAAAAATACCACTACCACAACCATCCATTCAACTGGCAAGATCCAACACTACTAGTCAGCGTACAAATACTAACATCACAAAGGCATTAGAGACTAAAGGGAACCGAGAGAGATACCTGTGATTGATAGGGTCAACGATGATCTGGATTGAGTTAGCATTGGTGAGGTGGTGGATGATCTCCATGGTGTGCTTGATGATGCGCACAACCATGATCTTCTTATCGCTGTTCCTTCCGTGTGCTCGATGATGGGGCACCAATGCATAAAAATCACAATCATTAACCCAGTTTAATGTACGGTATATATCAAGTGACAGTGAAAACAAGTTGATGAACACACTGAGAATAAATATTTCATGTCATGCAGAGTTCAAACCGAATAAACATATGCATCCATGTGGGCATTGATAACTGGATGTGGCATGAGCTGCATGTCAATGCTTGATCACTGTTTAAACAACAACAAAAATGATAGTCATATGCGCTTTCAATCAACCCGCAAGGAGAGACACTTTGCCAGCAATATTTTGCAACATCTGTACAATCGGTACCTCATAAACATGCAAATTTATATCGCAATGAAGTATATATACTTATCAGCTTAATTAGTCCAGCAGCACAAAACAACCAACTATATTGCCTTACAAGAGGTACTAGCAGAAAAAACCTCTAATAACCAGGTCTACAACTCAATTCGTCACAGCAACAAAGAACAAGATCACCGTGAAGAAGGGACTGGAGGAGCTCACCTGAGGGTTGTGGTGCGACGGTAGGAACCGGAGTTAGTCGAACTGTCCGTGCCTAGGGCCAACCAAGCATGCTACCAGGCACCAGGCCACAACCAGCCCCGCAGCATCACGACCGTAGGAGCCCTCATCACCATCCAAGTTATATGGAGCTTCCTGAAAAATGAAAAGTGAATATCTTAGGGAAAGCTACACTTGGCATATACAGAGGCAGGGCAGGGTTTAAATATCCAAGTAATGCTTAATAAAGTAAACTGAAGGAGTACAATTAGCATGTAACCTGGAAAACATATACCTAGGATCTACATATCTATAAACACCTGTCATCACTATCTGAAACGTATTACCGAATATATGATAAACACATACTAACACAAATGAATATTTGCGATTAGTTTCTTATGAGTTAGCAAGATAGCAGAGACAAAAAAATCACTAAATTATGTTGAGTAAGAGGTCTACCAGCTGTAAATATCTCTACTATGTTCACAAGTAAGAGGTGAACTGACAAGTAAAGTCAGAATTGAACTGACAAGTTCATCCTCCTATCTACAAAATCAACTGTTCTTCCAAGTTCCAAGAGAATGGAAGATGCATACACAGAAATCAGAAATCAATCTAGAACCAGGTAAATCCATCGGAAACATCGAGAGAAAACGATCAGGACCTTGGTGCGAAGAGGGTGGAGCTGCAGTTGCCGGGGACGAGCAGATCCGGAGGCGTTCCTGTCGGAGAGGAGGGGATCCGGCGGCGGCCTTGTCGGAGAGGAGTGGATCTAGCGGCGGAAAGGAGGGGATCCGACGGCGGCCTTGTCGGACAGGAGGATCTAACGCCGAGGCCTGCTGCGGTGGCGAACCTGGCGCTTGTGGTCGACGCTGAGGAGGGGACGCCCGGTCGTCGAACGTTTGTGCGGGTTACGGACTTGGTGGTGGCGAACTGGAGCAGCGCGGCGCCGGTGGCGCGGAGGGAGCGCAGGTAGAGCGCCTGCATCAGGTGTTTGGTGTAGCGGCGCCGGTGGCGCGGAGGGAGCGCAGGTAGACGCCCGCCCGTCCGTCGTCTCCTCGCGGGGCCTGGACGACGGCCGTGCCTCTCTTCTTTCGTCGCGCAGGCCCTCGCCGCCGCCGTGTTCCTCTAGGTCTCCCTCTGGTCGCCGCCGTCGCGAGAGAGAAGAGGGGACGGAAGATGCGCTAGGGTTTCACAGGCGGGCGGCGACGCTAAGCTTATATACCAGATGTGGGCGCTCGGGACCGTCCGATCTGCATCCGACGGCTGACGCTGCTTCGGCCGTTCTATAACAGGCCTAATATAGCTGGGCTCGGCCATTTTCGGCCTAGTTCGCCAGAATAGATGGCAAAAAAAAAAAAAAACTGTCTCTATTTATGTGAAAAAAATACCAAATTTGTTTCAAAATTGGAGCACAACAATTATAAAAAGACTAGAAAACTGACCATACAATGCAATGTAGAAGAAACAGTAATTCATAAATATTTTATTTTGTGAAGATGCAACCCTAGTATGATAAATGCCCTTTATAATTAAACGGTTTCCTGCCGATTCAGCTGAAAATGGATAAAATTTAAACTGCAAGTGCTATATATATTGCCCGTTATTTTTCAGGAGTTTCATTTCTAGGTTCACAACTAGCCATTTCATTAGAGATATACCAAAATCTTTGCATGATTCAATCACTACACACGAACGGCCATGGCCGAAACTTCGACTAGATTTTCAAACAAGCATACGAAATTCGAAAAAAATTAAAAAAATGAAAAACCTTCGCGTAGCGTCATGATATGTGACCTAGTTACCACAAAAAAATATAAACTTGCAATTAAGAAGTTTTATTGAAAACATGTTCCTAGAAACTTGCTATCATGAATAGACATTTATACATTTCAAAACTAACAAGCAGTGTTTCGTCCACATTCATGACATAGTTTGTCAAAATGTCTCCGAATTTGGCACATGCGTGCATTGTGGCATGGCAAACAATGTTGCCGACCAGAGATTTTGACATGTTTCACAAAATATCGACTTTTCATTTTTTAAGTGCTAATAGCCCGACTTTTTGTGAAGCGGCTACCGAGGGTGTCGTCCAAAATGGAACCGATACAATTTGTTCACATAGTAGACATCATTTTATGTACAATCACCAAATAGTATTCATTTCTGAGCTCTCTACCATTTTCCGGTCAATTAAACGGTTTCCTGCCGATTCAGCTGGAAATGGCTAAAATTTGAACTGCAGTTGACACATAGCTTGCCTGTTATTTTTCCTAAATTTCATTTTTAGGTTCAAAAGTATTCATTTCATCAGAGTTACATCAAAATATCCACATGATTCAAACACTAGACATGAACGGTCACGGCGGCGACTTCGACTAGATTTTCAAATGAGCATACGAAATTCGAAAAAAAAACAAAAAAAAGAAAAACCTTCATAGAGCATCATGATATGTGACCTAGTTACTAGAAAAAAAATATAAACTTGCTTTGCTGAAGTTTTACTGCAAAAGTGTTCCCAGAAACTTGCTATCACGAACGAACATTCATAACTTTCAAGAAAAACGAGCAATGTTTTGGCCACATTCATGACATAGTTTGTCGAAATGTGCCCAAATTTGGCACATGTGTTCATTGTGGGATGGCAAGCAATGTTGCCGAACAATGATTTCGACATGTTTCACAAAAAAAAAACCACTTTTCATTTTTCAAGTGCTTAAAATAGCATTGTTTGTGAAGTGACTACCGAGAAACTCGTCCAAAATGGCACCGATACATATTCTACACAAAGTAGATATTATTCTATGTACAATCACCAAAAAGTATTCATTTCTGAGCTTTCTACCATTTTCCGGTCAATTAAACGGTTTCCTACCGATTCAACTGGAAATGGCTAAAATTTGAACTACAAGTGTTATATATCTTGCCCTTTATTTTTCAAGAATTTCATTTCTAGGTTCACAACTAGTCATTTCATCATAGATACACAAAAATATTTGCATGATTCAATCACTAGACGCGAACGGTCATGACCAAGACTTTGACTAGATTTTCAAACAAGCATACGAAATTAAAAAAAATCAAATAAATGGAAAACCTTCGCATAGCGTCATGACATGTGACCTAGTTACCATAAAAAATATAAACTTGCAATTCAGAAGTTTTATTGAAAACATATTCCCAGAAACTTGCTATCATGAATAGACATTCATAGCTTTCAAAACTAACAAGCGGTGTTTTGGCCACATTCATGACATAGTTTGTCGAAATGTGCCCGAATTTGGCACATGCGTGCATTGTGGGATGGCAAGCAATGTTGTCGAACAAAGATTTCGACATGTTTCACAAAAAAACCACTTTTCATTTTTCAAGTGCTTAAAATAGGTTTTTTTGTGAAGCACCTACCAAAAATATGTTGCAAAATTTGAGCAATAAATTTTCTAAAAACACTAGACCACATTTTATGTACAACTAACTAAATTGTTGTGTGGCAAAAGGTTTCGCTCCACCTCTCGTCAAAAAGACAAAATTCCACTGATTCAATTAGAAGCGGGTGAAATTTGAACTACAGGTGCATCCTAGTTCGCTCAAGATTTTTTGAAAAAATCATTTTTGGGTACACAAGTACCTATTTTATCAGAGATACAACAATAGTTTCGCAAGATTCGGCCCCTAGCTACGAACGGTCATGTCCGCCGTTTTGACCGCATTTTGAAATCGGCATATGATGGCCCTTCACGTAGTTACCCCACAACGGCGTCAGAAAACGGTCTTGACGGCCCTTCATGTGATTACCTGCGTGAAAAGTAAATGGGTTAGGTTGAGACTCCAAGTGCAGAGTGTATGTAGTAGTGGAAGACAGTTTTCCCCACGAGGGTGACTCAAGGGTTTAATATCGAACTCTCGGGGAACCAGTATTTCAGGTGTTATCTCCTTATCCTTCTCTTGAGAGCCTGCAACAAAATAAATTGTTTTGTGCCCTCAACCTCACCAAGTCGTTGTCAAGCACAAGGTGTGAGAATGATAATAAAATAAATATGCAAGCAGTAGTTAATATGCAATGATGGTAAAATAAATATGCAAGGATGATGGTAGTAATGATAAATTATATTTTTGGGTTTTTTATGATGAATGCAAGATGTAAAAGTGTTTTTGTATTTTCGGATTTAATAATGGCAGCAAACAAAAGTGATGATAAAAGTGTTGGAAAGGTGTTTCTTATGATTAAAAATGGACCGGGGTTCATGGTTTCACAAATGCACTCTCTCTTGATAACGTGGTAGACAATGGAACACTAAAATTAACATGAAAGATGGCAAGACATGGTTTGACAAGTTATTAATAATATGGGCATCAGGTCCTAACATAGAGATATCAAGTATAAGTTGTTCTCTCTCTTATGCTCCACCAAGATGCGAACTAAATCATAACACCTTAGTAATTAAGATAAATCAGAGCATAGCAATAAGTTCAATGACATGAACTTAAAATAAGAACATACTAGATCTAGTCATGGAGATAGTGGCCAAGGTCACATCCACTCTCCGGTAGCATGGTATTTTTGTTTATCCCTAGTGAGGCAAAAAAGTAAGGTAGAAAACCCAAGTGGATCGCAGAACTTTCTCTCATGTTCACTGCACTAGCCACCCCCCCCCTGTTACTCCAACTAATGCACACGTTCCCCCTCACATGCTCTCATAAACATGCTTGATCATGACAAGTAAATAAGAATGGGGTACATAATATGCATCTACTTTCATAACTGAAACAAAACCATTGCAATCTCAAACATGTATTAACTCATAATAAAGATCCACCACAAAGGAATTACATAGATGACCGTAATCATGTTCATCAGCTCATACGGTACTAATTAGTGAAGCTCATAGAGAGGAGAGATACATAAGCTACTTCCACAAACCCATAGTCCAGGGGTGGACTACTCCCTCTTCATCATGGTGTCGGTGGAGATGTTGTTGGAGGGGAAGGAGACCTCGCCGGCAGCGCCCCACCGGAGTTTCCCCCCTCCAATCTTCAGCTCCAGGTCTCTGTTTTGTGGTTTCTGTGTTTCGGCGGCGCTCTCTTTCACGAAAGCCCTGGGGGGGTCTATATATAGTCGTTTTTAGGTCAAGACGAAGCTTCGGGAAGAAAGATCGACGGCAGCGGAGGCCCGAGGGCCATTTTGGTGGGTCCCACGCGGTCAGGGAATCTGGCCGCATGGGCCCACCCCTTTCATCCTTCTGGTCTCCGTTTCTTCGATTCCTTTGCGCCTACGTTTCGTTCCTTCCAAAAAAAAGTGATACCCGTAAAATCTCAGGTCATTTGGACGTCGTTTGGGTCCCTGAAACATCAAAATATAGAAAAATGGGTTTTCTGACAGCGCAGGGTTAATTCCAGAAAAATAGGGAAGTTGCTAATTATCCCCAAAACTCGATATAAATCATGAATATAGCCCTTATATGATGCAAATAACATGAATAACATGTAATAAAAATGTAAAGTTCATGTATGCATTTTACAGGCATCAGCATACGATCAAAGAAAATATTTCAAATTCTTCAAAACCCTATGTAAAGCAATATATAATGTTAATAATATTTTATTTTTTATTTTGACTAATTACAGTCCCTAATAGTCTATAATTTCAAATTATATCTTTACAAAAAAATGCAAAATTTATTTGGCTGAAATTTGAGTTCAATATCAATAGTAATAAAATAAAACATAAAAGAATAAGAAAAGGAACAAAAAAAAAAGAACCAGCCTCGATGGCCCATTACCTTGGCGAACGGGCCCAAGCCTGTTTGTGTACCCAGTTAGTCCTCACAATAAATAGGCTTTAGCTTCCATTTTTAACAACATGAAGTCAACAGCCCAGTGGTAGAGATGAATACACACGAACGGAAGGTCTTGGGTTCGAGTCCCCTTTAGGCGAGGTTTTTGCGAATTGTTACACGTTGGTGAGCAGGAACCATACGCCATGGGCAGGTCCCACCTGTCAGCGCGGGTCCACTAGGTCCTACCAGGCGGGACCCACATGTCAGGGTTGGGTGCGGTATGGCCGGTTTCACATGTAAGTGATTAGGGCGGGTGGGTCCCACATGCAAGTGGTTAGGGCGGGTCGGTCCCACATGGCAGCAGGGTGGGTCCCACAGGTCACACGGTGGGTCCCACATGGCTGGTCCCACAGGCTACACGGTGGGTCCCACATGACAAGTCACATGGCAGGTCCCACTGGTCCCACATGGCAGCAGGGTGGGTCCCACATGGCGGGTCCCACAGGTCACACGGTGGGTCCCACATGACAAGTCACATGGCAGGTCCCACATGGCAGCAGGATGGGTCCCACATGACAAGTCACATGGCGTGTCCCACCATTCAGATCGGTCAACAAGTCAATATGTGCTCCTCCTGTCAACGGGTCCCACCTGTCAGTGAGATGGCTGAGTATTGACACGTAAGCGAAAATGACACCTAAGTAATGACACGTAAGCAAAAATGACACCTAAGCAGTGACACGTAGGCGAGACTGCTGAGTTGGTTGTCAACTAATGCGAATAACCATCTAAATTGGTCGTAATCGGGTAGAAAAAATATATTAAATTAATGTTATTTGCATTATGACCAATTCATGTAAGACGATTATGACCTTTCAGACAGATTTGGTCGTTATATTTTCGGGTTTAGACCCTTCAAAACAGCGAGTGACCAAATGATACAAAATGGTCATAGATCTATGACCAATATTTCCAGGGTCACTATCAAAAGGTCATATGTTAGCATATTTCTTGTAGTGAGGGAACATAGGATAGTTGTCATCATCGTCTTCTTCTTTATTGTCTTCCATTATAATCTGTTTTTCTCCGTGCTTGGTTCAACAATTATAGCCGGACATGAAACCGGACTGCAACAGGTGGTAGTGTAGGGTTTTGAGGTAGAGTAATCATGCGTATTCTTATAGACACTACATGGACAACAAATAAAACCATTCCGCTTGTTTGCATCAGCCACATGAAGAAACTTATGCAGGCTACTAATGAAATCGGGACTGCGTCGGTCACCGTACATCCATTGCCGGCTCATCTGCATTATATAAATATATCAAAAACCAATACACTACATCATGAATAGAGAACTGACCAAATTAATTAATACAAGTTCATCACATTAAAACCAAAATAGAGTAGTGACCAAATGTAATGTATAGTTCTCATAAACATATATTGAAACTAACATACAACTATCTAAAGAATTTAAATCCAACAATAAATGCGATCAAAATCGCAACTAAGCAAATTATTGAACCAACAACATAATGATACCAAGCCTCTTTATTAATGACATATTTTCTAATTTTTCTAATATTCAAGCGCATTGCATCCATCTTGATCTTGTGATCATCGACAACGTCGGCAAGATCGAACTGCAATTTCATCTTCTCTTATTCAGTTCTTTTCAATTTTTCTTTCAAATCATTGTTTTCTTTTTCAAATAAATTTAGCATCTCGACAAGAGGGTCGGATGGAATTTCCGGTTCAACTACCTCCTAGATAAAAAAATCTATGTCAAGTTGGTCGGCATAATTGTCATAAACACGAAATGAAATAAATAGTTATAAAAATATACCACATCTGAATCATAGACCAGACGAGGGCCGACGGGGACGGATATCAAAACCATGGCACTATACATATAAAAAAATCATACAAGTAAGAAAATTATACAAGTAATAACTATGCATCTAAATCATACAAGTAAGAATCTATTATCTATACCTAATAATAAAAGTATTAAGGTTTCTTCTCGTACGTCGTTGAAACTACCCTAAAGTTCACACAAATTACCCACCACTGCCACTCATAAATCACATATCCTTTCGTTTTTCTTTTTTTTCCACGTCTCCTATTCGTACGTCAGGTTTCTTGTCGTTGTCGCTCGATTCCGTGGTTTCCTAGGTCGTTCGTCCCAGTCCGTTCCGTTTCGTTCTGCTTTGGGATCCCCTTCCATGTTAGGACTGCGAACGGCAACAAACGGAAAGAAACCCGAACTCGGTTTCGTATCTCATACCCACTACCCAGGGTCGTGTATGTGTATATATACGCAAGAGGTCGATCAGACACGTTAGATTGAGGAGGACGCGATCAACCAAAAATCTACACCACCGAGAATTCAGCTTCAAGCCTTCACCTAGGTGGCCGGGGCCGCCAACAAGGCTGCCATCGACCTGCGTCTTGCTGGCGATTGCAATTCTTGCCGATTGTCGAAGATGCCGTTCAGCAGCTGCGTCGAGTACCGTCCGAGCGATTCCACCACGCTAATGCCGATCTCATGGGCCTTGCTGTCGACGAGTAGGCCGATCGAGGAACGGGTTAAGCTCGATCGATGTCGTAGGTGGGCAAGTCAAACGCGCCGGACGGGGTAGGCTGCCAGTACAGCGGGTCGATGCCGCCCGTGTAGATGACGGGAACAGCTCGAAGGAACCGGCAAAGCGACGACCTCACGGTACACGGTGTTTCCCCTCTGCATGGTGAGTTTGTTCGTCTGGAACTCGGGATAGACTGGATGTAGAGGTCCGGCGGGTTTAGTACCAGAACTCATCGAGTTAGGGGACAAAAAAAACCAGCACTGCAGGCTAGGTGCTCGACGGACCAGTTCGGATCTTCTAGAGATGCGGAACCAGTAGTACAGTAGTAGCTATCCCCGCTGGTTCATGACCTAGAAGCCAAGGCCACCATGAATCCATGATCCGTGTGGACGCCCACCGGCTCACTCCGGCGGTGCCATCACCCACTGACCTCGTCAGTAATCCCGGCGGCCACGCCTACTCTGCCACTGCAGTCGCGGCCTTGAGACAGCGTCACCTGGGTGTGTGGCGTGCCAGCGTGGACGAGAGATGGGACAGGCGCCGGCGCATTAGTGAGCGCGAAGAAGTCACCTTTTGTTCAGGCAGGCCGTCTGCCCCAGCTTCGCAATCATGGATATGATCCCGCCGATGTTCGCGCCATGTACAAGTACGACGACGCCGTGCCCGCCAGCTGCACAACCGTTGCTACTGTATCCAGACTTGCATCTACTGTGTGCTCCCTACTGTCGCGTGTTCTTGTGGCTGCCGTCAAGGTGGATTGCAGCAGCGACAGGCTCAGTGCGGGCAGGAGGCTCAGGAAAGGCGCCTCGAGCGAGGCATGACATGCTGAGCTTGGCGACGCTTAACCCAGCTCTCCTTCATCCTCTCAGAGAAACTGCAGCTGGAACCAGACCTCTAGCACTTTCGATCAGAACCGGCCAAACCAATCAGGTGAATGCACAATCACACACACATAATTCCTAATGTCGGTCCGTTCATGTAGTACTACTTTGTAGACTGTCAATATGTAATGACATCAATTCAAAAAAAATGACATACTTTATTGATCATACGATGAAAAAGGTAGATAATTACCAAGATTTAGTTGTTTGTGAGATCCAAAAATATTTGAAGACACTTGATCATGTTTAGTGATCTCATACCATAAATTTGTTCCCCCGCGGAGTGGGCTGGGGACTGAGGTGGCGATGACGCAAGTATACTGGGTGGCCTGACTGAAGCGGTGAGGGCGCAACCTAATCGCTGAATGGGCTGAGGTGGCGATGGTGTCAAATCACTCTGGTGGCAAAGGAGGCCCAAGCGAATCAGCGTGCAAAGGAGGCATTGGCGACACCTAACCACGGAGCTTGCTGAACCTATCTGGGTTTTTTACGAGATATAGTTTGTTCCTGCGCATCACAGATTGCAAAAGGGGTGCAATTCTGCTGACAGCCCGTGGGAAGGATCTCTAATACTCAAAAAGAGGAAAAAGGCTTTGTAAGAAAAAAAAGATATATTAAGATTTAAAATAACATCGAGAATTAACATTTTTTAATAAATTTTTTTGACTTATTATTTAAGAAATACATATACAATTCCATAGACGGCATGGGTCTACACTTAATATATACATAGATTGCATAAATTACGAATTATAGAATACATTTCCATTGCACGTCGCATTTTACGTTTATATTTTACATTAGAATGTTTAGTGTCAAAGAGAAACGAATATGGCAGGACAACAAACTAAGCTTTTTTCGTGTCGTCATATCCACAAAATAATTATGGCGATGATGATTATGAGTTTGTACGACTGAGATTTTTTTCTCCCGGTGCAACGCACGGGCATTTTTACTAGTATAATTAGAACACAAGACAATTAACGGCTCAGATTAACCAGCTAAAATTGAACGACGCAGATTTGGAAGTTCTAAAAGTCCCGTAACGTCGGTGCGCACGCAAGATCGATCATGAGAAGAATAAAGAGCTTTGCATGCACACGTGATACATCAAATCCGAACAGATTTATCATGCCGTATGCATATCTGACACCGAGATACACGCATACGACAACAGCATTGAACATCGATCGGAAGGATACGGCTGGAGTCACGCGGCGGCGCGGAGCGATTTTCTCCGGCCAGGCGGCCGGCGTTCCGTAGGCATATCTGATACCAAGAGAGACATGCACACGAGAAGAGCATCGTCAACATCGATTGCAAGAACACGGAATCGCGCGGGGAGATTTTCTCCAGCCGGCCGGCCGGCCGGCCTTGGCTTCGCGCGTGAAGCAACACGCAGAACTCTGGCTATTGACCACACCATGCAGCAGCCGGCGCATAACAAGAGGTCGATAAGAAATCGCCGACAATCGCCCAGGTTTTTCGTCCGATTCTCCTCCCGTACCAAAGCGCTTGGCGTAATCAAAGTCTTAATTGTGCTTCATACATACGCCATGCATGCAGCCCTGAAAAAATTGGTCGATGGATTGAGTAATCGTCATATGGTTCAATCGATTGAGGAGTTGCTGGTCTGACACACACGTACATCCTTCAGTTAAACTAATCGATGGATTGAGGAATCGTCTATTGCATGTCGCATTCAGCCATTGAAAACATGCATGGATCGATCAAGGATTGAAGACTTCTCATAGGTGCATATATGGATTAATCCACTGAGGAGTTGCCTGATGCACACGAACAGCCTTCAGCCAGGTAATACACTGATACCACATACTATCGATATCTCCCATGATAGAATCGGACTGTCGTCAGATCGACAACCTGGACTCGCGACAGCCTACTGGCGGTGGCAGCGGGAGCGAGCGGCCGTCGTTTACGAGGAACTCGGTACCTGAACTTTGATATGAAAACTAGCTTCATACAGTTCTACGCGACGTTCATGGAGTACAGGGCTTCCCATGAATTTCTCCTATTGGAGCATAGACACATGATTGCAATTCTATAATTGCAGAAATTGGTTCACCTGCATTGCCGTGGCGTACATGATTGCAATCTGCTTGCCGGCGGCCGCCGGGCTGGCAACGAGGCTGCTTGGTGAAACTGAAGACCGAAAACTCCAAGTACGGGATCAACCGGTTAGTAACTCAATTCATGCTTTCAACTACACACTCCACATAACCAAGCGATTGATTGATATGTTGTTCATCAAAGTTGATATCTGATCGTACGAAATCAGGCATGATTTGGAGCGTAGAACTCGAGATACATATGGACGGAGTCAAAGTAGAGACGAACATCGGTTCAGTGGTCTGTGTGAGTTGTTGTCCATCTAGACAAGACGCACGTATCGTTGTCCAAGTTCATAGTACTGTACAATGAGCCACGATTGTAGCATCCTCCCAATGGCTTCCAGTTCATTTTCTTTGGTCTAAACTGAAGGTCACATGTATGCATAATATGGCAGCCCGTCCGCACTGCAGGTTTCCACGGGGCTTCCTCGACTGACAGTCGTGTCCACGCGACGAGACACATGCGGGAAAAAGAATAGAGGGATCGTAAGTGAAAAGAAAAGGCCGACCAATGGTGTTTATGCAAAAATAATAATTATTCTATTGTCCCTATTTGGATGCATGTCGACCTGCCGGCGTGCAACTTACTACGATGAACAAGGTATGACTTCTGAGGCATAAACATGTAATTTTGATTTTTTTACACTAACCTATCCGAAAACTTGAACAATTTTATGTCCTTTGTTGCATTTCTCTAACTCATGTAGGAGAAGTGACGGAGGTAATATCTTATATCATTAGAGACATTTTGGGTGGCAGGTAGCTAGCTGAAGCTGAAGACATAGATATGATTATGGGTGGAGACCGAGTAAAACTAAGCAATAAGTACCATTTGAAACTGGTACACGATCACAATCACAATACTCTGTTATGTTTGTTGGAAGGTTCTGAAAGAACATGGAATTTTCTCCTGTTTTTGTTGTTGTTGCGATGGATGAATATTTATCCTTGCGGATGGGGATTTCTAAATAGAAGCAAACAATATTATTTATTTCTATGTTTTTCCTATATTGTTATATCCCAGGGGTTAATATTTGCGTAAGCATTTTCATTCCGTAGAATTCGTAGGTTTAACTGAACAGATCTTACATCATATTTTACATGTTCTGTTATTTTAAGCAACAATATTTTCTAACAATCATATTTCTCATCGGTATGTGCATACAAAATTTCAATGCACTCACATTGCTTAATGATTATGAAATTATTGATACGTTTGCAGCCTCAACTCATGTGCTTATATTCCATATGTTTATTTTTAAGGCCGTGAGATCCTATGGTATAATGGGTAGTGGATCTATGACTATAGCAATCCCGTCAAATCTATTGGGAGGATTACCTGTTTCTCTTTTTTCTGCTTGCTCCTTAGGTAGGTCCTTTGTAGATCTTCCGGACCCATTCAAAAAAGTAATAAACACGCTAATTGGAATTGAGCTCTCCTGTAAACACGAGAAATGATAAGAGGAATATGTAGATTCAAAATCTTGGTGCTAGCCGCGCAATTGCGCGGGTCACCCAGCTAGTTATGGATACGTTGGAGACGTATCAAGCATCCCCAAGCTTAGTTCGTTTCTTGGGGGAGGGAGAAAGACTTTGATGTAGCTCGGAAGAACTGATGGGGAGAAGATCTGGGGGTCTGTCAGTTTGGAAAAACTTACTGCTCGAATCTTCTACTTTTTGCTGAATCTTCCTTTCGGGATCCCCTTTTCGTGCAACTTTTATTTTACTTCCTGCTGGGAGATGCAACTTCGCCGGATCTGTGTTTTGATGTAATTCTGGGACACGAAACAGATCTTCAGTTTTCTTGTTCTTTTATGCATGGATGTAAATCTTTTTGGTTTTCATGGGGTCGAGCAGAAGGGGGTTTCTTTTCCTGTGGTGGCTATGGTGGAGGAACGGAGGAAGGAGAAAACCTGGGGCCTGGGGGTCCGCGTCCAGGTGGGAAAAGGTGATGGGTCTCCGGATCTCTGCCCCGCCCGAATCACAACCTGGCCCGCACGCGGGAACTGATTCATGTCCATACCTTTTTTGTCATGTGCGTGTGTGACCCTTTCCATTTTGGGGTGTCGGAACTGACCACGACTTGGGCCAAATCGTGGTCGACCACGACGTAGCAGCGTCCATCTGTTTTGAATTGGAGATGATCAGCAGATGTGTGGTGGTCAGTGAGTGAACACTACTCCAGCTAGTACTACTGAGATCAGTGTACCGCCTGAATTCTTCAAGAAAGAATTGTATATGCTGATATGCATGCATGACAATCAATCAATGCCTACTTACTAGGAGCAGTGAGACAGAAGGGTACCCTCTGTGTAGTTACTTCTGCAGCTAGAGATAGCCTTTGATCAGATCAGATAAAAGAGTGATAGGAAGATATAAAGTTGACTGCCTTTGCAATTGGAGGTGTACTGCGGTATTAACATTTCAACCTTTTAGGATGCGGCAGCGGTACAAGCTAGCATGCATGCAGAGTCAGTATCCTCATCTAAATTCACTTTTCTCAGTTAGTAATTGGAGCACACAATAGTGCTAGCCACCTCACTTTTATTCAAACATAGCAAACTTTACTGATGTGTATAAACATTTCTAGATTGATCCAGTGAAATCCTGTCAATAAGTTTACCCTTGTTTAGTAATTTACAGTACTCTTATTTTGTATTATTCACCAAAATATTCGTATTTAAATTCTGGTTCAAAATTCCGTGTTAAAGACTGTATGACAGAACTAAAACAAATTATAGGTGCTTTTTTGTTTGAACAAAACGCCAAGTGCAACGCAAATGCTCTGGTAGGGACATGATATTTTGACTCGTAGGTTTAGATGCTGAAAAATGCATTTCAAAATGTTTAAAAGTCTGCAAAAATTAAGAGTACACATCAGGATATTTTATGTTCGCACACAAAGTTTTGCGGGAAAAAGATATTTTTTGTGTGGCTTGTGTATAAAGACAAAAAAGAGTCTCGTGATAAGTCATTTTGGACCACCGAAAATTTGCTTTTTTATACAGAACACAAAATGTCTTTTTTCCAGAAACTTCGTGTGCCAATATTTGAATGTCCGGAATTACATTTGATTTTTTTCAGTTTTTTTTGACATTTTGAATCAGTGCATTTACACCTATGAGCCAAAATGGATTTCCGCTGAGTTATGCATAATTGTTAAAATGAAAAAAGATTGCATTAATTGTCGATCTAGTGCACAATTCTTAAAATCAGATTGACCGTTAGAGACGTAGAGAGATGGACTGTATGATTCGATGGTGGACAAAACCCAACATCCCAAATTTTCGTCATGCCAGTGCAGCTCCGCTCATTCTAATTTATGTTTCTTGGCATTTTGCCATATCACCGGAAAGCAAAAAAAATTAAAAAATTGTAGCCACATTTTTTTATTTCAGTTGATAGGTTGAAAACAAGCTTTGGTTAAACCTAAACATGCCCGTATTGTCCGAAGCTAGAGAGAGCTCAGTAGAGCACGTACGCCATAGCTTTGTTTCCGTTAGTACCGAAATAAACATTACTAGAAAACACGATCATGTGAGCCCCTGCATGCTTCGATCTTGAATCTACACACATACATACACACACACATGCGGTACTACAGCAGAGTACTTCAATTACTTCTGAAATCTTCCGGCTGCAAGTACCCTCTGAAAGCTGTTATGGTTCTGTCTCTGTCCATCCTTAATTACGTCCTCATCCCTCTCGCTGCTTAACAGAATCCCTAGCTAGCTAGCTAGCTGTTTACATACACATATTCAACACTACGTACACGCTAGTGATGGGACGAGGCGTCTCCTCCAGCTAGGGCTGGAATCGAGCCGAGCCGAGCAGGCTCGAGGCTCGGCTCGATCAGGCCCGGGGAAACTCGAGCCGAGCAGGCTCGGCTCATCTCTAAAATTGTCCTGAAAATCGGGCTCACGGCTCGGCTCGGCAAGCTCGAGGCTCGGCTCGGCCGGCTCGCGAGCCGCAGCATCTTTTTTTTTTCATGAATCGTCGATCAAATTTCCCGTTGACTCGTTCGGTCGTTCCCAATCCGAAGCATCGCATCGCAGCAGAGCCTCTCCTTCCCCAATCCCATCGCGCTTGCGACCTCCCTAGGGTTACCCCGCCGCTCGCCGCCGGCCGCCACCACCACCGCCGCCGACGCCGGCCGCCATCACCGTCGTCCGCCACCTCTGCCGCCGACGGGGCGACGACCATGGATCTTCGCCGCCCCTACTCCCGTAGCTCGCAGTCTCGCTAGGGTTTCTGCCGCCGGCCGCCACCACCGCCGCCGACGCAGTCCGCCACCACCGCCGCCCACCGACCATGGCGTCTCCGTATGGCGTGCGTCACCGGCAATGCGTTGCCCCCTCCTCCTCTTGCTGTTGATGTTCCACACCGTCCGCAGGATGCTATTAGCTCAGGTGAGACCCAGTTCCTCGATCTGCTTCAAGGATCGATCGGTAGCTGTACACACAGATCAATCTTGATTTGTTTTGGGTACGGACTGCTGCTTGCACAGATCGATGCAATAATTTGTAGTATCCAAATCAGTGCCTCCTTTATCCTATGTTATCCCCTTGCCGTGCAGGACCTATATGTTTGTATTGAACTTGGATATATGGTACTAATTGTATTTATGCTGACCAGTTCTATTCAGTAGCCTGAGATAGTTGTTATTGGTCTGACATGCATGTACCGCACGTGTCTCTCAGCCTGTGTAACACCTATACCTATACCTACTTGTGTTCTATTTGTTGTTGTTGAACTATGCACGTGTTTGTGGATTGTGATGTATGAGACTATTATTGAACTATGCACGTGTTTGTGGTTGTACTTTGTGATGTATGAGACTATTGTTGAACTATGCACGTATTTGTGGTTGAACTTTTATTTCTGTTATGCTTAGTTGATGCTTTGTGAAACTTGTTACACTATATATTGTTGATTCTAATTGTCAATTGTTAAATATTTGATAAAAGTCATGTCAATTTTTTTTATTTCATCGAGCCTTCGAGCCGGCTTGCGAGCTTCATCGAACCGGCTTGTCGAGCCTCGAGCCTTGGTTGGAAGGCCTAGTCTTGGCTTGCACCACCTTCGAGCCGAGCTGAGCCTTGTCGAGCCCGAGCCGAGCCTCGAGCTTCAGGTCCAGCCCTACCTCCAGCTCCAGGGCCGGCCGGAAAATACCGGATGAGAGAGAAACCAAGGAGGAGGTGTGGTACTGTAGTAGCCACTTTTTCCGTTCTAACAGAAGTGAACACTTTCTGACAGGCAATAACTTTGTCAACTTTGTCGAGCCAAGGAAGGAAGCTAGAGAGAAGAATGAACACGAGAAAAAAAAAAGGTTTCTTACACCGTCGGTCGATCCGTGGAAGATCTCGATCTCCAGCTGTGACGTTGCATGCATGTAGCTAGGCCAGCCGGCCGGTGCGCGCATGCTGCTGATACGCAGTACAGTACATGGATCGTATTCCCGAGAGCCAGAGACACGCAGAGAAACCACAGAGATCAAAAGAGACAGACAGAAGCTAGAGAGAGAAGCAGATCCTACGTGCTGCATGGAGTAGTCTCTGATAAGATGAGCTAATTTTTTTTAATAATACATTTTTTAATTAAATTCGAAAAATATTACGTAAAATAACGAAATTACAAAAATAATACGGCCTCGGCCCAGCTTGGGCCGATTAGGGCCCGTCGGCCTGGCTTGGGCCGATAAGGCCTTATCGGCTTAGTTTAGGCCGATCAGCTCGGATGGTGGGCCAGGCCTGCACCCGACAGGCCGTGACGCGTCACAGTCGGGCACTAATCGGCCTAACTGGGCCGACAGGCCTGTCGGCCAGGGCTGGGCCGACAGGGCGCTGGATAAGGCCAGCCCTGGCCACATAGCCCACATCTTCCTCCTCGCGTCCTCTCTCTCATTTTTTCTTCCTCTCGAAACCAGCAGCTCCTTACTGCGTTTCAGCGGCGATCTGTCCATCCAGCCACCAAATCTTCCCCTAGAACTGTTAGAGAGTTAAGGCAGCTCAGATCTACAGATGGTTGGATTATTGTGTGATTTCGTGTTGTTTGGTTGGAGCAATGGTGGAGTTTAGGTGGAGGTTGCTGTAGGGTGGTGGATGGTGCAGCGTGGTGGTGGTGCAGCGGTGTTGCATTGGCGGTGGTGGTGACGTTGCTGGTCCATTGAATCGGCACGCTTCAAGGGTATGCGTTTATTTTGCTAGTAATATTAAGTATATAGTTGTTCCCGGTTGTAACAGTAAATTGGTGTCACATTTTTAGGTTGTTGAGATGAGTAATTTAGTGAAATGTTTGTTTTTCTACGGTCCTGGCGAAGTTGTAGTAAATGAGCATGGAGCTGATTTGGGTGAGTTTCGATGGTCAGAGTTGGAACTGAGTGACCCAAAACATGGTCTATAAGTCAGCTGAAAGATTGGTTGGCAGCGTGTTTAGGGCTTCCTGAAACAGACACCGTCGGTGTGCATGCACTGTGGACGAAGACAAGGTCCCCGGTGTTTTTTTATTTGAGGCCGATAGAACGGACCTCTCAGATGGTGCGATGGTTGCAAGGCTGCGCAAGCAGGGGATGTACCCCTCATGCCTTACTGATACCTGTCGCGAAGGAGGTGATTCCGCCTGAAGGCGAGGGAGGGCACGATCCTGGCCAGAGTAGTCAGGAGATGCAATTTTCTGGACATGATTATAATCAGGGAGATGTTGGAGGTAGTGGAATGCAATTTGCTGAACAGATATAGAGGAAGATGTTGGAGGTGGTAGTTATGAATCTGGCCAAAATAGTCAGACAGAGCATATGGAAGAGGGAGATGAAGATGCTGCTGAGGCAGCAGCAGACGATGTATTCCAAGAAATGATGGAAGAGGAAGACGAAGATGGTGGTAGTGCTTATGGGTATGATTCCGACGAGTCGGATGACGAACATGTGGTGCCAAATCCTGCGTCATGGAGTCATGATTTCTCGTCGTCAATGACAGTGAACGATGGTCATGATTCTGCCTGGGAATACCATCAGAACCAGGTTTCTGCGGGTGCTCTATATACCGACAAGCAACATTTGCAAGATGCAATCATTAAGTGGGCAATGTCGACTTGCAAGACATTCAAAACCAAGGTGTCGAGTAAAAAATATCTGACAATGGAATGTGAGGTAGCAGGGTGTCCTGGAAGGGTGCACGGTTATCGTCCTCACTTCGGCATAAACTGGAAAGTGAGCGACGTAGTACAGCACACATGTAGAATTGAGAGTATTCCTCAAGATCATCGTAACATTTCGTCGACGCTTATAGCTCGGTTGCTGTACTCAGAAATAGTACAGGGCAAAGCTATGGAAGCGAAGGCTATTATACATAAGGTGTTCACCAGGTTCAAGTACAAAATATCTTATGGCAAAGCTTGGAGGGCTAAGCAGATGGCACTTGAGAAAAGATTCGGATCGTTCCTAGACTCATATGACTCAGTTGTTCGGCTCCTCTACACATTGCAGGCCCGTAATCCAGGCACATATGTTGACGTCAAACACTTTTGGATGGCAGAGTTTCCAAACGTAAAGGTGCTGCATCGTGTGTTCTTCTCTTTCGGTGTATGCATAGAAGCTTTCACTCACTGTCGACCAGTTATCTGTGTTGATGGTACATTTCTTACTGGCAAGTATAGGGGACAGATCTTGACTGCCATTGGTCAGGATGGCAACAATCAGATCGTGCCACTTGCATTTGCTTTTGTGGAGAGCGAGAACACTGAAAGTTGGACTTGGTTCTTCAGGCAGCTTAAAATAGCAGTAGTAAAAGATAAGCCGAACGTGTGCATCCTTCATGACCGCCATGCTGGTATACTGAACGCCGTCAAGGCACTCACAAACCCTGTGGCCGCGGAACAAACGCCATGGCTAGACCTGCAGAGTCGTTGGTGCATGCGCCATTTGGGGGCCAATTTTTTCTCACAGTTCCGAGATAAGGCTTTGATGAATCTATTCAAAAAACTGTGCAAGCAGAACCAATTCTGGAAATACACATTCGTACGTGGTAAGCTTGATGACTTCACTAACCAGCATGTTAGGCAGAGGAGAGCTGCACGAAATGTTGCAGTAGCAGCACATGTGCAACTTGTGGCGCAACAGCTAGCAACCGGACCTCCACCAGCTGAGGATGTACCTGTTGGGCTTTGTGACTTGCCAGGATTTGATCCGCCTGGTGTTAGGAGAAAGACTGGGAGGTTGATCAAAAACTTTCAGCAGTGGATAGAGCACGAGCCTCTTGAGAGGTGGTCTTTGCTGCACGACACTTATGGAGCCAGGTACGGTGTTATGACTACCAACCTTGCTGAAACATACAACTTTGTTCTTAGAGGAAATAGGGCATTGCCACTTACAGCCATTGTGGAGGGTATTTTTGAGGGCACAGTCAAGTACTTCAGAGAAAGACGCCAGAAAGCTCACATGCATATCGTTAACAACCCAAACACACCTTTTTGTGAGAAGATTACGGAGTACATGGATAGGAAGATGGCAAAAGCTCGTACTCATGCTGTGCAGGCCATAGGAAATCAAGAAAGGAGGTTCGAGGTACGCTTACCTTCTGACAAGTTTGGTTGCGGAAATCAGCTCAGAACGCATGAGGTGAGAATTGGAAATGAAGCCCGACCAACATGTGACTGCACATGCAATAAACCAAAATTGCTTCACCTGCCCTGCTCCCATGTATTGGCTGCGTGTGGGCAACTCGGACTATCAGCCATCTCGTTCGTTTCACCATATTATTTGAACGAGTCTGTTCTTAATACCTGGACCGGTGAAATGGTGGGATTTCGAGCTGTGGGTAATTTTAACACGGTTGACCCTAATGAAAGGCAGTACATCCCCGACCCAAGGCTACTGCGTCCTGGTAGAGGTAGACGACCGTGCAAGCGTATCAGAAATGGTATGGATGAATCTGAAGCCGGAGGCCCGACAGTGCAATGTTTCTTGTGCAATGATTTTGGTCACAGGGACACTGCTTGTACAAAATTCCCACCTACGAATGCTGCTCCGGCAACTAGAGCAGCTGCTCCACGTGGACGAGGCAGCCGAGGACCAAGAGGAAGGGGAAGAAACTAGGATGTTTTAAATTTGGACTGTGCTTTTATTTGTAATAATGAGGATCAATGTTTTAAAATTGGACTATGTTTTTATCTGTAATATGTGTGGATCAGTGTTTGTAGACTATATTTTATATATGTGTGATCAGTGATTTAAATTTGGAGTTTGATTTCATCTGTAATTTGTCTGCATTTGTGGCTAAAAAAGAGGAGGGAGAGGTGAAAAAAAAAAGTAAGAGGCAGTCGGCCCGGCCCAGTACAGCCGATAGATCCCAGTCGGCCCAGCTCTGGCCGACAGGCTGCTCTGACACGCACAGAGCGGCCGACAGGCCTTATCGGCCCAAGCCAGGCCGACGGGCCCTAATCGGCCCAAGCTGGGCCGATGCCGTATTATTTTTACAATTTCGTTATTTTACGTAATATTTTTCGACTTTAATTAAAAAAAGTATTATTAAAAAAAAATAGCATAAGATGATACTACTGCTGCTGCTGCATGCTGAGCCTAACAATAAATACTTTTGGTAGCAGTAGTAATCTGAGCATGGCATCTCGGTCAACTCCTCGACTGATCTATCAAATCGATCAGATGCACATACTGACATACACACACACATGCTATCTAGGCTAGCACACATAAAATCAATATTATACGTGTAGTACTGTTGGAGTTACTGGGCTAGCTCGGTACACACGGCCGGCAGGGTACGTGTAGCCGGACTGACACGAGAAGGAAAAACATGCATGCCGATCGAGAAATTAACTGTACTACGTAGGATACCATATATGCGTGGAGCGTATCCTCGATATATTTTGCCACCGGTACGTACCAAAAGTGGCAATAACTTTGAGTTTACTGTGTCTTTGGTACAAAACATACATGTATACACGATATTTTCATATTCGTACAGGAATGCACAATCGGGACAATTCGATCATTATTTGTACGTACCTGGGGTGCAACTAATATGCATGCATGTGTTGTTGTCTTTGAGTACTGTCTGAAATTCTGAATCCACGCATACAAATTTATATATGCGAAATATGCTATACCAAGCCAGGTACATGCTTTATGTACATGAGATGAGCAATTAACATGTGACCCTCTTAAGGTTATGTTCATTGCGTTTTCATATATACGGGTGCGATATATACTGCTTCCACGTACCTGCATGGCGCCATGCATGTTTTGAAACGTCGATCGCTCTCGATTAGAAGTACTTAATTGCATTAGATTTTCTCTCTCTCCAAGAGGCATGTATGCCATGCATGAAACATTCATGCAACGCATAACGGATCAACGACACAATGATGAACCAATGAGTAGGCAGCAAAAGGATCTAGCTTGGCATGCAACTCAACAAGTAATGCACATCTAGAAGAAAGATACAAAAGCCCCCAAACACATGTATACATCTTCATGTTGCATCGACGTCCATCGTACGACGGAAGACGCATCCAGAAAATATGGATTGGATCATGGATGGAGGTGATGGATAGGACAAGGCATTCTTCAGGTTTCAGTAGCAGGCGTGGCTAGCTTCATGCGTCCTCTCCTCCCTCAGCTCTTCCTTCCTTCTCACCCACAGCTCCAGCCAGTTTGTGACGCCCCTGGCCTGGCCACTGACTTGGACTAGACGCTTCCTGCCCCTGCGCTACTGGTTCTTCGTCAGTTACTTGGATTCAATTCCTTCAGACAACACGTCACATTTCCACCATCCACCGTTACGTTGCATGCAGCTAGCGGAGTACTATGCATATTACAATAGTACCACTATTATATGCATTTTTATCGGCTTCCGTGTTGCAGTGGTCGGCCGGCGCGTCGATTCCGAATTAATCCCTCTGGGTAGCTAGTCCTGGCTAAACTCTAGGCACCTACTAGCTACGTGGGTTTTCCTAGCTCGTCGTCCTGTCAAACTTGAACGACGTTAACCTCAGCTGATCGACGTTTGAAAAGGCTTTGCCTAAAGTTCAGATATTGCCAAAAGTGAACAGAAGGTTTTTGTTTGGACAATCCTTATATGTGCACTCGCAATCGAAAAAAAAAGATACCAAATGCCCACATGTTATAGGTACATGCATGAGTTTCTTTTCCAACCAGTTTTTTTTTGCGAAAAAAACCGCCGATCTATTAATAATCATCCACAGCAGTACAAAAGAGCCAATTTCTATATGCAGATGATACAATTCTATTTATGAAACACGACCTTGATAAAGCCACTAACCTTAAATTAATTTTATCGGCGTTTGAGCAGTTATCTGGATTAAAGATTAATTTTCATAAAAGTAAATTGTTTTGTTTCGCCGAGGCCTAGGACGTAGCCGCTCAATACACCGAATTATTCGGATGTGAGCAAGGTCAATTTCCAATTAGGTATTTGGGTATTCCAATACACTATAGAAAATTGACTAATGCGGAATGGAAACATGTTGAAGAACGTCTGCAAGCAAGGCTCAGTAGTTGGAAAGGAAAATTGCTATCTCTGGGCGGAAGGTTGGTTATCATAAATTCAGTACTAATTAATATGGTACTGTATATGATATCATTCTTTCAACTTCCCAATGGGGTCTTACAAAGATTGGATTACTTACGATCAAGATTCTTTTGGCAAGGAGATAGTGAGAAAAAGATATATCGACTGGCTAAATGGAACGTGGTATGCCGACCCAAAGATCACGCATGATTGGGTATTCATGACTTACAGGTCAAGAATATGGCCGGCCTAATGGTGGCGAAGAAACACTTCTTCCTCTTTGGCGTATTTAAAATTAAGGATGGATCAGAGATTAGATTTTGGGAGGACAAATGGTTAAGAAATACCACCCTCCGAGAACAATATCTGGCTCTATACAACATTGTTCGTCATAAGGGTGATAAAATAGCCAAGGTTATGCAGTCTTCACCTCCGAATGTGACGTTCAGACAAAATTTGATAGGTCCTAGGCTTGCGGTGTGGAACACCCTTTTAGGGAGACTAGCGTCGGTCCAGCGGCTTTGGTTCATTCCGATATTCCAGTCGATAACAATGAAAAAATATGGTAGATAAAGATACCTCTAAAGCTGAAAATATTTGCTTGGTATGTTCGAAAAGGTGTCATTTTAACTAAAGATAACCTTGCTAATGAAGGGGATCGTAGGCAGAAAACAAAAAATGTCCTAACAACGATGTACATACCCTTGTAGACCAAAAAACAGAAAACAGAAAACCTTAAACTAGCCAGAATCTATTATTATGCAGATATACCGTAACGGAGGAGATCGATGTACATACCCTTGTAGACCAAAAAACGGGGATTACGCTCCGGCACAAGCGTTGTTGATGAAGCCGACATAGCCAACCTCAAGGTCGTGAAGACGAACTCCTCACGTGAGGCACCTCGTAGCTCTACACACGTACGGTGTAGACGACGACCTCCGGGCTCCGATCCAGCAAAGCAGCGGAAGCAGAAGACTTGCAACAAAGAAGACCAGCAGCACGGTGGCGTGCGTATGGTGGATAAAACCTCAACCTAAGGGCAACCCCAACTGTGGAGTCATGCCCAAAGGTGAGAGAGAGAGAGAGAGAGAGAGAGAGAGAGGAATTTCTGGGTAAATTTCCAAGGCATAGGGCACCTCCTTATATAGGTGGAGGAGGGCTGCCACCCTCGGTGGCCGGGAGGTGCGGGACTAATCCCACAACCAGCCACGACCCAAGAGGGTTCGCCGGCCCTAGAGCCCACCCGGACACTCTCCATGGTGCGCCTCCCTTTGGGGGGAAATTCCCCCTTATGGGCCTTCTCCTCCGGGAGTTGGCCCAATTAAAGTGGGCTGCCTTTCAAAATTCGAAAATAAATAAAATATATTTAATCATTAATTACATTAATTAATATTAAATACATATTATTTAATTTATTCCGGCTCCGAAAAGCAATTCGTCGCCCTCTGAACTCCATCAGATATGTCCCGGAACGCTTCCGGTGCTCTTCTCTCTATTTTCTCTTCTGCGTCCAATCTAAATAAGCGTCGCCTAGCCCTTAAGTATGCCACCCTATGGTTCGGGATCACTCCAGACATGATCGAGACCGGTTCTCCGATCAATGACTAACAGCGGGGTCTTGGATACCCATGATACACTAGTACAGAAAAGCCTTTCTGTGGCGCACCAAAAACCCTTTCTGTGGCGCATGGTGGGTGCGCCACAGAAAGCTCGCCACAAAAATATTATTTCTGTGGCGCACCCAGTCCGTGCGCCACAGAAATATCACAATTCTGTGGCGCACGCCGTCCGTGCGCCACAGAATAACTTTCAGTGGTGCATCCTAGTGGCGTGCGCCACAGAAATTGGTGCGCCACAGAATTACAAACCAGTGCGCCACGGAATAATTGTATATGTATTCGCAATTTGGTGCTTCCCGCTGTACAAATACAGGTATATTACAATATTTATACAGAAATAATAGAAACAATAATATATTTTGACACGGTATATGAAAATAGACACATTATACTATATCATCACATCACTTAGAGCCCAAGAAACACATACATATAGTGACAAGTGCCAAATTATTACACAAGTCTTAATTGGGGTACAAAAGTTCATCTCATGTCACACAAGTCTTAGTACAAATGAAGTTGTCACCAACTAAACTAGGATCAAATAGATCCAAACCGGTATGATTGAGCCTTCTTCTTGAGCGTCGTCGGGAATGGTTTGTAGCCGTCTTTCGTCGTCCATGTCCTGCTGTCATTCTGCAGAGCTAGGCGTTCTTCGATCTCCCACTTAGACAACCCTGGAGATGGATTGGGATATATATTTGGTTAATAATATAAATAGAGTATGATTTATTCATCTAATTAAGTGGATAAGTCTATAATAAAGAAAATAAAGAAGCACTTCTATCGAGTGAGGCAAGGCTTTCTTTTATAATACATCCTACCTCTGGCGTTGTGTAAGGACCCCCCTGCTGTCATGACATCTTCAACGATGATTTGTGATAATTGCATCTGGATGCGATGGAAGTCTTCTCTAAGCTCAGCATCGGTGATTTCCCCCCTAAGTTCGGTCCATTGTTGGAGACTAGATGGCCACCTCGTTTTCTCTGCATCCCGGACAAACGCTTTAATGTGATGAAGGACGTAGAAGGCATCCTTCACGCTGCCAGGCGCCTGCTTGATGCAATGGAACCCGGTCCCCATTCTTTTCTTTGTGGAAGTGGCCTCCCTTTTGGGCATAGCCCTCGAGAGCCTCATCGAGAACACCCTTTATTCTGGTGTAGTCTTTAAGACTTCCCGAGTCGAAATAAGTGGCAACGGACCACCTCGGGCTTAGGACGATGAGTATGCAGTACTCGTCACTGCTCAACACAATTGAAACGGAATGTTGGAAAGGATCAACAACGGAAGAAATCTATAAGAAAGCATAAGATACGACGGCGGCGACCGGATGTGTACTTACTCAGAAAAGAAAGGCAGAAGAAGGCTGTTCTTATCCTGGTTGTTCAGCATGATTCTCTGGAGGAACTCCGTGGCCATGACCCGTGTCGTTGATCCTTCCACCAGCTGGCTGTCACGCATGTAGTAGGGATCCACTACCTACACGTACGAGGTATTATCTCTCCTGATCCTCATCGCCTGGTTGAGCGCTTATAGGCGGACCAAGTTATAGTCCAGCCATCTATAGTGAAACAGCCTGAAGACGTCCTCACACGATATGAAGAACAGATCCGCGGGGGCTTCATGGACGAAGTCGCCCAAGTTCTTTGGCACCTTGACAGTGAACACCGGGTAATTTGGATTCTCTTCTTTAAGAAGGTTGCCCTCTAGCGTCAAGATAGCATTTTGCAAAGAGAGCATGCATCCGTCTGCGAGGCGGAGCAGCTCCGGAGTCAGGATCGGTTGACCAGCTTCATGAACTCGGGTCAAGCCATCCGCACGGGGTGATACCATGTCTTCATACCCCGGATAGTCGTCTTAGGAGCTGGCTTACTTCTCTTCATGTGCTTTTTCTTCTTTATCTCTGGGGATGCTGGGGTGCATCTTCTGTAGCCACATTGATTGGGTACTTGTTGGAGCCGAAGCTGATCACTGGGGGAGGCCCTTTTTTCCCTCCCTCAATCCAAACCCTGACAGACTCACATATGGTGGGAAAGAGCGACGTGAGCGTCTTTGTCACTGCCTGTGCAATGACCGTCTGAATCATACTATTTTCCTCTATCGGTTCCTCGCCTCCTGTTCGAGAACCCCCGGCCTCGTTATTGTTAGCCATGTTCGCACCTATAAGAAAAAAACGTCGAAGTTAGTACACCAAATATAAGAAAAAAATTACTTAATTAAGTACTAAGATACCCCGGCCCATGCATTAGTCGCAATACCCCATATGTCCTATTTTTAGCAAAGTCATGCCAAAATTCACGAAAAATTTCGGCATGACCTTTGCTAAAAAAGGGACATATGGAGTACCCGAATTTGCCGGAACGGAAGTTAATCGACGTTCCGGCAAACTCAAGGGCCTCATGGGTACCTGCAGACATTTCATCCAGAAACATTTGGCCCATGCATTAGTCGCAATACCCCATATGTCCTATTTTTAGCAAAGTCATACCAAAATTCACGAAAAAATTCGGCATGACCTTTGCTAAAAAAGGGACATATGGAGAACCCGAATTTACCGGAACGGAAGTTAATCGACGTTCCGGCAAACTCAAGGGCCTCTCATGGGTACCTGCAGACATTTCACAAATCATGTTGCCGGCATCTTCGGCCGGCAACATCCACATACACTGTCGGAACACAAAATAACCACGACACGATGGTCGTGGTAGCACAAAACACAAGCACCTCTGCACACCTCTCCAGGTACCTGCAAATATTTCACAAATCGATTGCCGGCGTCTTCTTGCCTAGCACACACAAGAGGAAGGGGATATAATGAATTGCAATAATTGACATGTAAATAGCAACAATTGCAACATGTAAATAGCTAACAGAGATTGCATTGCCCTAAACCTAAACAAAATGATCACCTAAACAAAGTTATATAATTACAAGTTTTAAATCACATGGAGCAACTAGAAAATTCACATCCATATATATCTTCATTTCATTTAAAAAGTACCAACTTTGGAGCATTTCTAAAGCATCAAATCTTGATCCTATTTCACATTAACCCTCATGGATATCTTGTGATAAGTTTGTACTTCATGATAAACCCCAGAAATAATTTTTTGAATACATCTAGAACCTTAAATGAAGACATTTTTGTATGCATGTTTAAATAGTGACCATATTTAACTTAGCAAAATTTTAAATTTTGTTGGTCTCCAAAATTTTCCTAACACCAGTAGCACCAACTAGAAGCATTAGCAACTACTTGCAGCAAGCAATCAACAATCAAATCATCAAATTTTTCTAAAATTGTGGGTTTGGCATTTGACCAAACACCTTATGTGCAGGTGTGGAGGGGAGGGAGAGGGATGGAAGAGAGGAGCAGCACCTCGGGGAGGGGATGGAGAGGGCGGCGGTGTCGAGGGCGGTGGCATCGGTGTCGAGGTGGCGGGCCGGTGGTGACGGCTTCCTTCGTCGGTGGCAGCGGCTCGAGGCCGAGCACCACGCGGCGGCGCCGAGCGTGTGCGTGGGCGCGCGCGGCGAGGGGTTGGGCGGGGGTGGGGGAGGGGAGGTCGCCGACGCGGGGGAGGGGAGGGCAGCCGGCGGTGGTGGTCGACGGCGACGGCGGACGCGCGCGTGGCGGTGAAATATTTGAATGTGGGGAAGAAAGGGGAAGGGGAGGCCCGGCCTGCGTAAATGGCTAAGTGAAGGAATTCTGTGGCGCATCCCTAACTAGATGCGCCACAGAATTATCTGATTTTGTGGCGCACCCGAAAGGATGCGCCACATAATTACGTGATTTTGTGGCGCATCTAGGTAGGAATGCGCCACATAATTTTGTCGATAGATCTGTTAAAATACACATTTTTGGTTATATTTAAAATGTGTACACACACATTTTAGGTTATTTTTTAAAGAACCGACACATTTTAAATATTTTTGGTTATATTTAAAAAAAGAACCGACACACATTTTAAAGAAAAGAATATACACACATTTTTTTAGTATACCATTATTTTATTCATGATATACATATATATGCTTGTCACACACACACAAATTAATACACCAAAAAAGTCTTCTTCGTCCCGGCCGGTTTCGAGCTAGCTTCTCTTTTTTCCCTTCTTCGCGGTTAAATACTTTAGAAAGTACTGGCACCTTGAGATTTCTTCGCGTGAATGGACAACCTTTACTAGGTAGGGATGTCTTCCTTCTTTGTTTACTAGTAGTTGGCTTGTCGAAGTACTTGTCGAACTCCTCCTCGATCTTCGGATCGTCGTTCTTGCCCAAGTCTTCCTCGTTGGCGTCTCCTTCCATTCCGATGATGCTCCTCTTGCCCCTCCTCACGACAACACGGCTAGGCTTTGATGGGTCTGCAATGAAGAAGCATTGCTCAACTTGGCTAGCGAGTACCCATGGCTCATTTTTTGCGGAGGCATTCTTCGATTTGGCATCGGGTATAACCATGGTGGTGAAATACCGGCCTTCTTTGATGACATCCTTGGCCCATCTCACACGGAACATTGGCACCGACTCTCCACAGTAGTTGAGCTCCCATATCTCCTCGATCCTTCCGAAGAATCTTTCCTTGACAGTAGCCTCGTCATCGGCGTAGGATAGCAAAGTTACTCCTGAGTTTTGATATTTGCTATGCCTCGTTTTTCCTCGGTGCAGAATCTGAAACCGCTGATGTCGTACGACTGATAGGTCTTTACGTTCTGCCCGGGGCCCTGTGATAAGGAGAATATGAGTTTTTCATCTTCCGTAGATGGCGTCATGCTCTCTGCTTTAAGCAGTTGCCTTTTCTTGAACCAACGCGTGTAGCTGGAGTTGTGCTCTCTGGTTACGTCTCCCTTCTTCCTCGGCCGGCCCAGGTCGACGTAATTCTGCTCGATTAAGATTTTGTGTTGTTCCACCCAAGGTTCGATCAATTTTAAGTGTTATAGCGCGACCCGGTGAGCCCTGTCGATGTCATCTTTTTTACCATGAATGCCAACAAAGAGTGAGCGGTAGCCCTCGCGGTGACCAAATCCATTGAGCCTGCCGAGGTGTGTCCTGGTGGACAGACCAACATCCTGGTTCTCGGTTCTTAGATAATTCTGGCAGAAGGAGATGCACTCGTAGGTTAAAAATCCCATGGCCATGCTTGCGTCTGGACGGGCCCTGTTGCGAACGTATCCTTTCATGACACCATTCTGCCTTTCGAACGACATCATGTAGTGCAGGAACGTCGGACCGAGCTGCCTGATGTCATCAACGACATGGAGAAGGCGATGCACGCAGATATCAATGAATGCGGGCGGGAAGTAAATCTCGAGCTCGCATAGTATCACCACGATCTCTTCCTCAAGCATGTCGAGTTGCCTCATGCCAATCGACTTCCTGTTGACGACGTCGATAAAGTTGCAAAGGGCAGACAGCGTATCACGAACGTGCTCATCCATTAACCCTCGGATCGCAACGGGAAGTATCTGTGTCATCAGCACGTGACAATCGTGAGACTTCATCCCGGTGAACCTCTTCTTCGTTGCATCCAGATATCTGCTTATCTTCCCCGAGTAACCGTGAGGAACTTTGACTCCTAGGAGGCACCTGAAAAACTGCTCGAGCTCCTCCGGACTCATACTGAAGCAGGCAGCGGGAAGCATCACCATGTTCTTCTTTGCCCTTTTGCGGCGACCTTGAGTCCCTTCCGTCTGATCATCATCATCATCGTCATCACTACCAGGGGCCTGAAGTTCTTTCTGATGCCAAGCCATTTCAGATCGTATCTTGCTTTCGTCCCATCCTTGGTCTTATCCGACATGTGGCAAAGTGTGCCAAGTAGACTCTCGGTAACATTCTTCGTAATGTGCATCATATCGAGGCTATGTGGCATCTTGAGGACCTTCCAGTACTCCAAGTCGTGGAAAACAGACCTCGCTTTCCATACACCCAGCAGTGGATCTACCTTCGGGCGCTTCTTTACTGGCGCTGGGCACTCCTTCCAGTTTTTCAAAAGCTCGTCGATTTCTGTGCCGCTCCTCGGGCACGGGGCTCTTTCGAGCTCATCTTTACCATTGAACAAATCACCGCAGTTTCTCCACGGGTGATCCATGCGAAGCCACCTTCGAGCCCCTGGGAACACGGTTTTCGAAGACCCGGGATCCCTTGGTAGCTAGAGATGCGGGGTCTCATCGATGCACTTGACCTGGGCCGATATATATGAGCAACCAGGATAGTCCTGCACCGTCGTGAACAACGCGGCTCTCATATCAAAATAATCTCCTGTGTAGGCGTCCCACGTACAGGCTGGCGTCTCTCACAACGTGGCTAACTCCTCTTTCAACAGCCCGAGATATAGATGTATGTCGATACCTGGTTGTTTCGGCCCCTGAATGAGAATACTCATGTGTATGTACCTTTGCTTCGTGCACAACCACGGGGGAAGGTTGTAAGGCCATACAAATACGGGCCAGGTGCTATGGGTGCTACTCTGGTTGCCGAACGGATTGAGTCCATCGGTGCTCATACCCAGCCTGACGTTCCTTGCGTCGCCCCCGAAATTTTCGAAGGCCATGTCCAATGCTTCCCACTGGCTAGCATCTGAAGGGTGTGTCAGGATCTTTGCCTTCTCCGGATCTTCTTGGGGCTTCTCCCTTTCCGCATGCCATTGCATGAGCTTTGCTTCCTTAGGGTCCACGAAATACCGCTGCAGACGGGGAGTGATAGGAAAGTACCATACCACTTTTCGAGGAATTTTCTTGTCCTTCCCACTCTTGTACCATCCTTGGCCGCACACCAGACATGTGGTTCTGTCCTTGTACTCGCCCCGATAAATTGCGCAATCATCAATGCAGGCGTGGTATTTAACGTGCGGTAGGTCAAGAGGGCACACGACTTTCTTGGCCGCCTCGATACTAGTTGGCAATGTGTTCCCCTCGGGAAGACGATCATGGAAGAATTTCATGTTCTTGTTGAAGCTCACGTCGGTCCATTTTTTTCTGACTTCATCTCCAGAGCATCAAGCGTTACTTGCAAGCTCCATTCGTCCGGAATTGTCCGGAATCCAGGATACACAGAGTCTTCCCGTCTATCTCCATTTGCGCCAGCTTGGCTTTCTCTCTGGCTGCAGCTCTGGCGTTGCTCGTCTCCTTGAGTAGCAGTTCTTGAACATGAGGGTCCTGCAAGGCCAAAATTAGCGAGGTCTGCGTGTTCGCGTCTTCTCCACCACCATCTACTCCTTCATCATGACCGTGTCCGCCGGCATCTCCTTCGTCGTCATGATGATCTTGTCCGCCGGCATCTCCTTCGTCATGATCATGATGATCTTGTTCGCCGATATCTCCTTCGTCATGGTTGAAGCCTAACATGAAACCGCGCCTGAGCAGGTGATCCTGCAATTGTCCGGACTCAGGGTCGATCCAGCTCACGAGTTTGCATTTTCGACACGGACATCTTATCTGGCGCCTGTTGCACCGAATCATGTCCGCCTTCGCTTCTTCCTTGTATCTACTGATTCGATCGGAGCTCATCCTGACGACCATGGTTGCGGCCTACACGGTATACATAGAGCAGAAACGAGAGTATGTTAATTAGAACCGCAACATGCACACACACAGACACACACATTCATGGTCGACGAAAAAATTCGGCATGATCTCTCCTAAAAGTAGAACATATGGAGTACCCGAATTTGCCGGAATGGAAGTTAATCGACGTTCCGGCAAACTCAAGGGCCTCATGGGTACCTGCAGACATTTCACAAATCATGTTGCCGGCATCTCCGGCCGGCAACATCCATATACACAACATGATGGTCGGAACACAAACAACCACGACACACATCCGGCCATACACACACCGCCGGCGCCACAAAACATGCATATGCATGTCCATCATCCATGTAGATCCATGTCTCACCTAGTAGATTCGGTGCCGAGACGTGACCGCGATCGATGAGAGAGCGTGTGGTGTTGGAGAGAAACTAGTGGACAAAAAGAGATGTATTGGAGGCTCTCCTAACCCTCACCAATAATCTATCAAACAAAGTAGGTTTAACTACAAAACATGGAGAAAAGTATGGGCAAAATGGGAGGGGAGGGAAGAGAAATACGAGCTAGGTGGAGGTGGAGGAGATGAAGAAGAAGAAGAAAATGGTGGTAGGTAGAGGGTTGCCACCTTTTTTTAGATCTGGGCGCAACATTCTGTGGCGCACGCAGCATGGTGCGCCATAGAAAGACATGTTTCTGTGGCGCACCGTGCTGCATGCGCCACAGAAAATATGCGCCACAGAAAAAACACCCATGCAATCATTGGAGGGGGCCCGCCACAATTTTTTGGCGCATTGGGTTGGCTGCGCCACAGAAATTCAGCTTTCTGTGGCGCACCCAGCTCAATGCGCCACAAACATGTCACCAGATTTTCGTGGAGGCGGGACCCACCTTATTTCTGTGGCGCATGCATTCGTGTATGCGCCACAGTATTCTGTGGCGCATGTGTCATGGTGCGCCACTGAAATTGTTTTGTGGCGCATGGCCTATATGGTGCGCCACAGATAGTGAATCCATAGAAAGGCAGTTTCCTACTAGTGATAGCCCCTGTGCGTTCACGAATATCTTTGTCGTTTGAACCTTACACGTCAAGTCTCAAAACTTTTGCCTGGCGAAACTTAGTCTTGTCCGAGACTCGATCTCAGGCATCGCGATACCTAGCTCGATCTCATTACCGACAATACTATCTTTACTCGTCTGTGATATTACATCCTCGTGACCTAGTCACATGCTTGCAATCTCATTGATGCAATCTCACCGAGTGCCCAGAGTATCTATCCTGCCATACGGATTGGCAAATCCCGCTCTTAATCATACGGCTCAACATATTTCTTTCGGATACCCGAGAGGGACACCTTTATTGTCACCCTATATAAGGAGTTACGTTTGATGCAATCAAAGTACCTTCCAGAAATAACAATTAAATATGATCTCACAGGCGAAGGCGTGAGTACTACGTCCTATAAATATTGGGTGTGCGTCCATCACATCATTCACCTAATGATATGATTTCATTGTCAATTGACGACCAAGTCCATGATCAGGAAAACTTGATCATCTGTTGATCTCAATGTACTAGTAAAGAGGCTACTAGGAACCTGGTTGTTTACATACCACACGTGTATTAATGTTTCCGCTTAATACAGTTATAGCATGGTATAAAACGTATTATGAACAACCGATATATGATAAATAAAATATCTTTATTAATTGCCTCTAGTGCATATCTCCTTCATTCTCCGGCCCACTTGCACTAGAGTACAATTTAATCTAGTTTACAACTTGGTAAAAGCTTAACACCTATAACAACTTGATGTTTATGCTTGTCTCGTGGAAGAGGAATTCAGTCAACAGATCTCCAAATTGAGATCTGTATTTACTTTGCAACACTTCTATGTCACCTAGTTTGACATCATCCCGTATCTTATGATAACGGTGAAATATATGTTTGTCGATGGAGTGCGACTCGAAACTTCGTGTAGCATGGGCCTTAAAAGTCTAAGAGATCTATTATGGGAAACCACGCATGCTCGGGAAAACTGCTCAGTCCAATCACACTTGCTACTTCTGAAGTAGCCATATATTCCTATACCTATGTAGATTATGCGACAGTGCATTTATATGCAACTTTGCAAGCTAACCATATCATTCTTCAAAACAAAAGACTTCTGCTGTATGAGATTTCTAATCGTATGGGTCAGTGTCATAACTTGCATCATCGTAACCCTTCTACGGCAAGTTGTCTTTTCACTCTTACCCCATACAGAAAACATATTTTCAATTCTCTTTAGACACTGAAATATACACTTAACGTTTGTTCATTGATCCATCCAGGGATCACTCTAGAACCCGTTCTTCAACCAAGATCTTGGGTCACACTAAGTCGAGCTTTCCGTATGATAGAATCTATGGCTGAGGCATAGAGGAAGTCGGGCATCCTTTTCTTTCAATAACTATCGCTGAAATGCCAAGATAATCTTAATATTTTACCTAGTTATACAAGTAAGAACCTTTTCTTTGCTTGTTCTATTCTAAAACACTTCAGAATCTTAATCTAGGAAAATATTCCGACTTAATGTTATTAGGCCCTTTTGATCTGTATCAATTTAAGATCTAACGCCTAATACTCTTAAATTCATTCATAGAAAATTTAATCACTTAAATAATCATTTATACTTTACTAGAGGATCTGTATCATTCTCAATATGTCATTACATACTGTCGAGAAAATGTCCCGAAGGAACCTCTCGTGTAGTGTTGTTCGAACACTGGGGACTGAAACACACACTCAACAAAGCCCTCGGCGATCTCGGTGAAGAGACACACACAGCAAGGAGACATAGCGGTTTACCCAGGTTTAGGTCACCAACAAGGGGTACCGGCGTACTGCCCTAGCTCAGATAAAGCCACCGTTCATGGCGCAGTCGCAAGGACTTGTCGATGACGTCGTTGATGACGCCTTTGGTGGCGCGTAGCACCGTCCGGCTGTCTTGCACCAAAGAGGAAGGTCTTAGGCTCCGCTTTGCTTGTGGTGGATGGTCGACATCCTTTAATCACCAAAGTAGAAAGCTTTGGGCGGCACGCCCTGCGACGGGGCGCAGGCGCGCGTCACTCTGAAGGAGACGCAGTTGCATATGCATGGCCCCTGGCACGGGGTGACGGGTGTGCAGTGTCATGTCTTGTACCGCACGAGGCCTGGTGGCGATGCTTCCATCGTGTGGGCGGCCTCCCGAGGCCGTCTCTTGGCTATCCGTAGCGTACTTTCCTGAGGCTGCGCGGCTCAGAGGCGCAGGTCTACACGAGGCCCGACAGAGCGTGTCGTGCTCCGTTGACTGTTGACTTGTCTTGATCTTCCACGCGTGTTCTTCTGGGCCAAAGGCATACGGGCCGTGGTACCCTGGTTTCCACTGGTCCGACAGTAGCCCCCGGGCCCGTGTCGTGCATCCCTTGCGACCATTGGATGCGAAGCGGCACGAGCCCAAAAAAATATGCCGGGCCCAGGAGTTGATGCATGGTGTAGCAGTTCCGCGTACGCACCCACGATGGCCGCGACGCCTCGGTAACTGCCCGGGCTGGCATAAAGCCTGGGCCGCGCGTGCCGCGGTTGTCCCATCGTCTTCATCGCCCTCAGATTTGCAACCCGAGGGGATTAATGCGCCCTTGACTCCTTGACTCTTGGCTGAGTAGCGGCCACATGGACCGTCGCGATGGCTATTTAAGGGCAGGAGATCTGCCCACTCCATCATCACCACATTCTCCCCTTCTTCCATCGAGAGTTTTTCCTCATGTCTTCGTCCTTCTTTGTGCTTTTGCGGCTTGATAGTGGGCACAAGAAGGGGCCCGGGCCATCCTCGTACGCAGCCGGATATCATGGAGGCGGGCACCAGTGCGCAGGGGGATCGTGCCCCGCGGTCGTGTAGGTCATGGGCGAGGCGGCCGCGGGTCTAGGGGCCGCGGTGGAGCCTCCGCCCTCCTTCCGCATGAGGTGGATCACGCTGGGAGAGTGGCATTTGAGTTCTTCCTGCATCTGGGCGACAGGCCCCGCAGCCGGCCTTCCGTTCCTGATTCTTTTCTGGCCGGGGTGCAAGGCAGCATGCCCCAGGGTTTCTGGCTTCATGTGGATGGGTGTCCGAGCGGACCCTCCTGGGTCTACGCAGATTACCTGTTTGACGCCTCCATCCTGCGCCTCGGTCATGGGTGGAGGTCATTTGCTCGTGCCCGCCACATGGCCCCGGGGCAGTACATGTCCTTCAGATACGATGGAGATGTGGCTCTCTATGTGAAGGCCTTCCATGGGGACGACGGACGCGTGGAGTGTTGCGCGGAGAGCGAGAACGGCTACAACGTTGACTCCTCCGACAAGGATGAAGATGAGGGAAACTCCTCCAGCGTAAAGAAGGAGGCTGAGTCTTCCTCCTCCTAACGAAGTTCCTCACGAGGGGATCGCAAAGATCTTCTTCACCTCCTTCTTGGCGGCCTCGTCGACGTACTTCTGGGAGTAGCGTCATCGATTTTGAGTCATTTTCTAATCTGCAGAGAAGGCTCGTTCTCGCCTGAAATGTTAGAAGCTTTTTCTATTTTTATCGTTTGAGACTTCAGTAAGCCTTTGTGCGATTTTTGAGGAAAAATGAGAGAAAAATTCTGTGTTCTAGCTGTTTTACTTATCTCCTTCGGGAGGTGAAACCCTTAAGGATGAGCGCGTGGTTGAGGACGCCGATCCTGTCTCGCGAGTCCTTGCTTTCTCCGCGGAACTCTTGCGCCCTGTTCTGCGAAAGAGGAAAAAAAACGAGAGTTGTTATGGTGCGCGCCTGCAGGTTCGCGCCTAGTGTCGCACGAGGAGGTTTAGCACTAAGGACCTAGCGTCCCCCCGAATCCACTCACGGTTTACTTGGGTTTTTCGATGCTGCTGGGACTGACCTGAGCACAGGCACTGTGCTCCAGCCCCCGCTCGTGCAACGCTCAGGTGAGAAATTAGCGCGCACCAGAAAGGATAGCTTACCGAGAGGTAACGACATACAAAGATATGCTCAGCGCAAAACGCTTACTTTTCCTTGCAGAATGAATAGGTTCATTACAAAAAGTGCCTCTGTGGGTAAGTAGACCCTCATGAGGAGGAGTCTCATTGAGGCTGTAGTGGCCGCGTGGCACCCTCAATATCAAAGATGCCGCCGTGATGAGAACGGGGCCCCACATGACATGGGCTGGAGCTCTCGCGGCCTCGAGGCAACGCTAATGTGAAACTCCAGTGAGACCCTCCTTTGGAGGAAATCTCAGCGACATTTTTACCGTGGCGTCACGGGTAGAACTTACGGAGGTGTTGGATGTTCCATGGGTTTGCCACCGGGGTGCCATCTTCAGTTTCTAGCAGCGCTGCCCCTGGGCGGGCGATGTGGGCGACCCTGAAGGGGCCTTCCTACATGGGGGAGAGCTTGTGTAGTCCTTCCCTGGAAAGGATCCTTCGGAGGACGAGGTCGCCTGCCTCGTTGAAGGCCAACACCCTGGGTGACCCGTGCTTGAACTCGGCAGGAAGGACGGCTTCCGCCCCGTAGACGAGGGAGAATGGCGTCTCACCAGTGGGCTTGGTTGGCGTGGTGCGGATGGACTAGAGGACGGAGGGGAGCTCGTGGATCCATCCCCTGCCGCTGGCCTTGAGTTTCCTCTTGAAGCTCCATGTCTTGAGGCCTCCAAGCACTTCAGCATTAGCCCTCTGCGCCTGCCCGTTGCTCCGTGGGTGGGCGACCGAGGCATAGCAGATCTTTGTGCCGAGGTTGGCGCAGTAGGACTTGAACAAACCACTTGTGAACTGGGAACCGTTGTCCGTGATGATACGATTGGGGACGCCGAATCTGCACACCAGGCTCTTGATGAACTTGACCGCTCACCTCGTCGGGATGGTGCACACGGGCTCCCCTTCTGCCCAGTTGGTGAACTTGTCGATGGCGACGTAGAGGTACCGATAGCCGCCAACCGCCCGGGGAAAGGGTCCCAAGATGTCCAGCCCCCAGACCGCGAAAGGCCACGAAAGAGGGATGGTCTGCAGTGCCTGGGCTGGTTGATGGATTTGCTTGGCATGGAACTGGCATGCTTCACAGGTCTTGACAAGCTCAGTAGCATCCTCGAGGGCAGAAGGCCAGTAAAACCCGCTGTGGAACGCCTTTCTGGCCAGAGTGCGGGACGAGGAGTGGTGGCCGCAGTCGCCACGATGGATGTCTGAGAGGAGCTCGCACCCATCCTCGGTAGACACACACCGCAGCGCGACTCCGTTCGGTCGATGGCGATATAGGACACCGCCCATCAAGCTATAGCTCTTGGCCTGGCGAACTATCCTCTCTGCCTCGTCATCATCTTCTGGGAGTACCCTCCTTTCCAGGTAGTCCTGGATTTGGTGACGTCAATCATCATTCAGTGGGTGCACCGCGAGCAACAGGCGGTCTGTGGGTACGCCTGCGTCGGGTGCACCTGTGGCAGGAGGTGGTGGCAGCTCTTCCTCAGGAGGCACGTCCTCTTCAGGCAGCGGAGATGCGGATGGTTTCATCAGTCTTTCCTCCAAGACGCTTGGTCGTTGTGGCTCGCGACGTGCTGCCCGCTTGGCGATGTCATCGGCCTCCTGGTTTTCGCTGCGCCGGATGTGAGCCAGCTCCATGCCAAGGAACCTTTTCTCCAGCTTGCGCACTTCCTCGAGGTAGGCGGCCATGTGGTCATCCTTGGCCTTGTATCTCTTGTTGGAGAAGTTCACGAGGAGCTGGGAGTCTCCCTGGATAATTACACTCCGGATCCCCAAAGCGATTGCCGCCCGGAGCACGGCGAGGAGTCCCTCGTACTCTGCAATGTTGTTGGAGACCTTGTCGGTGTTCCTGAAGAATAGCTGTACGGCATAGAAGAGCTTGTCTGCAATAGGCGACGTGAGCACGACGCCAATCCCCGCGCCGTTCCGGGAGAACGCGCCGTCAAAATTTATCGTCCAGAGGCCTGGGGCCACCTTCCCTAGGATAAGGGTTGCCTCCTCCAGATCTTCTTCAGGAGGTTCCATCCACTCCGCGGTGAAGTCTGCCAGGGCCGCACCCTTGATGGTCCTGGTGGTGTGAAAATCCAGCTCGAACGGCTGGAGCTCGATTCCCAAGCCAGATACCCGATTGGTAGCGTTGGGGTTACGTAAGATCTGCTCCAGCGGGAAAGATGAGACGACCTTGATAGGATGCCCTTGGAAGTAGTGGCGCAGCTTTCTGGAAGCCATGAGGAGGGTGAATAGTAGCTTTTGTTGTTGCGGATAGCGTTCTCGGGCATCATGCAGCACCGTGCTGACGTAGCAGATTGGATGCTCGACGAGTTGTGTGGGGGGTCGCAGCCCTCACAGGGTCTTGGCATGCTTCGGCGCTTGTCCCTGTGGTATCCCCCGTGGGCTTGAGACCGGTGTCCTCAAGAGGGGAGCCCCCTGCCGAGGTGGCGGGCTGTCCACCTCCTGAGGAGCTTGCGATGGGTTCCTCGTGCTCCGCCACCAGGACAGCGCTACCAGGATTGGCGGGCTGGCCAGGTACTTCTTGAGGTCCGCGAAGGCTGTGTCTGCTTTAGGGGACCAGTTGAAGGGCCCTGATTTCTTCATCAGCTTAAAGAAAGGAAGCGCCTTTTCACCGGACTTGGAGATAAACCGCCCCAGAGCGGCCATGCATCCGGTCATCCGTTGTATGTCCTTGAGGCGCTTGGGCAGCTGCATCTCCTCGATGGCCTTGATCTTATCTGGGTTTGCCTCGATGCCGCAATGGGAGACCAAAAACCCAAGGAGCTTGCCTGACAGTACTCCGAAGACGCACTTGGCAAGGTTGAGCTTGATGTTGACCTTGCGTAGGTTAGCGAAGGTCTCTTCGAGGTCGGAGATGAGGGTGTCGCCTTTCTTGGTCTTGACGACAATGTCGTCGATGTAAGCTTCAGCATTTCGTCCCATCTGGACTCCCAGGGCGATGCGCATCAACCTCTGGAAAGTGGCACCAGCGTTCTTGAGGCCGAACAGCATACAAACGTAGCAGTATATGCCGCACGGGGTGATGAAAGCTGTCTTCTCCTCATCCTCCTTGGCCATCTTGATCTGGTGATACCTCGAGAAGGCATCCAGGAAACACAAGAGATCAGAACCAGCCGTGGAATCAACGATCTGGTCGATGCGCGGTAGCGGATATGGGTCCTTGGGACAGGCTTTGTTGAGGTCAGTGAAATCAATGCAGAGCCGGCCCCCTCCAGTGTGTTTCGGGACGACCACCGTGTTGGAGAGCCAATCAGTGTGCACGACCTCCCGGATGATCTTTGCGTCCTTGAGCTTCTCTACTTCCTTGATGATGAATTCTTGTTTCTCCAGCGCCTGCCGCCGGGCCTTCTGCTTCACTGGGCGAGCAGTGGGGCAGACGGCCAGGTGATGTTCGATGACCTCCTGAGGCACTCCGGTCATATCGGACGATGTCCACGTGAACATGTCTGCGTTGGCTCAGAGGAATGCGGTGAGCGCCTCCTCTTGCTCGGGGGCCAGACTGGCCCCGATGGTGACGGTAGCCCCCGGGCCATTAGCTTGCAGGGCCACTTTCTTGGTGGCTATCCGCTCTGGAGAAAAGAGCTGCTTCTTCATCTTTGAAGGGCCAGCGAGGAGTTCCTTGGGAAAGTAAGCCGGGACTGCCCCATCTTCGGCAGGGTGCGCCTCAGGGGCGCCTTCCGCGGCCACCTTTCGCTTCTGGCCGGTCGATTCTCGGTCATCCTCAGGGCCTTCTTCCTCGGCCAGGTAGGCAACGAAATCGCCCACGAAGGCCTGCCTGGTTGAGACGCCGGTCTGGTCACCGTGTACGGCAATGACGCCGCAGCTGCCCGGCATCTTAAGAAGGTTGTACGCTGGATGAGTAGCCACCATGAACTTGGCCAAGGCTGGGTAGCCCAGGATGGCGTTGTACGGCAGGTTGACGTCGGCGACCTCGAAATTGATGTACTCCGTGTGGAAGTTCATGACGGTGCCGAAGGTCACAGGGAGGTGGATCCGCCTGTACGGGTGTTCGACCCCAGGATCAATCCCCGAGAAAGGGTCGGCTGGAGTCAGGCGGTCGAAGGGCACTTGGAGCTTTGCGAACGCCTAGATGGAGAGGAGGTTGACTCCGGCGACCCCATCTATGAGCGTCCTTGCGACGGACACATGGTTGATGGTGGGGGTACGAACCAACGGGTTGACCCCGATCCCGGTGGTGTCCTCCTGGTGGTCGTCTGTGTCGAAGGATATCTCGGGCCGTGCACGTTTACGCGGACTGGGTGCCCTGCCGCGTGGGAGAGCAGCGCCCACTACTCTGGTTAGGCGCTTGGCCGTGCGAGCGGGGGAGGAGGCCTGGCCTGCCCTAAGAATGCAGGCTACATGCCTGCGTGGCTCGTAGTCAACCTCTGCCGCAGACGGAGCTTGAGACCAGAGTGCGCAGGGCAGTTGCTCTTCTTGCGCCCTAGACCGCTCGGCCGGGCCAGGAGATGTGCGCTCAGTGGCGATCTCCACGAGGTCGGCGATGAGCCCCAGCCAGGCGGCACGTTCGAACTCAGGGGACGGTGTCGGAGGAGTTCTTGCGCTAGGAGCAGCGCAACTTCCAGTGTTGGCGGAGCTCGCGTGGAGGCTGTCGTGGCGTGGCCGCCGGACGGCGGCGGCGTGGTCTGCTAAGAAGGGCGGAGGGAGGAAGCCTCGGCTTCCTCTGTCCCGTGCTCCTCTTCTCCCTTAGGGACGGCGGGAGCCGCGCGCCTGCGCGGGTTGTTGACGACGGAGTCGAAGGCGACCCGGCTGGCCGCCTTGCGGCGGGTGTCGACCATGGCGGTGAGGAAAGTTGAAGAGAGCGCCTCAGTCCCCTACCTGGCGCGCCAAATGTCGAGGAAATGTCCCGAAGGAACCTCTCGTGTAGTATTGTTCAAACACTGGGGACTGAAACACGCACTCAACGAAGCCCTCGGCGACCTCGGTGAAGAGACACACACACAGAGCAAGGAGACACAGCGGTTTACCCAGGTTCAGGCCACCGTGATGGTGTAAAACCCTACTTCCTGCTTGTCTGGATTGCACTGCTTGGAGAGATTACAGTACAAGTGTTGGAGCTAGGAGCGTGGTTGGCATCTCTCCCTCTATGACTAGGGTGATGCCCTATTTATAGTGCTCCGGTCCTCTTCCCAAATGTCTTGGCGGGAAGGGTTGCCACATAGCACCAAGAAGGGGTATCGGCGTACTGCCCTAGCTCAGATAAAGCCCCCGTCCATGGCGCAGTCGCAAGGACTTGTCGGTGACGTCGTTGATGACGCCTTCGGTGGCGCGTAGCGCCGGTCCGGCTGTCTTGCACCAAAGAGGAAGGTCTTGGGCTCCGCTTTGCTTGTCGTGGATGGTCGGCATCCTTTAATCACCAAAGTAGAAAGCTTTGGGCGGCACGCACTGCGACGGGGCGCAAGCGCGCGCGTCACTCTGAAGGAGACGCAGTTGCACATGGCCCCTGGCGCGGGGTCACGGGTGTGCAGTGTCTTGTCTTGTACCACACGAGACATGGTGGTGATGCTTCCCTCGCGTTGGCGGCCTCGCGAGGCCGTCTCTTGGCTATCCGTAGCGTGCTCTCCCGAGGCTGCGCGCCTCATAAGCGCAGGTCTACACGAGGCCTGACAGAGCGTGCTGATACGTTTCAAACGTATCTATAATTTCTGATGTTCCATGTTGATATTATACCAATTGTTACATGTTTTATATACACTTCATATCATTTTTATGCATTTTCTGGGACTAACCTATTAACAAGATGCCACAGTGCCAGTTCCTGTTTTCTGTTGTTTTTGTATTCCAGAAAAACTAGTCTGGAAATATTCTCGGAATTGGACGAAACTTGGACAAAACCTCCTATTTTTCAAACACGAACACGGAGTCCAGAGGAGAGATGGAGGAGGGCCACGTGGCACCCACACCAAGGGGCCGCGCGGGGCCCCCTGCCGCGCCGTGGAGTGGTGTGGGGCCCTCGGGGCTCCGCAGCCCCCGCCTTTTCGCCTATTTATTCTTCCCGACGCGAAAACCCTAAATACCCGAGCCATTATCCACGAAAATTTCCAGAGACGCCGCCGCCGTTAACCCTAGCTCGGGAGGGTTCAGAAGCTCTTCCCGGCACCCTGCCGGAGTGGGGAATCATCACCGGAGGGCTTTACATCACCATGCCTGCCTCCGGAGTGATGCGTGAGTAGTTCATCCTTGGACTACGGGTCCATGGCAGTAGCTAGATGGTTGTCTCTCCACTTTATGCTATCATGTTTAGATCTTGTGAGCTGCCTATCATGATCAAGATCATCTTATTGTAATACTACATGTTGTGTTTGCTGGGATCCGATGAATATTGAATAATATGTCAATTTGATTATCAATCTATCTTATATGTTATTTATGATCTTGCATGCTTTCCGTTACTAGTAGATGCTTTGGCCAAGTAGATGCTTGTAACTCCAAGAGTGAGTATTTATGCTAGATAGTGGGTTCATGCCTCCGGTAATCTGGGAGAGTGACAACAACTTCTAAGATTGTGGATGTGCTGTTGCCACTAGGGATAAAATAACCGATGCTTAGCTTAAGGGTACGCCATTAGGTCTAATGCATTTGTTTACTTTACGCACATTACTTAATGCAATTATCCTTTGCTTGCAACTTAATACCAACGGGGAACTCGGTATGACAACCTGGCGGTGAATTATTAGTCATAGACGCTGTTGGATAACGGTCTATATATTTTGTCGTAATGCCCACATGAATATGATAGTAATCATCATGTCATATATATGCATTGTTATGCGCTCAATATTTTTTCAATTGCCCAGCTGTAATTTGTTCACCCAGCATGTTAGTTATCTTTTATGGAGAGACACCACTAGTGAACTGTGGACCCCGGTCCATTCTTTTACACTGATAATACAACCAACTGCAAACACTGTTCCTTTTTATTCTCTGCAATTTACTACTGTTTTCCACACCATACGTTTAATCCTTTGTTTTCAGCAAGCCGGTGAGATTGACAACCTCACTGTTTCGTTGGGGCAAAGTAGTTTGATTGTGTTGTGTGCAAATTCCACGTCAGCGCGCCACTGACAACCTTCCGAAGTGATTTCTTGCTCCTACTGGTTCGATTAAACCTTGGTTTCATACTGAGGGAAAACTGCTTCTATACTGCATCATACCTTCCTCTTGGGGTCTCCCAACGAGCGTGTGATCCATGCAATCAAGCATATTTTCTGGCGCCGTTGCCGGGGAGCAGAAGCACTTCGGTTCAAAATCTCCTTGCTTCCCCTTCCACACGCCATATTTCCTAGCGCCGTTGCAGGTTGAGCAAGAGGATTTCTGCAAGGGGAGTTTCACGCGTCCAATCTCTTTACTTTGTTTTGTCTTGCTTAGTTTATTTTATTTTATCTTGTTTGCTTTTAATTATCAAAAACACAAAAAAATTAGTTACTTGCATCTAGTTTATTTGGTTTGTTATTATGTCTAGTTGTTTACTTGCTATCAATGGATAACTTCTTTCAAACTAAATTTTATTGGCACGGTGGGTTCACAGAGGGCCATCAAAAACATTTTAAGAAACACCGTTTGTCTGAAAAAGGGTTACTATTATGGAATTTTATTGAGAAAGTTAAAACATGTGCCTGGGATTTATGTAGGCTTTATGATGTAAAATGTTCTTGTGGATTGCGTCACCTTCCTTTCCAATGTGCTCACAATGATAATGAAATCTTGTCTTCTTATGCTAATGGGGATTATGATTTTTATAATGTGGAGAGAATTGAAGAATTTATTGCTTTTAAGGGGGCTTATGAAATTGCTGCTTTATTTGACATTATTGCTAATGATGATGTTACCCCTTATAAATCTGAGAATCTTGTTGTACTTAAATATTTTTTAGAATTACAAGGATAATGGTTATATTACTGAATTTATTAATAGGATCTTTCCTCCAAAGGAGGAGACCATTGCCTTGCAGGAACATGTGGAAGAAGAAACTGCTGATGCTGAAATCTCATCGGATGAAAAAGAGGAGGAGAGTGATGAACAAAAGGAGGAAGAGTGGATTAACTACCCATGTCTACCTTCCAATGAGAGTAACTCTTTAACTCTTACACTATTTGATTGCCCTCCATGCTTACAAAAGGAGGAAGAATGTTATGTTCCTGTGGATTCTCTTGAAATATTCCCTATGAATGAAACTTGTGGAAATAATTATGCTACTGTTATTTATGAAAATCCATGCTATTTTGATAAGTCTTATGATAATCCTCTATTTATGCCTAATTTCAAAATGCATGGTAATGAGAAAGTTTGCTTAGAAAATGTTTATGATAAAGCTTTAGATGATGGTCCTATGTTGCTTGATAATATTATGCATTCTACTATTGAGAGTGACCAATCATCTTGTTTTAATATGTTTAAAAGTGGGTTTGAAATTTTTGATCCCACTACCTTGGAGCTTGATAAAAATTATGTGTTTGTAGATCATGAAAAGCATGCTTTATGTGATAGTTATATTGTTGAATTTGTTCATGATGCTACTGAAAGTTATTATGAGAGAGGAAAATATGTTGTAAAAGTTTTCAAGTCACTAAAACCTCTCTTTATGTTGAAAGTTTTGAAGTTTTTTGTTTCATCTTCTATGCTAGTTGCTTTATGCTTCAATAATTTATTTTGTTACAAGATTCCTTTGCATAGGAAGTGGGTTAGACTTAAATGTGTTTGATATTTGCCTCTTGATGCTCTCTTTGTTTTTCAACTCTCATTCTTATGAGAGCATCATTAAAATCTTATAGCCTAGCTAAAAGGTATTAAAGAAAGCGCTTTTGGGAGCAACCCATTATTTTTTGTTTTCAGTTTTTAGTCAAGGAGTTGTTTACTTCTGTAACAATTCCTTTGTATCTTTATTTTATCGCATTGTTGTGCCAAGTATTGCCTCTAATAGGAAGATGATGCTAGATTTGGATTTCTGCGCAGGAACAGATTTCTGCTGTTCACCGTTTTAATTCTGTAAAATCACAGAAAAATTATTTAAATCTGAAATTTTTTGTGCGTGATCCTCAGATATGTACGCATCTTTCGTTTTTAAAGTTTTTCGATCTGAGCAACGTAAGTGCCTCGAAAAAATTCGTCTTTGCGGACTGTTCTGTTTAGACAGATTCTGTCTTTTATTTTTCGCATTCTCTCTTTTACTAGTGTTGAGTGGAATTCTTTTTTAGGGTGAAGAGCTTCACATAACATCAGTGGCAGTAGCTAATGTTAAAAGTAACGGTCATGTTTGTGTCCTTATAGAACATGTGAGTTTTTGATTGTGCACTAACCCTCTAATGAGAATTACTTTGAGTTTGGTGTGGCGGAAGTTTTCAAGGGTCAAGAGAGAAGGATGATATAATGTGATCAAGAAGAGTGAAGAGCTTAAGCTTGGGGATGCTCCCATGGATCACCCCAGCAATTTCAAGAAGACTCAAGCGTCTAAGCTTGGGGATGCCCAAGGCATCCCCTTCTTCATCAGCAACTTATCAGGTCATCTCTAGTGAAACTATATTTTAATTCTTTCACATCATATGTGCTTTACTTGGAGCGTCTGTGTGCTTTTATTTTCAGTATTTTATTTTTCTTATGGTCAACTTGATTGGACCCCAGCATTCTTGATTGGGAGAGAGACACGCTCCGCTTTTTCATATGAATACTCCTATTCTTCACTTATACTTGTTGAGTATTCTTATCTAGCTATTGCTATGCTTTTAGCTCCTGTTTTGCATGCATCTCTTATTCAGAGCTGTTAGTTCTTTTAAAGAAAGTACTCTCTTGCTTCACTTATAATTGTTTGGAGAGTTTATGTTGAAATAAATTGATTGGTGTTTGGTTGGAACAGAAAATGTTGCATGTGGTAGATGGTATAATGGAAAAAGCTTACATATTCTTGTAGATCATGTATTGGATAATTTGATACTTGTCAATTGTTTTGAGTTATCAAGTAGTTCATGTTTAAGCTTTTGTATCATGTAGTTAAAACCTATTAATGAAAACTACCGTAAAGCTCGTTGAAATTTGGTTTGCATGATTGGTATCTCTAAGGTCTAGATATTTTCTAGTAAAAGGGTTTGGTTAACAAGGAAGACAGTGTAGAGTCTTATAATGCTTGCAATATGTTTTCATATAAGCCTTGCTGTGTCGGTTGATATCCTGTGTTTGCTTCAAATAACCTTGCTAGCCTAAACTCTGTACTGAGAGGGAATGCTTCTCGTGCATCCAAAACCTTGAGCCAAAATCCATGCCATCTGTGTCCACCATAACTACCTATATGTGGTATTTCCTTGCCATTCCAAGTAAATTTTTCATGTGCTACCTTTAAACTATTCAAACTTATTACTCCTATTTTGTGTCAATGTTTACCAAGCTCATGAGGACGGGGTGGATGTCTTTATGTCAACTGTCAAACAGACTTTACCACCGGACTAGCGGCATATACATCCGCTTATCCATTAATTTTGCAAAAAGAGCTGGCAAATGGGGTGCCCAGTCCCAATTAATTACAACTTTAACCGCTTAATTCTCTTCACATTTTTGCCCTGATTTATCAGTCAAGCAATGACAAACAGTGAAATATCTGCATGTGTAAACAAAAGAGAAAGAGGGATGATCTGCCTTGCTGGTAGAAATAACGTCCTTCATGGGAGCCGCTCTTAAAAGTCTGGTTGGCAGGGGTCATATTGTACTTTCCATTTTCTGATTCGTTGACAATTAACAAACACCTCTCAAAACTTATTTTTACTCTCTATATGATTTCAAAAACTTAAAAAGCTCTAGCACATGATTTAATCCCTGCTTCCCTCTGCGAAGGGCCTTTCTTTTACTTTTATGTTGAGTCAGTTTACCTACTTCTTTCTATCTTAGAAGCAAACACTAGTGTCAACTTTGGTGCAACAATTTTTATATGCTCGTATATTGCACTTATTATATGCTTTGTGTTGACAAATATCCATGAGATATATATGTTGAAAGTTGAAAGCAATTGCTGAAACTTAAATCTTCCTTTGTGTTGGTTAAATACCTTTTACTTAGAATCTATTGCTTTATGAGTTAACTCTTATGCAAAACTCTTGATGCTTGTCTCGAAAGTACTATTCATGAAAAGTTTTTGCTTATATGATTCAGTTGTTTGCTCATTATCTACTTGCTAGCAAACTATAGACCATTGACCTGGATCACTTCATTCATAACATGTGCTTTACAATATTATTTGATCAAGATTATGATTGTAGCATGTCACCTCAGAAATTATTTTGTTTTTATCGTTTTACCTACTCGAGGACGAGTAGAACTAAGCTTGGGGATGCTTGATACGTCTCAAACGTATCTATAATTTCTGATGTTCCATGTTGATATTATACCAATTGTTACATGTTTTATATACACTTCATAGCATTTTTATGCATTTTCTGGGACTAACCTATTAACAAGATGCCACAGTGCCAGTTCCTGTTTTCTGCTGTTTTTGTATTCCAGAAAAGCTAGTCTGGAAATATTCTCGGAATTGGACGAAACTTGGACAGAAGAGACGGAGGAGGGCCACGTGGCACCCACACCATGGGGCCGCGCGGGCCCCCCTGCCGCGCCGTGGGGTGGTGTGGGGCCCTCGTGGCTCCGCAGCCGCCGCTTTCGCCTATTTATTCTTCCCGACGCGAAAACCCTAAATACCCGAGCCATTATCCACGAAAAGTTCCAGAGACGCCGCCGCCGTCAACCCTAGCTCGGGAGGGTTCAGAAGCTCTTCCCGGCACCCTGCCGGAGAGGGGAATCATCACCGGAGGGCTCTACATCACCATGCCTGCCTCCGGAGTGATGCGTGAGTAGTTCATCCTTGGACTACGGGTCCATGGCAGTAGCTAGATGGTTGTCTCTCCACTTTATGCTATCATGTTTAGATCTTGTGAGCTGCCTATCATGATCAAGATCATCTTATTGTAATGCTACATGTTGTGTTTGCTGGGATCCGATGAATATTGAATACTATGTCAAGTTGATTATCAATCTATCTTATATGTTATTTATGATCTTGCATGCTTTCCGTTACTAGTAGATGCTTTGGCCAAGTAGATGCTTGTAACTCCAAGAGTGAGTATTTATGCTAGATAGTGGGTTCATGCCTCCGGTAATCTGGGAGAGTGACAATAACTTCTAAGATTGTGGATGTGCTGTTGCCACTAGGGATAAAATAACCGATGCTTAGCTTAAGGGTACGCCGTTAGGTCTAATGCATTTGTTTACTTTACGCACATTACTTAATGCAATTATCCGTTGCTTGCAACTTAATACCAACGGGGAACTCGGTATGACAACCTGGCGGTGGATTATTAGTCATAGACGCTGTTGGATAACGGTCTATGTATTTTGTCGTAATGCCCACATGAATATCATAGTAATCATCATGTCATATATATGCATTGTTATGCGCTCAATATTTTGTCAATTGCCCAGCTGTAATTTGTTCACCCAGCATGTTAGTTATCTTTTATGGAGAGACACCACTAGTGAACTGTGGACCCCGGTCCATTCTTTTACACTGATAATACAACCAACTGCAAACACTGTTCCTTTTCATTCTCTGCAATTTACTACTGTTTTCCACACCATACGTTTAATCCTTTGTTTTCAGCAAGCCGGTGAGATTGACAACCTCACTGTTTCGTTGGGGCAAAGTAGTTTGATTGTGTTGTGTGCAGATTCCACGTCACGCGCCACTGACAACCTTCCGAAGTGATTTCTTGCTCCTACTGGTTCGACTAAACCTTGGTTTCATACTGAGGGAAAACTGCTTCTATACTGCATCATACCTTCCTCTTGGGGTCTCCCAACGAGCATGTGATCCATGCAATCACGTGCCGTGCTCCGTTGACTTGTCTTGACTTCCACGCGTGGTCTTCTGGGCAAAAGGCATACGGGCCGTGATACCCTGGTTTCCACTGGTCTGACACATACAAAGTTTGGAATGACACCTAGCTCCCACTCAAATATGCCTACTGCATATAAGACCAGTGAATTTCTTTTAACTCCCACTAAAATATGCCATTCACATATAAGATTAAGAAAAGCTACTTAGCTCCCACTCACTTCTTTGTAAATGCAAGTTTCTTCAACTATTTTGGATGAATCCAAAATCGTTTGATCACATTATCAAATTGAAGATTCTAGCTCCGATATGCTTGCTTCAGCCATGAATGGACAGCTAAAGTTTGCATACATGTTTAACATCCTTAGGATCAACAAACCATCTTATTGTACTAATTACAACTCTTTCTTAATGTTATCATTAAGAAACATGGTTTCCTTATCCATCTATCAATTTCTCAATTTGAAATTATAGTAATTGCTAAATGACCCTAAATAGACTTAGGCTTCACCACTTGAGATAGAATCTCGCTGTGGTCAACCTTTTGAATTTGTCAAAACTGTTTTGCGACAAATCGATCCTTATCAGCGTCCATTTTCTCATAAATTCCATATTCTTTTAACGGCCTGGATGTCATCAAGAAGATCTTCCCAAGTCATTACTTGGTAATTGTACATGGATTTTATCTCGGATCATATATGGCTTATAGCCATTTCTCGGACTTAGGTCTACCATCGCTTCTTTGTAGTTCATAGGTTTGTCATGTTCCATTAACACGACCTTCATAACAAGATTGTCGTACCACACAGTGCGGAACACATTCTCGTATGCTTACGATCTTTAGTACGAGCTTAGAGCATCATGATCTTTATCATGAGCTTCCTTCCAGTTGCGGAAGACGATACCGGAACTGTTTCCATTGCACCACTCGATGTCCGGAGAGTGAGTTCATTAACTCCGTCTTGCTCTACTTTTCTTCCTACTTATACCCTTGGCAAGAAACTATTTCTTGAGCAAGGTACGTTCCAGCAACAAATTTGCCTTTGTTGTGAGCAATGTATCCAACTGATATCTTAGATACACTACAAAGATGAATTTATCCATTTTAGGTTTGATCACATCAACACACTAAAATAACGAAACGTCAATCTAGGCCAAAAGCCATGCCATAACTTATATGGTATTCCCTTTCTTGTTAAGTTTATTTTCCTACTTCACTCCGAACTTGTTTGAACTAGATTAAACTTTCTGGACCAGCGTTTCCCAAGTAGATATTCATATATCTACTCAAAACATTTGCGAAGTTTACGAAATAAATATTTCCACTATACGTTAAAGTACTTCATTGATCCACACACATCCATATGCATGATTCTCAACAATTTATATGCCCGCTTTCCGAAAACGGTGTCTGAGTTATCTTGCAAGTGTCAAAAGATCAAAATCTAAGGACTTGGAGATCCAACTGAATGGAGCTTCTTAATGCATATAACATTGACATGACTTAAAACGTTAGTGCCACAAGAATGTGGTGTCATTATTAAGTTTGTATCCTTTGGCATTAATTTTATAAATGTGGGAGCTACTACCATCTAGATTCATATAAGAACACTCCATTCATAATCGGTGTATGATCATTAAAGATATCACTCATAAGTGCAGGACAACAATTTGTCACTAGCATATATGAATAATTGTCTCGCTAGAGGCAAGACACACTTATAACGATCATGCTAACAAGCGATCAAAAGGAATTCGTTCATATCCAAACTAATCCAAACAGTACATGTAAAGAGAGAGTCTCTATGGCCATCACGACATATTGCCCGCCATCATCAACACACATTGTCTCCTCATCCTTCCAAGCTACTCAAGCAGAAAATCTTGTTTCATAAAACATGACCAGTATCAAAATTTAGTCACTGCAGCGAGTACTTGTTTAGGTAAAATATTCATAACGCTTATATCATATATACACCATCATCATTGATAACTTCCCGACGATCTGTTTCATCTTCTTGATTCTTCAACGCAATCAAGAATTCATTAAGGTGAACGATTCCCCTTGCATGACATACTCTATGACAAACCATTTGCATCTGGGCAACGTTGTCTGTCATCTAGTGATCGAGCTGAGCGAGGCGTCTCAATGTCAACAAGTATGACTGACACGTGCTCCTTTAATGCGAGTGTTCTCTTCCATCTTGGTCGAGAAGAAAACCTGATTTACGGTGCATACAGAACATCAATCTCAGCGACCATTCCAAATGTTCGCGATCTGTCAACACGCACCCACAGTTCATTCTCTATGGCAGAGATCATAGCATACACTGGACTATGATGGAATTATCCGCACAAAACTTGATAATCCAAATTATCCTTTTGTTAGCGGAATCTCTGGGTTTATCTCCTAGCGGGTTTTGTATCATATAGAGCAAAAAGGATTGAACCAAGAAGTATCCTCAAGCTACGGTATAAAACTATGAAGTTTGGACCCAACCTTTTAAGTTTCTCAATCGCAGGAATGCGCCTAAGTTTAAAGAGGGCTATTACACTGGTTAATATCTACAAAGGTTTTGGAGTCATTTAGACTATGTTCATAATAAATATGGGTTCAAGTTTTAACTAAAATAAAACTACCAGAACTCCCACTCAAAACGAACATCCCTCGCATCGTTTTAGTGATTACATGATCCTCATTCACTATGCTACCCCTCGTCGTCAAAGCCGATAGCATAATTCCTAAGGTAGACATCGACATGTCAATCACATCATCTTATGCGACTCATGCTTAACCTTTTGGTCACTGTGTTCTGAGGCCATGTCTGTACATGCTAGGCTCGCCATAATAACCTTCAGCGTATTCGCGTGTGCAAACATGTCTTACACCTACTGTATGCGAACGACGATATGTTTGACACCCGATCGTCACGGTCTGCCTCATAACGTAGAACTTTCTTGGTGGTGCACGCTAAAGGGAGAACACTAATATTAGAATTTTGGAGGGATCATCTTATATTACTACCGCCGTGTAACTAATATATAACCATATATATGCACAATATAAGATGCACACAACAACATACCATCAAAATGTAATGCGACGTGATATGGTCCTTGCGCCGATGGTCTCCTTCGCGCCCACAATTTATAAACAATTTACTAAACTTACCTCGACCATATCACATTGCCCCTGCAAAATAAAGTTAGACGCCTTCTACTTTATCTTTTGCATATTTTAAGTGGCTTAGGGGCTTTCGTAAATAGAACCGCTTCTTACCTATGAACCTATAACCACAACAATGATCAGATAATTGCTATTTTATATCCCTTACGGGTACTCCATTGAAAATGTAATGCCAACTATTGCGAGAGAGACAGACACCCGCCAGCCACATATATGGAACAAGCCATATGTCAGTTGTGGAACCAGTCTCGCGTAAGAGTACGCGTAAAGTCGGTCCGGGCCACTTCATCAACACAATGCCGCAGGCAAATACAAGTGCACGCTAGAGGATAGCAACTATAAGAACGATGCCCTCATATTCAACATGAGTTCTAAAACCGTACAACTATATCTACACATAGACCGGCTCTGATACCACTGAAGTGGATCGTAGGTAGAAAACAAATAATTTCCTAACAACGATAACCTTTTTTTAGATAAAGAGTGTATATTAATATCGAGGAGATACAAATTACATCCAGCCTCTGCAACAACGCAATAACCAAAGCTATTACGGATGCACACAGCCGAAAAACAATAAGAAGAAGAAATAAAAATAAAAGTCCCGCTACAGAGTTACAGTCCTTGCAGCAGCCGCACAACCACCACCAAGACAACACCTGATGTCCAGTTCTTCAAAAGCAATGCCTTCAAGAAGAACGGTGCCAGGCACAACCAATTAAGGTCAGACCTTGGGTTTTCACCCTGAAGATAGTCCTCGCTCTCAAACAATGTCTTCAGCAAGACCACTGTCAGGCACAACCAATTAAGGCCAGATCTTGGATTTTCACCCTGAAAGGTAGGACATTGGACTTCACGTATCTTGTCGCCCCCACTTACATGCCGCTGCTCCAAGTCACGAAACACCAAGCCAATTCCTCATCGCCAGAAAGATTCGAACCACCATTGATAGTCCTCAGATCTCGACTTACATGACATTCTCCGCCGGCACCATGGAACGAGACATGTCCCATGATATTAACAACGATAACCTTAAACTAGCCAGAATCTATTACTATGCAGATATACTGTAACGGAGGAGATCGATGTACATACCCTTGTAGACCGAAAAACGGGGATTACGCTCCCGCACAAGCGTTGTTGACGAACCCGACGTAGCCGACCTCAAGGCCGTGAAGACGAACTCCTCTAAGTGCTGCACGTGAGGCATCTCGTAGCTCTACACACGTACTGTGTAGACGATGACCTCCGGGCTCCGATCCAGCAAAGCAGCGGAAGCAGAAGACTTGGACTGAAGAAGTCCAGCAGCACGGCGGCGTGCGTATGATGGAGAAAACCTCAACCTAAGCGCAACCCCAATTGTGGAGTCATGTCCAAAGGTGAGAGAGAGAGGAATTTCTGGGTAAATTTCCAAGGCATAGGGCACCTCCTTATATAGGTGGAGGAGGGCTGCCACCCTCGGTGGCCGGGCGGTGTGGGACTAATCCACAACCAGCCACGACCCAAGAGGGTGCGCCGGCCCTAGGTGGGCCCCTTGTGGCCCACCCGGCCAGTCTCCATGGTGCGCCTCCCTTTAGGGGGAAATTCCCCCTTATGGGCGTTCTCCTCCGGGAGTTGGCCCATTTAAAGTGGGTTGCCTTTAAAAATTCGAAAATAAATAAAATATATTTAATCATTAATTACATTAATTAATATTAAATACATATTATCTAATTTATTCCGGCTCCGAAAATCATTTCGTCGCCCTCTGAACTCTATCGGATATCTCCCGGAACGCTTCCAGTGCTCTTCTCTCTATTTTCTCTTCTGCGTCGAATCTGAATAAACGTCGCCTACCCCTTAAGTGTGCCACCCTACAGTTCGGGATCACTCCAGACATGATCGAGACACGTTCTCCGATCAATGACTAACAGCGGGGTCTTGGATACCCATGATAGCCCCTGTGCGTCCACGAATATCTTTGTCGTTTGAACCTTAGACGTCAAGTCTCAAACCTTTTGCCTGGCGATACTTAGTCTTTTCTGAGACTCGATCTCAGGCATCGCGATACCTAGCTCGATCTCGTTACCGACAATACTATCTTTACTCGTCTGTGATATTACATCCTCGTGACCTAGTCACATGCTTGCAAGCTCATTGATGCATTCTCACCAAGTGGGCCCAGAGTATCTATCCTGCCATACAGATTGGCAAATCCCGCTATTGATCATACGCCTCAACATATTTCTTTCGGATACCCGAGAGGGACACCTTTATTGTCACCCTATATAAGGAGTTACTTTGATGCAATCAAAGTACCCTCCAGATATAGCAATTAAATATGATCTCACAGGCGAAGGCGTGAGTACTACGTCCTATAAATATTGGGTGTGCGTCCATCACATCATTCACCTAATGATATGACTCCATTATCAATTGACGTCTAAGTCCATGATTAGGAAACCTCGATCATCTGTTGATCTCAATGGACAAGTAAAGAGGCTACTAGGGACGTGGTTGTTTACATACCACACTTGTATTAATATTTCTGCTTAATATAGTTATAGCATGGTATAAAACATATTATGAACAACCGAGATATGACAAATAAAATATCTTTATTAATTGCCTCTAGGGCATATCTCCTTCAGTTAAGCGCAATTGGCATGCAAGTATTAAGTGTGTTTTTTTGTCCACATGACGAGACAATTAAACACTTATTCTTCGAGTGCAAAATTGCACGTTCTATGTGGTCAGCCATCCATATAGCTTCAAACTTGTATCCTCCACGGTCCGTTGCAAATATATTTGGCAATTGGTTACATGGGGTTGATCGTAATTTATGAACTATTATTAGGGTGGGAGCGGTTGCCGTAATCTGGTCGCTTTGGCTTTGTAGAAATGACAAGGTTTTTAATGATAAAAATTGTTCTCTTATGCAGGTACTCTATCGTTTAACAAGTTTTCTCCGTTCATGGTCCATATTACAACGGGTGGAATATCGAGACCTTTTTACGAAGGCCTGTGCACAACTGGAGGGAACGGCGAGGGATATTTTTATCCAACATGGATGGCTGCTTGATCTTCGGATTAGTCCTCCTTAGGCATAGGCGTCTTACAGTTCTTTACTTGTAATTCGTCAGTTGCTTTTAGTTTCTTGTTTTGTTATGAGACTTGCGGCTGTGTGCATCTTTGTTATGCAGAGGCCGGGTGTAATGCTTAAACCTTTTAAGTAATAAATCTCTTTATAAAAAAACAAAAGAGCCAAAAAGTAATAAAAATTACAAGTAGGTCCATGGACCACGTAGCGATGACTACGAACACTGGTATGAGCTGAAGGCGCGCCGCTCTCCTCGCCCCTCACTCACCGGAGTCGGGCAAAGCTTGTCGTAGGAGAGCTTGATGTATTAGACAGACGAGAAGTCGTCGTGCTAAGGTCCCAAATGGCCAACGCACCAGAGCAGCAAACATCGCCAAAGATGAGACCCATGGAGTGGAAGAATCTGATCTGCAACCACACTGACGAACACAAAAACTGAGCAGATCCAAGGACATCTACCAGACACACAACTCCACAAGCCCTCTGCTAGCGCTAGACGCACCACCGGAGCGGGGATAGGGCGGAGAGTACTTTATTCTGATTTCGGGATGTCGCCGCCGCCTCACCACCTGGACAAAGACATAAAAACTGGCTAAAACAAGAAACGAGAACCATCCCGCCGGCTAGAGGCCGAGATCTGCCACTGCTCCAAGGCCTGATAGGCTAAGAATATGTCTAACTGGGGTCGTTCGATTCGGAGGATTATAATCCTAATGATTTTTTCCTAATTAAGGATTCCATCGCACTATGTTTTGGACAAATAGTTTATCCACCCAAATGCTTTTCAGTGTTTTCTTTTCTATGGCATATCAAACACTCTTTGATGCTAATCCATATACTTTTCCAATCTACTGGGTTTAAGAGTACATTTTATTCTAGTCCCACACTTTTTGTATTCTTGAGCTTTAGGAATCGCTTGAATAGTGGAAACTGTGGAAAGAAAGGGATAAAGGGTAGTCATCAGAATTCAATCCAACACTTGAGCTCATATGATCCTGCCAGAGTACACAATTTAAAAAAATAGTGAACAAATTCAAAAAAAATATGAAAAAATTTGCAACAACATTTCTGGTGTTAAACATACGTGCAAAGGTTCGCGAATGAATGAAATTTGTATTAACAAAATAAGTAGCCAACATGGGAATTAAAAAACTCTGCGTGGATGTGGAACACTTGAATATGTTCATGGACAAAAAAATCCATATTTTTTCATTAATATATTTCTGAGTTTCGTACCCATCTCGGGAGCCAAAACCGCACTCTCGGTATTTATCTCTACATCATTGGGGGCGTGTGGAAAGAAAGTCATAGGAGGGTATTTAGAAATGAGGCACTCCCTGCGAACGGAGTTAGTGCGGCTAATCCATGAGGAGATTGCTTTGCGAGTATATGCTCAGACGAGTAACCCTGGAGACGGGATGTAGTTTAGTTTGATCTTAGTTAGGGTACAACGTTTTCTGACTTGTCTCGTCGGAGGCCTCGTATAAATATTTGTCTCTTCTAATCAAATGGCAGAACGCCCGTCTTTTGGGAATGTTTTTGTTCACGGGTGTAGCTAGCTGGTGGGTGTGACTACTGTCATGTTTGAATTGTTGCAATAATTAGTGCTATACGAGTTCCTAGAAATCAGTCTGATGCAGTAATTACCAATATGCTTCGCCTCGATGTGATTGTTGTAAAAGCCATCGTACTATTTTGTTAAGTAGCTGTCTTGTTGTGGTCCATTTTAAGACTAGTCATAGTGTGGAGTAACATTGAGTGGTAACATACTTATATTACTACCTATTGTTACTATCTCTATAGTAGGTAGTAACTTATTTGTGGTGTCATGCATGATAGCATTTCTTAGGTTGTAGACTCATTTTGCCTTGGGGTGCGTGATGTTACGTTAACTAGCTATGTTACTCCAACCTTCTCTCTCCTCGTTAATTACTTGCCACATCATCTTTTTTACCTACGTGACATTAAAGTTACTAACAATGTTCCTCCCACTGTGACTAGTCTAAGCACGAACTGTGGCTGCGTAACTCCCACTTATGGCATATGCTTCTCCATCTCTGAGTGTGCTTAATTTGTCAGTCTGTCTAGCTAGTTACTCCGGCTAAACATCCGGTTCAATTATACTTGGTCGTCGGATCAAGGCCACTCCATTAATTTGCCGTACTGATATGGGGAAACATTGCATGTTTTCATGGCAGACGATCCAGCAGAGGCGAAAATTGATTGACATTTGTAACGGAATTTACTCACATGCATGCATGAAAAATGGAGGCTGGGACCCTTTCATCCTAAAAAAGGGGATTTTACGCACTCAAAATAAGGCAGTTTATTGAATACTCTGAACAAACATGAAATTAAGCAAGAGAGATGAGGCCACACGTACAGGACGTACGACCTCATAAGTCATAAAATGTTCATGGTAGTGATAATCGATTGCCAATATTCAGGAGGGAATTCAACTACTCGCTCCAAATCTACTTCCCAGCTGAACCCTGGCTCCTACGTACGGTATCTCGGTAGCCATGGATGCTTGCAGCAAAGCGTAGGAGTAGGAGCGTAAAGCTTAACCTAGCTAGGCGGAAGTAAACGCGCCATGGATTTAGTCAGCCCTTTGCAAGGACGCCGGCGACGCCCGCCACAGCAACTCCGAGGAGAGAGAGATGAGATGGGATGGTTGCGCCGCGTTTAGTGCCGGTGCAGAAACCATCATCGCCTCATAATTCCCCTTCTTCCTCCTCCGCCCGAAATCCGAGACAGATCTCCAGAATCCTACGTGTAATTCCACCCTTGAATGCAATTGAAGCACCCTCTCTCTTTCTTGATCTCTCCTCTAGATAGGCTTTAGCTAGGCCTGGCTGATGCCATATGGCAGGGAGGAAGGAAGAAAGACAAGACGTGTTAATAAATTAAAATCGTATTGCTCATACGGATGGAAACATTCAAAGCATTTGCAGCCGAAAGGAGGCATTTTCTATAGCTGAATGCACAGTACCACCCGGCCTATTATTACTAACTATATAAAAGACCGCCCGTTTCGCGGCCTCTCAGCACCCCATGCACTGTACCTGGCGGCATTTTGCAAAAAAAACCCTTGACAAATAGGGATATTAACTCGCAGTCCACAGGGCAAAGGAGCCTTCGTCGTTTCGCACGTCGGAGGGACTTATTTGCAATTTTCGGACAATCCAGGGACCTTTTCACAACGACGCGGTCATCGCCGTGATCAACTATTTGCAATTTTTGTACAATTCAGGAAACTTTTCACAAAGACGCGGTCATCTCCGTGATCAACAGAGGGGGACTTATTTGCAATTTTCGGACAATCCAGGGACCATTTTACAACGACGCGGTCATTGCTGTGATCAACTATTTGCAATTTTCGGACAATCCAGGGACCTTTTCACAACGACGCGGTCATCGCCGTGATCAACAGTAGCGACGTCATCGTGGGCCCAGCCGTCAGAATTTTATTCATTTTGATAAATAATTTTAGTAATTACTAAAACCCTGACATGTGGGTCCCATTGTCAGAATTTTAAACATTTCTAGAAATTTTAGAAAAATGCCCAAAATTATATAATCTATAACTTCTGATCTGTAATTCAGAAAAATGTGTTCAATATATCAAAATGTTCAGAAAAAATAAATCTGACTACTGGTATCAAAATTCATGCATATTTAAAAAAAATTAATCAATGCTTAATTAGGAGAAATATGGAAAAAGTAATATGGAAAGTAATATGGCTTCTGGTCATTTCCACATTAATAAGTTTTCTCCTTATGTATTTCTATAAAAAGTAATATGGAAAAATTGAAAATCAGTATTAACAATGCAAGACTACTTGAAGTATTTCGTTTTGCACACAAAAAGTTCCTTCCAACTGGACATAGTTCTAAATGGTATGTACATGAATATATTATCTTCACCGACCAGCATTTTTCTACTCTATAATCAATGTTAAACATCACTGTAATATATCACTCAATAAAAGTTAATTTTTTTCGTTTAGTCTAGCAGCGATTAAATTTAAAGTTGGAGATTATATTGCTACGCATGATCTCAAAAGAAAAAAGTGCCATATACCTTTTAACCATGCTTATTTAGGAGAACAAAATATTTTTTTATATTTTGTTTGTTCATCCAGCGAATTTCAAGGAGAGAGAGCTGCAAATCAAATTGCTCAATATTTTCCACATTAATAGGTTTTCTCCTTATGTATTTCTGTTAAAGTAATATGGAAAAATTGAAAATCAGTATTAACAATGCAAGACTACTTGAAGTATTTCGTTTTGCACACAAAAAGTTCCTTCCAACTGGACATAGCTCTAAATGGTATGTACATGAATATATTATCTTCACCGACCAGCATTTTTCTACTCTATAATCAATGTTAAACATCACTGTAATATATCACTCAATAAAAGTTATTTTTTTTCGTTCAGTCTAGCAACAGTTAAATTTAGAGTTGGAGATTACATTGCTACGCATGATCACAAAGAAAAAAGTGCCATATACAACATCCAAGTGAGCCTCGTGACCATCAGTGCGATTAGGGAGATTAGCCTGAGTTATGACATTACTCTAGATTTGGTTGAGGATCTAAATACTTTTATGGTTTACATAAACCATGGAAGCCCTCCGCTTGCAGTGTACATCAAGATCAAAGCTAATACACGAAGTACACACTTAGTTCTTTTGGGTTAGCTTCGACTTCTTCTTAAACATGTCACTTTGTATGTTCATTTTCCTTTCATAATTTATGTCTTCTTAATTCAATGTCAATTATGTGCTAACATCTGATTTCTAACAGAACAAATCAATTTTCCATCAAGTTCCAGCAGATTATGATTGATGGCCTTCCATGAACTAGCACGCACCTTCTCGACTCTTCAAACAGGTCATGGAACTCTATGTTATTTCATTCGCAGCTATCAAAGTTTGGAAGTATTTGTCTCTCATGTACCCATTAGTCCGGCAAACCTTCATGTGATTAAGGAAGATCACTGATTGTACCAATGGAATGAGCCCTCAATATTGTTGCCCTCTATGGACCAAAGGATGCTGAACAGTGCAGTGTTTGTTATGCTTAGATTTCTTCCGAGGAGAGGCTGATGAATGATAATTCTCGCAATCCTTGGTTAGGTCCTACCTCACAGGTTATATTATCCATATTGTGGTGCCGAGCTCATGTAACTGAAAAAATCACAAGGTTATTTCAGGTGCATTCCACTACTGGAGAGGCATTTCAGTTTGTGCTACTGGAAGGCTTGATGTAACTGAAAATCACAAGGTTATTTCAGTTGCATTCCACTACTGAAGAGGCATTTCAGTTTGTGCTACTGGAAGGATTTTCTATACACCTATGACCGCGGTTCGTTGACCATATGAAACTGCTAGAGCAAATGCGAAGTATCGACTTGCGCTTATATTTACCCTTTTTTCTCTGGTTTTCGCTTTAGTCCTTAGTGCAACCAGCTCTATTTCTTCAGCCTTGCCGGTGTAGCAGATAATGTAATATTACCTATCCATTAGTTGTACTATATTTGCAACCAGGTTGTTGCAAACATATTTCTTTTGGGCTTGCTTTTGCTTCATTTTACTGTGCCGTACCTGTTGTCAGTTGCGAATAAAACTGTAATCCTGTTTTTCAAAACCAGTTTATCTGCATTTTGCATTCAAAATTCCATGAGCTCAATGAATTTTGTCTAATTTACGTATAATAACCATTCAAATTTTAGGTATATCTGCCTAATATGGTATATGCACTCCAGGTCACGCACTTTGGCGTCTGGCTGTTCAGCCTTCTGTCCATGCTGACTCAGTTGTATTATCTGATGTGCAAGCTTTCAATTTATGCTTCCAAAACGCTAAGGGCAGACACTTGACAAGATTTTTGTCTATTTGGCAAAGCCTATTTTTTTCACAGTTACTTTTTTGTTGTTGTTTTAAGGGTCAGTCAAGAAAAGGGTTGAGAATACTTGTGCTTCATGCAAATGGTACTCCAAGTATGGAAACAAAGAACATAGTATACGAAGAACTGCTTAATTAGTCATTTGTAAAATGAGTCTATTCACATGTACGCTTTTCTATACAATTATTTGTGCTTTCAGGTTCGTAGTCTGCTCATGCTTACTAATGTTTTTTTGCAGAGTACGTAACAATATAAGCAAATTCAGGTATTTTTATCCTTCCATGCTGCATTCTGGAACCAAATATGCTTCGCATGTGTTTTGGAGATAGCTTTCTACCTTAAGTACATTGGTTCGGCTCGGATAAATGCTGCTACTTTCTAAACTGTCATATATTCAGCTTGCATTTCTCTGTTATGTGTCTTCACATCTTTTGTGATATTGTAATTTTATCTGCTAAGGAATATAGAACATATATTTGGCGATATTCAAGAGTTCAACAACAAAGAAGCGAACAGCCTCTTCAACACCATCACTTCAAATCCAATGACAGTCACAAACTCTATCATCCAAACCTCTGTAGAAGGCAAGCACAAGGACGACATTGACAAAACAATCGACTAAGTGCCTTCATCCAATCCGACAGCAACGATAGCATCTAAAGGTACCACGTACGGCACACTCTTTCAATATCGTCAATACACCTCTTACAGAATTTTAATCTATACCTTATAAACTTATTGCAATATATTTCAGGCTCCACCATTTAGAGACCAACCATGGATATCGTAAAATCTGTTGCAGCGTGGATGTGCCCACTATCTTGATCAGGACATCATCAGAAAATTGCTTAGCTTTTGTTAATCCTATCTTCTATAATATCAGTCTAGCTGCTAAAATTATGGAGCCAGCGTTACAGTTCAACTATAGACCGGATGCGTCAATGTTTTAGAGATAGATATCATGAAGCAATATAATCGCATCATCCGACTAGCTTACCATATGTACAAATAACCATCTTATCAACTAAAACGTATCTATGTAGCTATATACTGATTCTACTATGTACCAGTTTCTTGCAGCACCATAATCTACATTTCAAACAATACCTTATGCAATTACTCAACAAAAAACATTTTATTCCCACTATAAATAGAAAATAAACTAACATTTCGATTTCTCATCAAGGGTGCGGCGTGCCGCCGCGCCGAATTCCACTAGTAGTAGCCAAAAGGTGGTTCCATCAGATCTTATACGTTCCACTATAGGAAAAATCCACTTTTTTGTAACCAAAATTTTCATACACATACCTTATCCATAATTTGTAGAAGATAGTTCGTCTACATACGTTAGAATCTTCTAGGTAAAATTGTGTCCTTCTACTATCGGGCAAACGGTTTCAAGATACGACCTTTTGGGATTAAGCAAGTCCAAAAGGTTTGTGCGTGAAATCAGATCATTTTTTTCTGAACAACATAGATGGATTAAAGTCATGTATAAAATACTTGAGAAGTATGATTGAACCTAGTTATTCATTTAAAAGAACGGCGATATGTTTTGAGGAATTTTTCTTAACAAAGTTGCTTTAGAACCAGTTGAGACTATTTTATTAAGAACCAGGTGACTATTTTTTAAATGATTCCAGACTATGTTTATGTATAGGATGCTCTCCAAATGCAAGTTTATTGTACACCAATCTATTTTTATTTCACCTCCTATGTTTTAAGTGAGAATATGAAACGGACAAAATTCATTGCATGTTATATATAGAGGTCTGGCCATATTGTTTCCAATAAAACGGTAGGAATAAAATTGTACATCCATCAGTCCCTCAACCTACCCCAATGTGTTAGTCACAAACTTTAACTTGTACACAATGTGTTAGTCACAAACTTATACTCAAATTATTTTTCAAGGGTAAAACCCTGAGAGGTGTATCATCTCTGTCATAGAAGAAGAAGGTCAATACGACCAAAAATTCTGTTGCAGTGCTTCCCAAAGCGAAGTTCCATCTACGTTTATCTCTGATTTTGCAATGACACATACACGGACCAATCCACGGGCATATACAAGATACTCTCACCATTTCTAAATATAAGATGTTTTAACTCTTTTCAGATTCATATGTATCTAGATACGTTTTAGTGCATATGTTTACTCATTTCATTTCACTACATATGTAGTCGACATTGAAGTAGCTAAAACATCTTACGGTTAGAACGGAGGGAGTAACATTAACTGAACCACACATGCAACTATCTTTCTCAGTCTCTCTCCGGCAGGAAACATGTACCCGCACTGACATACGCGCGACATTACACACCTTATGCGAGTATACGTACCACGAGTGACAAATAACTGTGCCTAGCAATACAACCCAAGTACTCAACACCATCATCGTAGTGAGTAGTAGAACAAATAGGCAGAAGCACCCGAACTGTTTCTCGCAGCACCATCATGGTGCAATCGATTATATAATCAGGAAATCCAACCTACAACAGTACACAGCCTTACACACATTAATTCTTCTTGCGTGCATGGATGCACCTTGTAGCTCAGTAGCCTTCATTCCTCTCTCCCTCTCTCTAGAGAGAGCTAGATTCTCTTTCTCTCTCTCAAGAAGAAGGTGGCCGCCCGCGCATGCTATAATAAACCCTGCCCGGCCATCGTTGGCTTTCCACACAGGGAGCAACCAAACCAAAGCAACAAACCAGCCAACCAGCTTCTCTCTTCCCTTGTCTTCCTCATCCTAGTACACCTTTTGTCTCTCCACACAACACAAACGCAAACCCACTCCGGCGCCTCGTGCCTACCTAGCTAGACAGCCTCTCGATCCATCCATGGCGGCGACAACGGCATCTGCGTCTGCGGCGGCGGCGGCGGCGGTGACGGTGTCGGGCACGACGCGGTGGTGCCCGACGCCGGAGCAGCTGATGATCCTGGAGGAGATGTACCGTGGCGGGCTGCGCACCCCCAACGCGTCCCAGATCCAGCAGATCACAGCGCACCTCGCCCACTACGGCCGCATCGAGGGCAAGAACGTCTTCTACTGGTTCCAGAACCACAAGGCGCGCGACCGCCAGAAGCTCAGGAGGAGGCTCTGCATGAGCCACCACCTCCTCTCCTGCGCCCACTACTACGCCGCCGCCAACGCCGGGCACCACCACCTCCTCGGAGCCGCAGCCGCCGTGGCGCCCATGCAGCAGCAGCACCAGCAGTACTACTCCGCGTCGTGCGCCGGCGGGGGGTTCGACCAGCACCTGATCCCCACCGCCGTTGCATCCCCGACGGCGGCTTATGCTGCCGCTGGGTACGGGTACCCGGCAGCGTTTGCTGCCACGGCGCCGCAGACGACCAGCCGGTGCGCCGCCGGCGTGAACCCCTCGCCGCAAACCCCTCTGTCGACGTCGACATTCAACTACCAGGTTAGTACCTGTCCTCCGTTAACGAGTAGGAGTAGCTAGTAACTCGTGAATGGTCCCGTGATCTCGTCTCACTACGTGAGCACGATACGTGTATCTTGACCTAATCGATGGGATTATGTTCTTTTGAGCGCAGGGAGGAGGTTCGCCGGAGTACTCGCTGGGGAGGCTCGGAAGCTTCGGGGTGGTGGTGGAGGAGGACACGTGCCGGTCGTCGCGCTACGAGCAGCAGCCGTTCATGCAGACGGAAGAGTCGACGCCGGCGACCGGGATGTTCTGCAGGCCGCTCAAGACGCTGGACCTCTTCCCCGGCGCGATCAAGGAGGAGCAGCGCGACGTCGCCTAGCTAGCTCCAGCAGCTGATGCGCGCATGCATCCCGGCGACCGGACCAGCAGTAGCAGTAGACTCGCAGTAGTTCAGTACGTAGAGCAGTCCGCGCGCGCGTGTTGTCCGTACGTGCGTAGCGGCAGCTACGTACACACCGAGAGAGATGATCTCGATCGGATCAGTGTTAATTTGATCTTGTTAATTAGTTAATCTGTTGTTGCATTCGATCTTCTGGGATTCTTTGGCTTAGATTGTGCAGTACGTACACCACTACTTACATTTTAATCTGCTAGTACTAGTAGCTGGGAGTAGTACGTATGGTTTGCTGCTGGAAGCCCCAAGCTAGAGAGAGTGCATTAATGGATTAAAGGAGCTAGAGAGAGTACATTATGGAATGTGAAGGAGGCAGCAAGTGCTACTCCAGCAAGCTAGGGAGCTTCCGCAGCTAGCTATAGTTCGGCCTAGGATCGACTTCTACTCGAACTAGGCAGAGGTAAGGCAGTAAGAAATGTTTTACGCCAACTTAGGACACGTACTACTCCCTGTCTCCTGGTAAGCTCAGCTTGGAGAGCAAAGTAATCCTCGAACGTGTTGTTTGGGATAGTCTTAGATTTTCGAATTTTGATATTTCGATGAAGACGGAAGAAAATGTTTTGGCCGAAAATTTTAAACCACCCCTGCTCAAAATATACTCCAAGCTGAGATAATGTGATTTGTGACTGAGTTTAGTGATCGAGTGAGTGTAATTACTGGTTAGCTGAGCTTGGGCAGGAGCTTACAGTGCTGCTCGATCGTTAATCCTAATAGCTGGTGTATGGGACCAACGTCCAATTAACTTTCAACTGGGTGTGCAAGCCGGAGAATGTTCCTTATTGCCCATCTGGTCCCAGCCCAACAAAGCTGTTTTCTGTTCCTTAAGCAGTCGAGGCACAGTCAAAATTAACCACCGCTGCGCAGTTGCAGGTGGATTACTGGAGAATTAACCAACGTCACAGGGTGTGGCCCAAATTAAGGGACCTACAAAATAAGAAAGTAGATCAATTGCACGCACACATTAATTAAGCACGCTGCTGGGGAAGTGCAGGATGACAGCATGATACGGGGCATTCATCCTCTTCTTCGTTCTAAAGTTCACTTCAAATTTTCGAAATACGATTTCACTCCTTTTAATAAAAAACAGAACCACGACCATAAAAGGGTTCACAAGCCAAGGAACACTGGGCAACAACAAAGACATGTCCAAACAGAAAGAAAAAAAGGTAAAATTCACAAGAGAGTGAGTAAGTTCATGGCATAGCGACAAATCGAGATGGCAGCCAGCCACAATTGCGCCCTCTCCGAACTTGACCCACCAACACGCATCATGAGCCACGGATCACCGATTGTCAAGACACACTAGTACAAAACGATACTATGGATGCGGGTAATAAACCCTTTCGGTAACCGAGTCCGGTCACTGGTGTGAGGCACCTCGTCTACAATGGAGGCTTCAACTGTTACCAATGACCCCCCCCTTTTGGCAACGGATGTAAACATTTTTTCGTTGCCTTAACATATCTCTCATAAGTAACGGGTGTTCCATTCCTTTTTTTTTTTTTGCAATGAGCAGTTTTCAAGGGTCTACACCAGGAATATATATTAATTTCTTTTGCATATAATATATATTTCTCTAGCAGTATGCCTAAAATACCCGATAGGGCTAAGCGGAATGAAAAGGGCGAAGTTAGAGAGCTCTAGCTTTTATGCTTTCCTTTCTCTTTTGCGCATGGATCTGGTATGTTGTTCTGTTATCTCTCTGGTAATGGAAATCTAAGCCTCTAGTTGGAGTGTTCGCGTGAAGGAAAAAAACACATATATTTTGCAGTCCGATTAATATGTCACACAAGAGAAACATTAAACGGTAACAAAATTCATTAATCTGACATGCCAATGTGATCATTACATTTCCGTGACAATGTCATCATTATATTTTTTAATCACAATATCAGATGACACAAGCAATAAAATGGTAACAAATTTCATTCATACTAAGCCTATCATCATGCGAAAGGGTGGAAAAAATTAACGACTTCTCTCGTACACCCTTTTGGCCAATCCTCACGGGAGATAGTGTAGCTATCTCGTCTCATCTCAGCTTTCACGATGTGGACGCTCTCGACCCTATACCATAATAAGAACTGTAAGTAAATATCCTAAAGTATAAAAAAACTACAATTATAACTTACCTACACCTTGGTGTGGCTTAGGACGAGAGATCGGAACACAGACACACGTCTTGATAACAAGATATTGCTATGTCAGCTCTGTCATGCGAGTCGTGACAACAACTTTTCTCTTCAGGAGGCCACCACCTGCTATTTGGTTTTTTTATGTGTGTCATCGAATTTAATCTAATAGGCAATAATGTGACATTTCGGTCATACTGTATAATACGCTCTAGCATAAAAAGATATTTTACGCAGTGCACCAAAACTTCGGGTTGATGGGATCTACTACGTAGGCTTTACAATATTTCCATTAACCCAGGCCCAGATATCACATCTCATGTGCCACATGGCAGAGCAGGAGGTTTTCTCTTCTTTTCTTCTTACTTTAATTGCACAAAACTTCGGGAGTGGTGTTTTGGCTCCCGGGTGCATATGCACCCTTTATTTAAAATACATTTTGCAAATATTTTGAAATGTCAAAAAAATCATAAAAATATGTTCGCGCATAGATCTTAACATGTTATGTGTTCACAAAGTCATTTCATGAAAAACCGACATCTTTTGTGGCTTGTATAAAAAAACAAAATTTGGTGCTAAAATAAGGCTTTTCACGGGCATTTTTTTTTTGTCTTTTTTAGACAAGGCACAAAATATATCGGTTTTTGGTGAAACGGCTTTGTGAACACATAGAATATGAAGATGTATCCGCGAAATTTTATTTTAGATTTTCTTGACATTTTGAAATATGTTTTTCAAATACTGGGTGCATATGCACCCGGATGCCAAAATGAATTTCCGCAAAACTTCAGCATAACATTAAAATATCTTTCATATTTTTTAAATTTTTGGCCAAAAGTTGTTCAAAATTCAAATTAGAAAAATAAAAACAAGTAATTTAAATTACAAGTGATGAGTAAAATACTGTCTCCGTTCACAAAAGGATGTCTCAACCTACCTCAAATTTGCATGTACCTAGACATGATTTAGTGTGTAGATACATGCAAATTTGACCTAGGTTGAGACATCTTTTTATGAACGGAGGGAGTAGGAAAGTTTGAGCACATTTTTCCTAGAAGTTTAGAAGATTGTATTTCTGTAGCTTTTGGCCATTTTCTTTCAAAAATATCAAATTAAAAAGGTGAAAAAAATCCTGTAAGTTAAACTACATGTAGTGACTAAACTTGAAAATTCTGTACTCGTTTAGCCTAGCCGTTTGGATTTTTCGCGGTTATTATGTGAGTGCCAAAACACATGAACAAGTACTTGGGGAAAAACACAGTATGCACATCACGCATATATAGCTGCGCCTGCGTGGGTGCATGTACCGACGAAGCAAGAGATTTCGATGGTACGTAGCAATACGTACGGGGGTGAATGTTTTATGGGCCAGTGAATTGCATGCATGCACGGACACGGATTGTTTCTCACCCGCGTACGTCATTAATTCAATTTCTGCAAGGGTAATCGACCGTTGTCATATCTGGCGTGTTAACTATCCCACGTGCCGGTGCCTACGCTTGCACGCACAGCGGTGTGCCGCGGCAATTCCTATTCTACGCCGGTTAGCAGCGTTTCGCGCACCTACAGTTCCTTCCTGGCGTGATTAACTGGGTCGGCCCAAGTGGTGGTCGGGGAGGAAGAAGATGACCCGGGACGGAGAAGAAGAACACGTGACGGCCTCGCCACCGACGGGGACGGCGCGGCTTGCCGCGTGCCGTCCAGGCGAGGGATGGATGTAGCCGGTGACGACCACATCGGTGCAGGTGGAGGTGAGGACTGATCTTAACTTGGGGGTGGGGGTCAGGTGCAGAGCTCGCCGGCGGCGAGGAATTAAGGTTTGGGGTGCGAGGAGGGTTCACCAGCGTCGGTAAGGGGTGGAGTTAGAGGGATGCTCAGGGTGGCGGCAGGGGGATCCGGGGGGGGGGGGGGGGGGGGGGTGTCGGAGAAGGCAGGCGGAGGTGCAACGGCGATGAAGGCAAGGTCGCGGGGTAGGCGTTGGCTCGTTAAGCTGCGCTATGAGAGCTATTATACGTTGGAGGTTCTGTTTCAAAATGCCTTGTCAATCGAAATGCTTTCTAGTGATGGATAATTGTATTGCTGCCTGTGTGTTGCTACAGGTTGATCAAAAATTGATGTGTATTCTCCTCCGATGTGGTTGCGGCAAGATCCAAGTGGAAGTACTTTATTAGGATCTTCCAGAAAAAAGTCTATCACAAAAATATAAGAACACATTAATATAGATATCCTCTTTCTTACTATTCTGCTTATATCCAACAATATTTCCAAACATGCCATAACACATTGATTGCGGTGAAAAAAATTACACGTTGGTAATTCCTTAAAAAATAGAAAGAACACGTGACTTTTTTTTATTTTGAGGCGAAATAGATAAGGTCGTTTATATTTTCTGTAATACCAGCATGTCAACTTCTTAATTCCTCTCCCGCAAACAAAATATTATTAGTTCCTGATATGTATATTGCCACTGTCAGCGACTTTCAGAAGTAGGTCCTGCAAGAACAATTGTGTTGATTCCAAACTTGAGCCTTACACTATGGTTTCAAACAAGTTGAATAATAGAGCAAGGTCGCCAGGTCGGTCATTACATATACTCAACTGGCTAGAATTCGCGGACGATACAAGTATTTGTCTGAAATACCGATCAGAGCAAGTATGCCCGAACTGTCAGCGAGGGAGATCGTCAGCTCAGCAGCGGTCGGCGAGATATGCTCATCCCTCGTCGTCCGGCGTGAGGAGGACGCCTACAACAGAGAGAATGAGGAGAGGATGGAGGTGGCTCTGCTCAGGATCCAGGCAGCCACCGAGGAGGCCGACAAGTAGCCGACAACTGGCACACATCACCAACCGGCCTCGTCCGGTGGCACGACAGGCTCAGGTGCGCCACCGCGGAGGCGAGCGCGTCGGCCCAGCACCGCGTATCCCCCCAGGAGGACACTTGCCACTGGTGGCTGCCGACGCGCGTCGCTCTTGCGAGCAAGAAGCAATTCGCCTCTGACGGCGGCGAGCAGCTGAGCATGGACGCGTTGCGGCCTGCGGGGGTTCGAAAGGCTGGCCGACGGTGTAGCAGACTTCATGAGGCTCGTCGAGTGCAGCGGCCGCGCCAAACCTTTTTGTGCCGTTCCAGCCGCTGGCGGCGTTGCTCCTCGCCCGGAGAGCGTCCAGCAGCTCCGCCAGGTTGCCGGCGAGCGCTGCCACGCCGCAAGCGTCCGCGTTCCCCGACCTCACGTCTCCGCCGTGCATGCCTCGGGCGCAGGCCCTCTGTGAGAAGGAGCAGAGGAGCGCCGGCCGTCGGTGAGGAGGAGCGACCAGCTAATGGAGCTAGGCGACGTCGCGCTGTTCCTCCTTGATCGCGCCGGGGAAGAGGTCCAGCGTCTTGAGCGGCCTGCAGGACATCCCCGTCGCCGGCGCCGCTTCTTCTGTCTGCATGAACGGCTGCTGCTCGTAGCGCGACGACCGGCACGTGTCCTCGTCCACCACCACCCCGAAGCTTCCCAGCCTCCCCAGCGAGTACTCCGGCGACCCTCCTCCGCTTCCTCCCAGCAGTCACAAGAACACAACCTCATCGATTAGGTCAAGAAGCACGTAACGTACTCACGTAGTGAGACGAGACCATTCACGAGTTACTAGCTATAGTCGATAATGGAGGACAAGTACTAACCTGGTAGTTGAAGGTCGACGTCGACAGTGGGGTTTGCGGCGAGGGGTTCACCCAGGCGGCGCACCGGCTCGTCGTCTGCGGCGTGGTGGAAGCAAACGCCGGGTACCCGTACCCAGCAGCAGCATAAGCCGCCGCAGCCGCCGTCGGGGATGCAACGGCGGTGGGGATCAGGTGCTGGTCGAAGCCACCCCCGGCGCACGACGCGGAGTAGTAGTGCTGGTGCTGCTGCTGCATTGGCGCCACGGCGGCGGCGGCGCCGAGGAGGTGGTGGTGTCCTGCGCTGGCGGCGACGTAGTAGTGTGCGCAGGAGAGGAGGTGGTGGCTCATGCAGAGCCTCCTCCTGAGCTTCTGGCGGTCGCGCGCCTTGTGGTTCTGGAACCAGTAGAAGACGTTCTTGCCCTCGATGCGGCCGTAGTGGGCGAGGTGCGCCGTGATCTGCTGGATCTGCGACGCGTTGGGGGTGCCCAGCCCGCCCCGGTACATCTCCTCCAGGATCATCAGCTGCTCCGGCGTCGGGCACCACCGCGTCGTGCCCGACACCGTCACCGACGCCGCCGCCGCGGCTGCTTCCGCCATCGCCGCCATGGATGGATCGAGAGACTATATCTGGCTAGGTACGGCGCGTTTGTGTCGTGTGGAGAGACAAAAGGTGTACTAGGATGAGGAAGACAAGGGAAGAGGGAAGCTGGTTGGCTGGCTGGTTTGTTGCTTTGGTTTGGTTGCCCAACGATGGCCGGGCAGGCAGGGGCGTATCCAGTGGGCAGTGACGGAGCTAGCGATTTCTCGAAGCCGGGGCACACAACAAGCAAAATGTTTCATTTGATTTACAAAGAACCGGACCTAGAAAAAATTCAACACTTCAAGCACTGTCGAGCTGATGATTTATAGAAAGTTGTTTTTTATAGGTAATAAAATGTACAAAAACTGGATGCAACTAATACTAGCTACAGATCTGTAGTTGTAATTTTTTAAGAAAAGACATCAAGATTTCAGCATATCAGTCTCCAATGCCCAGCCGAACAAACTGAAGAGGGGATGGATGGATCTATCGATTTTTTCCCTGGGAGACCGATCGATTGATGCCAACTGCTGATACTAGGCCACGTATGGGCTGCTATGGTCTGTTACTAAGGCCCAAGAAGCTGACCGGTCATTGCCAGGGAATTACCATCATGGCCCAACTACTGAAATAGGTCGTTCTTTTCATCCCGTCGCGAATCCTGGAAGTTTCAGCAAGTTTGGCCGCCATTAGAGCTCGCCGCCATCGCTGGTGATCAGCCATGACGCGGCACAGAGCCCGGGCACGTGCCCAGGGCGGAGGTATGGTAAATTCGCCACTGCCAGTGGGGGTGCCATGGGTGCCATGGGTGCCATGGCACCCCCTAAAAATGTATAGAAATTCATTTATATACTAATATTTGGACAAATTCTTGCTAAATGCTACTAGTATTTGAAAAAATTCTTGCTGAATGCTAAGTAAATAGGAAAGTTTTTAAGCTTGGCACCCCCAACAATTTTGTCCTAGATCCGCCACTGCGGGCAGGGTTTATTATAGCATGCGCGTGGCCACCTTCTTCTAGAGAGAGAGAGAAAGAGAATCTAGCTCTCTCTAGAGAGTGAGGAGAGAGAGAGAGTGAGGAATGAAGGCTACTGAGCTACAAGGTGCATCCATCCTGATTAGATACCGCCCGGGTCGGGGCGGGAGCGAGGCGATAGGGAGGCGGGACGGCAGCGGCGGGCGATGGTTCCGTCGCCCGCCCGCTACCGCCCCGCTGTCGTCCGCGTTGGCGGCGAGAGGGCGGCGAGAGGGAGGCGGGAGTGGGGCGGGAGGCGGGCGACGCGATGGCGGGGTGGGGCGAGAGCGGGCGGTAGCAACGGCTAGCTGATGTGGCGAGCTCTGATTCGTCCACGTCAGCTAGCCGTTGAGGTATCCGTTGGAGCTTCAAAAAATTCGAAAAAAAATTGCAAAAAATTCCAAATTTCATCCCCAACCCCCTATAAATACCCCCACCTGGTTCATCTCACTTCCACACCCCACTTCATCTCATTTCTCTCCACCATGTCGGGTTGGTCTCCAGATTTGACCGCATTCACCGATCTCTTGCAGTCCGACGTCCCTCCCCATGAAGATTTCTCTCCGACACATCGTCGCTCCGATGTCGGTTCTTCACCGCATCCCCGAGTATTACTCCCCTCCGGCGCACCACCTCTGGGGCCATACCCTCCACCTCCATATCCATACCCTCCACCTCCACATGGTTCATACCCTACGCCTCCGTATCCATACCCTCCACCTCCACATGCTCCACCTACAGGTACCGGGAGTGGGACTCTACCTCCGTATCCATACCCTCCACCTCCATATGCTCCATACGCGCCATATGCTCCAAACCCCCCACCACCTCCTCCACCCACTGCTCAAAGCTCCGGCTCCGAGTCTCAAAACGAAACAATCCAACCTAAGCGTCCAAAGAGGCTTGACTGGACAACTGCGGAGGAGGAAAAACTGGTAATTTAATTACCCGTCATCTATTTAATATGGAATTTTCTTGCTTGGATTCATGCTTGGATTTTCACTGGACAACTGCTGACTAACAATATCTATTTCGGGGTAGGTTCATGCTTGGATTTTTCACTCTAAGGACTCTATCGCCGGTAATAGCAAGACCGGCGGTAGTTTTTGGGGTCAGATAGCTGACACCTTCAACTCTACCTCGGCACCTTCCCGTCATCGGACCGCGAAGCAACTGAAGGATCATTGGAACGTCTACAACCGTGAGGTGAGCTTGTTTAACGGATACTACATCCAAGAAGAAAGGTTACGTCAGAGTGGAGCAGACGATGCAATGGTCATGAAGGCGGCGCAGGCGAGGTACGAGAATGACATAAGAGTGACTCAGCCTTTCTGACGCATCCACTGGTGGGAAGCGGTTCGCAATGAACCGAAGTGGAAAGGACAACATGGTCCTGGTAGTGGATCCGATTCCACTGCCAAGAGAAGCCGTCTCGGAGTTTCTGGTGAGTACAACTCTGGCGCTGGATCCGAAGACACGGAGGAGGAGCGTCCAATAGGCCGCGATAGGGCCAAGGCGGCAGCACGGAGGGAGAAGGAGAAAGGAAGGAGGAAGGGGAAGGAATCCTCATCAAGCAGTGAGGTAGCAAGTAAAGCCTTCGCAATGAAGAACATGTGGAGTGGTTTAGTGAAGGCTAAGCTACTCAAGCAATGGAACAAAATGAAGGACCGATCAACCACAGACATGGACGAAGCAGAAAAACGCTATCATGAGAAGGCCATGAAGATGGTGGAAAAAGAGCTTGGGCTGCAAGATGATGAGGATGAGGACGAGGAGGATTAGAATGTATTTTTTATTTATTATTTAATTTTTTATGTAATTTTTTAATTTTTATGTAATTTTTTAATTTACTATGTAATCGGTAATATTTTTAGTTGAATAAAATAATTCTATTGCATTATTTTGAATGTCTAAACAAAAGCGAGTGAAATAA